>LR880971.1:802048756-802064047 GCA_904067115.1 Aegilops sharonensis | reverse complement strand
TAAAACATTTTTTACGTCTACATTTTTCATACACATTGTGTATTCTTTTTACTTACCAACATTTTTTATATAAATAACTAAAATTCACGAAATACTTGATTTATATTTTTTAACCATATGCTTTTTATGTATAGTTTTTTACATACAAATTTAACATTTTTTCTATACATCAAAGACATTTTTATGTACACACACGATCAACATTTGTTTTAAGCATAATTTTGAAGTAATACATTGTCAAAAATTCTATATATTATATATTTTTCATATACATTGAAAATATTTTTATATACACATTTAACATTTTTCTAACACTAGTAGAGAAATGACTAGCCACAACTCTAATTTGTGGCGTGGCGTTGCGTTGACATGTTTATGAAGGAAATATGCCCTAGAGGTAATAATAAAGTTATTATTTATTTCTTATTTCATGATAAATGTTTATTATTCATGCTAGAATTGTATTAACCGTAAACTTAGTATATGTGTGAATACATAAACAAAACATAGTGACCCTAGTATGCCTCTACTTGACTAGCTCGTTAATCAAAGATGATTATGTTTCCTAATCATAGACATGTGTCGTCATGTGATGAACGGGATCACATCATTAGGAGAATGATGTGATGGACATGACCCATCCGTTAGCTTAGCATTATGATCGTTACAGTCTCATCGCTACATGTTCCTCGGACTATGAGATTATGCAACTCCCGAATACCAAAGGAATACTTTGTGTGCTACCAAACGTCACAACATAAATGGGTGATTATAAAGGTGCTCTACAGGTGTTTCCGAAGGTGTTTGTTGGGTTGGAATAGATCGAGATTAGAATTTGTCACTCCATGTTTCGGAGAGGTATCTCTGGGCCCTCTCGGTAATACTCATCACTATAAGCCTTGCAAGTATTTTGACTAATGAGTTGGTTGGGGGATGAAGTATTATGGAACGAGTAAAGAGACTTGCCGGTAACGAGACTGAACTAGGTATGATGATACCGACGATCGAATCTCGGGCAAGTTACATACCGATGACAAAGTGAACAACGTATGTTGTTATGCGGTTTGACCGATAACGATCTTCGTAGAATATGTAGGAGCCAATATGAGCTTCCAGATTCCGCTATTGGTTGTTGACCGGTGATGTGTCTCGGTCATGTCTACATAGTTCTCGAACCCGTAGGGTCCACACGCTTAACGTTCGATGACGATTTGTATTAGGAGTTATATGATTTGATGACCGAAGTTTGTTCGGAGTCCCTGTCGTGGTGGGCGCACGGCAGATGCAAAGGGATGGCTAAAGAGAGGAGGAGGCTCGAGGGCGCTGGTGGGCTCCGGAGGCGGGGTTGATATGCGCGGGCGCGGGACGCCGGACATACCCAGGTTCGGGGCTCTCCGGAGAGATAACACCCCTAGTCCTGCCGAGTTTAGTTGGATGGTCGATAGTACAATGTTGCTCCTGGAGCTGTGTGGGGAAGGAAGGAGGCTGGCCAAGGCTTGGGCTGCTCCTTCTCCCTGGTGTTGCTATGCAGGTGCTAGTCCTATGCTTGCCTGGGTTTCTCTTTCTTGTCTGCCCTTTCTTTCTCTTGTATCGCATGCCTCTGTAGGTGTGGGCTCCTGGGGGGTTTTATAGATCGACCCACACAGAGTTACAATGGTAATGTGCCGAGTCGGTGGGTCCGTATTGTCGGTGTCCGGGGTACCGGGCTGGGTCCCGCTTGTGGGCTTGTGGTTCGCCGGGTTCCCCTAGGTGCGGGCCCCGCGTACCTAGGGGGACTGTGCGCCGTCTTGTCGATCGTCATTGCGTGGCTGAGTCGAGCCGCGCACAGTGTTGTCCGTGAGGCTGCCGCTTGCTGTCGTCAGCGGTGAGGGCGGGAACACTGTTGCCGTGCCAGCCCTGGTCAGCGGGTAGGTAAGGGGCACTGTTGCCATGCTCCGGCTGACCACAGGCATGGGCGGGAGCACTGTAGTCTTGGTCATCGGTGATTGAGGTCTCGTCCCATCGTACGGCCTGGATGGGATGGGAGCTGACCCGTGGCTGGGTTGCCGTGGACGCCACGGGTGGGTTGGCTTGCTGGGGAAGCCACGGTTGCGCCAGGTTGAATTGCCTTGCGCCAGCTGCTGCGGCCGGGTCGACGTACCTTGCCGAGTCGAGGGTCTTGGCCGGGTTGCGGGCCTTGCCGGGTCGAGCGACCTGGCCTAGCGCACGTCGGTTTGCGGGGCGATGCGGGCCCTGCTGTTTTTGAAATAGATTCGGGTTCCGTTGCCTGCCCGGGGTTCATCCCCCCGACAGTAGTCCCCGAAGCTGTGAAGGTCCGCCGTCTTCGGATGAGTGGGCCTTCGCAGCTTCCCCCTTGAGCAAGGCGGAATGTGCGAGCACCGGGTCCGGCAACTCCCACTGTGTGCTGGTTTTCTAGGAAACTGGATCGCGGCATCCCGGCCGTGGCGGGAACCGAGGAGTCCGTCGAATCTTGAGGCGATCCCTCGGGCTTCCCGCAGGCGCCACGTGGTGCCCGGAAGTCGGAGGGGCCTGACAGGCCACGCGCGTGACGGGACTGGGCGATGGGCCGGGGCCCGCCACCGCGCGCCCTTGGCCACGCGTGCGGATTTATTGCGGCGTCTGGGGGCCGGTTGCACTTCCCCGCGCAGTTAGTGCGCTTGTACGTGCGCACTTATTGCGGGGTAGTGGAACGAGCGCGTGCAGAAGATCCCACTCCCCCACGTTTGAACCGGGGGTTATAAATTGAGGGGGGCAAGGGGGCGGCAGACATTATTCTCGCTCGCGGCCTCCTGTCCCCCTGCTCCCACTCTGCTTCTCGCCACCGACGCACAGCTGCGCCCGCGCCCCCGAGCAGAGATCTTCTCCGCCGTCTTTCTTTCTCTCCCTCTTCCAGTGATGTCGCTGCCATCGGGCTCCTGGATGGGCTCGACCGTCACCCCCGACGACATCACCTACCTTCGGTCCTCGCGGCGCCTGCCGCGGGAGACGGACGTCGGTGTCCGTCTGCCGCGCGGCGAGCAGAGACCCCGGCCCAAGGGGCAGGAGCGCGTCGTCTTCCTCACGCATTTCGAGCGCGGCTTCGGGTTGCCGGCGAGCACTTTGTTCCGCGCGTTCTTGGAGTTCTTCGCGCTCCAGCTGCACCACCTCGGCGCCGGCTCCGTCGTCCAGCTCTCCGGCTTCGTGACCCTGTGCGAAGGGTACCTGGGGGTCGAGCCAACCATCGACCTCTGGACGCGCTTCTTCTCCTTGAAGCAGCAGGGCCCGTCGGCCAGGGAGTTCGCCGACTGCGGGGCCGCCGTCATGTCGAAGCGATCGGGGGCGGACTTCCCCAAGATCCCGCTCGAGGATTCTTCCAAGAAGTGGCAGAACTCCTTCTTCTATGTCCGCAACCATGACGCGGACCACATCAATCTTCCTCCCTTCGCGATCGCTCCGCCGCGGGCGAAAACGAACTGGGGCTACTCGCTCCGGCGCCCGTCGCAGGAGATCGTCAACCTCTGCGAGCAGGTCACGGTGATGAGGACGCAGGAGGGGCTCACTGGCACCGACCTCCTCGCCGCGCTCATCACCCACCGGGTTCTCCCGCTTCAGAGGCGCTCCTGCCTCATCGGCGAGATGATCGGGCTTCAGGATCCCAACCGGATGGGGTCGACGCGGCTGTCTGCGGAGCAGGTCGCGCGAGGCGTGAACGACATCTCCAAGGCCAACCTTGGAGATGACTGGCGATTCGGCAAGGCGCCGTACAGCCAGGCGAACCCGGCGCCGCAGGTGAGCGTCTGGTCTTGTTATTTTTCTGCCGCGCATCTTCTCATTCGTCCCGACGCGTCTCGGGAGATTCTTCTGAACGCGAGCCGGCACCCTTAGGCCCGGGCTCCGTCACAGGTGGCGCCGGTGGCACCAGAGGAGCCTGCGGCTCACGGCGGCGAGGAGGTGGCCGAGTCCGACGTCGGCGCTGGGCGTCGCGCGGGTAAGCTTCGAGTCTTTCTCTTTTTCATTTGTCTTGAATCATTCAGGCGCGTTGCGGCGTAGGCAACGCTGACGCCGGTTGTTAGTGTAGCGGCGTTGGGCGGGGGAGGCGGCGAGGCGGGCGGAGCCGGGTCCTCGCATGGGGCGGCGCAGCGCCGCCCGCACAGAAAAGACAGCGTCACGCCGCGACCCCGGGCCCCGAAGTGCACGGCGGACCCGGCCGAGCCTGGGAGGCCGGCCAAGAAGAGGCGCGGGAAGCCGACCCCGGTCCCAGTCTTGTCGGGGTAAGTCTTGTTTCTTGCTTGCGCCTAGATTTCTTGGGCCAGCCTTGTCTTTCGCTTGCTCATTCTTCTTTTTACTTCAGGTCGCCGATCGCGCTGGCGAGGGCGGCGGCGGAGGCCGCGGCCGCCGAGGGGGCCGCGTTCCGCAGGATCCGGTCCGACCTCGCCGGCCTGGCCGGGGAGGAGGGACGGGGCGACTCGGACCTCGGCCTGGACCCGGATGACGCCGAGGCCTTGGCCTGGCGGGACAGGAACCGGGCTGAGGCGGAGTTGGAGGCGGCGTCGGTCCAGGCTTGGACCGACGCGGCGGCGGCATGGGCGCGAGGCGGCGCGGAGCTGGCCTGGCGCGAGATGCCGGATGGAACAGTGGTGGGGGCGACGGTTTTTGAGCCATCGACGGTGAGGGAGCGTGGCCGCGGAGGCCGGGCTGAGGTGGTGGTCCTCGACCAGGAGGTCGTGGAGGTGGGGGGCGATACCCCGCTGCGGGGCGACGTGGTCAAGCGCGCGGGGGCCGATGGCGGTGGAGGCGGCGTTGCTTTGGAGGAGGCGCCGCGGGCGGCGGTGCCGGACGCGCCACCTGTTATGGAGGAGGCACCGCAGGCGGCAGTGCCCGAGGCGGCGACGTAGGGCGTCCCGGCGTCCGAGGAGGTGATGACGCCGGGAGGGGCGTCGGAGGAGGTGCTGGCCGCGTCGCAAGTGGCCAGCAGTGGGCGTGCCTTGGTGCTCCGTCCGGGAGGGCGCCGAGCCGCCGCGCCGCAGCCCGCGCGAAGCGGGGGTGCGACCATCTTTGGGCCCCAGACCCAGGAGGAGGCGGCGCTGGACGCCGTTAGCCGCCGCCTGCGAGATCGGTCGGAGCGGCTTGAGGCCTTCGCCCAGGCCGAGGTGGAGCGGACGCGTGACTTGGAGCGCGCTGTCTTGGTAAGTTCTTCTTTCTTCTTGTTTTCTTTTGATTTCATCCTTGTGGGGGCGCGCCAGCGCACCCACTGGGTGTAGCCCCCGAGGTTCGGCCCAACTATGTAGTAGTTGGGTCGAACCTTAGGAGCGTTAGCCTTGTTCTGACTTTGGTCTGCTCCCAGCACCTTGACGCCTTCCGGGTTGCCACCTTCAACCGGCTCCTGGGCAAGCATCGGGAGCTCAAGGAGCAGCTTGCTGCCAAGGAGGAGGAGCTTCGCGTCGCCGCAGGTACTTTTCGTGTTCTTTCTTCTAGAGGGGGCGCGCTAGCGCACCCACTGGGTGTAGCCCCCGAGATTCGGGCCAACTGTGTAACAGGTGGGCCAAATCTTAGGTCTTGCCTTTTTCTTTGTTTCTGCTGAGTTCTTTTTCCTCGCAGCCGAGGTGCTGTCTTGGCGGACCTGGCTGTTCCGGGCTGGTCATCATTATGACCGGCTTGTTGCTGATACCGGCCGTCTCGGCGTCGAGGCGGTGCAGGCGAGGGCGGAGGTGCCGCGGCCTGACGGTCTCTTGATGAGGCCAACCGGCTGCACGAGCAGCTGGCGGGTCACAAGAACCGCCTCGAGGCCAAGGTGGAGCATCTTAAGGCGGAGGCCGCCAAGGTGGTGGAGACGCAGCAGGCCCTGGTCGAGGCGGACCAGCAACGCGGCCAGCTGGTAGACGACAAGGGCCGGCTCCAGGCTGAGGTGGAGCTTCTGCGGGAGCAGGCCACCACGGCTGAGCAGGCCCGCCAGGCCGAGGCTCGCCGCCGCGAGGCGGCCGAGAAGGCAGCTGAAGACAAGGGCGCCGAGCTGAAGGCGGCCCTTGCTAAGGCGGCCGACCTGGAGAAGGCGCTCGGGGAGCGGGACCGCGTCTTGAAGCAAGAGCGACGTGATACGTTGCTCGAGGCGCAGCACCTGGAAGAGTCTTTCTCCAGTAAGTGCTGCTTCTTCGTAGTTTGCCGGGTTGGGACCCGGCCCTTCCTTCCTTGTTATTCTTCTAACTTGCTTCTTCTTTTGGTTACAGGGGCCTTTCCGGAGACGCAGCGGCTGGCGGAGGAAGCCGTCCGCTATCAGCGTGATTCGACCGGCGTTGCTGGGTCCGGGACAGATCCGCTGACGGGCTGGACCTTCATAGAGATCATTGCCGCTGCTGAGGCCCGGCTGCGGGTCTTGGGGACGCAGATGAAGCGGTTGTCCCGGGTCGGCACCGTGATGACGGCGGCCCTGTGGCCGGACTCCGTCCATCCGCCTGGCGCGCTGGTTGGAGATGGGCCCGGATCGCCTTGGCGACTGGCGCGTTTCCGCCGCCCGGGCCGGTGCTGAGATGGCGCTCCGGATCACGCTGTCTTGGCATCCGGATCTCAGCTAGACGCGCTCATGGGTCAGCGCGCTGGTTCGGAGCAGTTTCTGCAGGAGCAGGTCGGCCGGATCGCCTCCCGGGCCAGCTATATCGCCGAGTTCGCCTTCCACGACGAGTTCCATCCGGAGCGGACGGAAGACGGCGCAGTCGTGGATGGCGACGAATACAGCTTGCTTCTTCGCGACCTGGAGGGCAGCTCAGAGGAGACGGGCGTCTACGGCGACGCGGAAGCCAAAGAGGACACTGGTGCTTCGCTGGACCCGGAGGCCGGCAGGGGGGAGCCGTCAACGTCGCGACGCGGCGCTGGGAATGCCTGAGAATCTTTGTAGAAAACTTTGTTAAGTAGCAGGTCCACCCGCCCACTAGGGGTTTTTAGGGTGTAATAAACTCGGGCCGTGGGCCTTTGCTTGAAACATTTATGTGTAATTGTTGTGAGTGTTTATTTTCTTTTTGCCTTCTCCTTTTTTTGAACTTATTTCATGCGATGTTCCTCTCTAAAACCTCCCCCCCGCGGGTCAGGCGACCGAGGCTCCGGTCCGTGACAAGGAGTTCGGCTCTTCGAGAGGCGCGCGCAGGAGTTGGGTCCTTAGAAGCGTTGAGCGTGAGCGAAACACCCACTGGGCCGGCTGGCGGCAATCCGGCTTGGCCGGTTGGTGAGCAGCTCGTCGTGCGGCTAACTTAGTTGATGAGCATCGGGCCGGGTTGGTCGACCCGGCGGCTTTTGACTTAGTGTATGAATCGTAGGCGAGCTTTGGCCCGTTGTGCTTGCGCGCCGTCAGCCAGAGCTGGATCTGCGGTTTTAGGGCGAAATGGGGGACCGTGGCATCCTAACTTTATCAGGAATCACCAAGTAAAGCGGCGGGGTGATGATCAAGCCGGCCAGCCCCCGAGCCCCCGGGACGAGCTAGTCGAGCCGGCGGCTGGGTTCGGTAGTAAAGTGATGCAAAATATGGACGCAATAAATTGGTCGGCAAAAGGCAGCCCCCGAGTCTCGTTCGGGGACCCCATAGTTTCATATGCTTACAAAAGGCGTCGATACATACATTCGCGCGGCTAACTGTAAAACGGACGGAGGAGTTCCGCGTTCCACGGCCGGGTCGTTTCTTCGCCGGCGGTGTCCCTCTTGCGCTTCTTTGACTTGCGCGCGTCGATGAGGTAGTAGGCGTTGCAGTCGCGCAAAGTCCTGCTCACGATGAACGGGCCCTCCCATGGACAGGACAACTTGTGCTGGCCTGCCTGCTCTTGGACGAGTCGGAGAACGAGGTCGCCTTCGCGGAATGTGAGAGGCTTGATCTTCTTGCTGTGGTAGTGCCTCAGGCCTTGCTGATAGATATCCGAGCGGCTAAGTGCCAAAAGGTACGCCTCTTCGAGCAGGTCGACGCCGTCTTCGCGTGCTTCTCTTGCTTCGGCTTCGGTGTACATCGTGACACACGGCGAGTCGAACTCGACATCGGTCGGGATGATGGCTTCGGATCTGTAGACGAGGAAGAACGGGGTGAACCCGGTCGACTGGTTTGGTGTTGTGCGCAGACTCTAGAGAACTGCGGGCAACTCGTCGAGCCAATCTGAGTTTCCTATCAATACAATTCTAGCATGGATAATAAACGATTATCATGAACAAGGAAATATAATAATAACTAATTTATTATTGCCTCTAGGGCATATTTCCAACAGTCTCCCACTTGCACTAGAGTCAATAATCTAGTTCACATCACTATGTGATTGTAATGAATCGACACCCATGGGGTTCGATCATATCTCTCTTGTGAGAGAGGTTATTAGTCAACGGATCTGAACCTTTCAGATCCGTGTGTGTTTTGCAAATCTCTATGTCATCTCCTAGATGCAGCTACAACGCTCTATTTGGAACTATTCCAAATAACTGTTCTGCTATACGAATCCGGTTTACTACTCAGAATAATCCGGATTAGTGTCAAAGTTTGCATCGGTGTAACCCTTTACGACGAACTCTTTTAACACTTCCATAATCGAGAAAATTCCTTAGTCCACTAGTTACTAAGGATAAGTTTGACCGCTGTCCTGTGATCCATTCCTGGATCACTCTTGTACCCCTTGACTGACTCATGGCAAGGCACACTTCCGATGCGGTACACAGCATAGCATACTATAGAGCCTACGTCTGAAGCATAGGGGACGACCTTCGTCCTTTCTCTCTCTTCTACCGTGGTCATGTCTTGAGTCTTACTCAATACTCACACCATATAACACAGCCAAGAACTCCTTCTTTGCTGATCTATTTTGAACTCCTTCAAAATCTTGTCACGGTATGTATTCATTTGAAAGTACTATTAAGCGTTTTGATCTATCCTTATAGATCTTGATGCTCAATGTTCAAGTAGCTTAATCCAGGTTTTCCATTGAAAAACACTTTTCAAATAACCCTATATGCTTTCCAGAAATTCTACATCATTTCCGATCAACAATATGTCAACAACATATACTCATCAGAAATGCTATAGTGCTCCCACTCACATCTTTGGAAATACAAGTTTCTCATAAACTTTGTATAAACCCAAAATCTTTGATCATCTCATCAAAGCGTATATTCCAACTCCGAGATGCTTACTCCAGTCCCTAGAAGGATTGCTGGAGCTTTGCACACTTGTTAGCATTTTTCAGGATTGACAAAACCTTCTGGTTGTATCACATACAACCTTTCCTCAAGAATATCGTCGAGGAAACAATGTTTTGACATCCTATCTGCAAGATTTCATAAATCATGCAGTAATTGCTAATATAATTCCAACAGACTCTTAGCATCGCTACGAATGAGAAAGTCACATCGCAGTCAACTCCTTGAACTTGTCAGAAAACATCTTAGCGACAAGTCGAGCTTTCTTAATGGTGACACTTACCATCATTGTCCGTCTTCCTTTTAAAATCCATCTGTACCCAACAGCCTTACGACCATCAAGTAGTTCTTCCAAAGTCCACACTTTGTTTTCATACATGGATCCTCTCTCGGATTTTATGGACTCTAGCCATTTATCGGAATCCGGGCCCACCATTGCTTCTCCATAGCTCGTAGGTTCATTGTTGTCTAGCAACATGACCTTCAAGACATGATTACTATACCATTCTGAAGTAGTACACATCCTTGTCACCCTACGAGGTTCGGTAGTGACTTGATCCGAAGTTTGATGATCACTATCATCAACTTCCACTTCAATTGGTGTAGGTGCCACAAGAACAACTTCTTGTTCCCTGCTACACACTGGTTGAAGTGATGGTTCAATAACCTCATCAAGTCTCCACCATCCTCCCACTCAATTCTTTCGAGAGAAACTTTTCCTCGAGAAAGGACCCGTTTCTAGAAACAATCACTTTTGCTTCCAGATCTGAAATAGGAGGTATACCCAACTGTTTTTGGGTGTCCTATGAAGATGTATTTATCCGCTTTGGGTTCGAGCTTATCTGGCTGAAACCTTTTCACATAAGCGTCGCAGCCCCAAACTTTTAAGAAACGACAACTTAGGTTTCTCTAAACCATAGTTCATACGTTGTCATCTCAACGGAATTACGTGGTGCCCTATTTAAAGTGAATGTGGTTGTCTCTAATGCTTGACCCATAAACGATAGTGGTAATTCGATAAGAGACATCATGGCATGCACCATATCCAATAGGGTGAAGTTATGATGTTCGGACACACCATCACACTATGGTGTTCCAGGCGGTGTTAGTTGTGAAACAATTTCCACAATTTCTTAATTGTGTACCAAACTTGCAACTCAGATATTCATCTCTATGATCATATCATAGACATTTTATCCTCTTGTCACGAAGATCTTCAACTTCACTCTGAAATTACTTGAACCTTTCAATAATTCAGACTTGTGTTTCATCAAGTAAATATACTCAGCATCTACTCAAATCATCTGTGAAGTAAGAACATAATGATATCCACTGCGTGCCTCAGCACTCATTGGACTGCACTCAAAAGGTATTACTTCCAACAAGTTGCTCTCTTGTTCCATCTTACTGAAAACGAGGCTTTTCAGTCATCTTGCCCATGTGGCATGATTTGCATGTCTCAAGTGATTCAAAATCAAGTGAGTCCAAACGATCCATCTGCATGGAGTTTCTCCATGCGTACATACCAATAGACATGGTTCGCATGTCTCAAACTTTTCAAAAAAATGAGTGAGTCCAAAGATCCATCAACATGGAGCTTCTTGATGCGTTTTATACTAATATGACTTACATGGCAGTGCCACAAGCAGGTGGTACTATCATTACTATCTTATATCTTTTGGCATGAACATGTGTATCACTACGATCGAGATTCAATAAACCATTCATTTTAGTTGCAAGTCCATTGAAGGTATTATTCAAATAAACAGAGTAACCATTATTCTTCTGAAATGAATAACCCTATTGCGATAGACATAATCTAATCATGTCTATGCTCAACGCAAACACCAAATAACAATTATTTAGGTTTAACACCAATCTCGATGGTAGAGGGAGCAGGCGATGCTTGATCACATCAACCTTTGGAAACACTTCCTACACACATTGTTATCTCGCCTTTAGCTAGTCTCCGTTTATTCCATAGCTCTTTTATTTCGAGTTACTAATACTTAGCAACCGCACCGGTATCTTAATACCCTGGTGTTACTAGGAGTACTAGTAAAGTACACATTTAATAAAATGTATATCCAATATACTTCTGTCAACCTTGCCAGCCTTCTCATCTACCAAGTATCTAGGGCAGTTCTGCTTCCGTGTCCGTTCCTCTCATTACAGAAGCACTTAATCTCGGGTTCGGGTTCAACCCTGGGTTTCTTCACTGGAGCAGCAACTGATTTGCCGTTTCATGAAGTACCCCTTCTTGCCCTTGCCCTTCTTGAAACTAGTGGTTTCACTAACCATCAACAATTGATGCTCCTTCTTGATTTCTACTTTCGCGGTGTCAAACATTGCGAATATTTCAAGGATCATCATATCTATCCCTGATATGTTATAGTTCATCACGAAGCTCTAGTAGCTTGGTGGCAATGTCTTTGGAGAAACATCACTATCTCGTCTGGAAGATTAACTCCCACTCGATTCAAGTGATTGTTGTACCCAGACAATCTGAGTACAAGCTTAACGATTGAGCTTTTCTCCCTTAGTTTGTAGGCTAAGAAGCTCGTCGGAGGTCTTATACCTCTTGACATGGGCACGAGCCTGAAATCCCAATTTCAGCCCTTGGAACATCTCATATGTTTCCGCGACGTTTCTAAAACGTCTTCGGCGCCACAATTCTAAACCGTTTAACATTACTGAACTATCATGCAGTCATCAAAACGTGTATGTCAGATGTTCGCAACATCTACAGACGACGTTCGAGGTTCAGCACACCGAGCGGTGCATTAAGGACATAAGCCTTCTACGCAGCAATGAGGACAATCCTCAGTTTACGGACCCAGTCCGCATGATTGCTACTATCAACTTTCAACTATATTTTCTCTAGGAACATATCTAAAATAGTAGAACTAAAGCGCGAGCTACGACATAATTTGCAAAAACCTTTTGACTATGTTCAGGATAATTAAGTTCATCTTATGAACTCCCACTCAGATAGACATCCCTCTAGTCATCTAAGTGATTACATGATCCAAGTCAACTAGGCCGTGTCCGATCATCACGTGAGACGGACTAGTCATCATCGGTGAACATCTTCATGTTGATCGTATCTACCATACGACTCATGCTCGACCTTTCGGTCTCTTGTGTTCCGAGGCCATGTCTGTACATGCTAGGCTCGTCAAGTCAACCTAAGTGTTTCGCGTGTGTAAATCTGGCTTACACCCGTTGTATGTGAACGTTAGAATCTATCACACCCGATCATCATGTGGTGCTTCGAAACAATGAACTTTCGCAACGGTGCACAGTTAGGGGGAACACTTTCTTGAAATTTTAATGAGGGATCATCTTATTTACTACCATCGTTCTAAGCAAATAAGATGCATAAACATGATAAACATCACATGCAATCAAAAAGTGACATGATATGGCCAATATCATTTTGCTCCTTTTGATCTCCATCTTCGGGGCTCCATGATCATCATCGTCACCGGCATGACACCATGATCTCCATCATCGTGTCTCCATGAAGTTGTCTCGCCAACTATTACTTCTATCACTATGGCTAACGGTTTAGCAATGAAGTAAAGTAATTACATGGCGTTATTCAGTGACATGCAGGTCATACAATAAATAAAGACAACTCCTATGGCTCCTGCCGGTTATGATACTCATCGACATGCAAGTCGTGATTCCTATTACAAGAACATGATCAATCTCATACATCACATATCATTCATCACATTCTTTTGGCCATATCACATCACATAGCATACCCTGCAAAAACAAGTTAGACGTCCTCTAATTATTGTTTGCATGTTTTACGTGACTGCTATAGGTTTCTAGCAAGAATGTTTCTTACCTACGCAAAAGCCACAACGTGATATGCCAATTGCTATTTACCCTTCATAAGGACCCTTTTCATCGAATCCGATCCGACTAAAGTGGGACAGACTGTCATCCGCTAGCCATCTTATGCAATAAGTGCATGTCAGTCGGTGGAACCTGTCTCACGTAAGTGTACGTGTAAGGTCGGTCCGGGCCGCTTCATCCCACAATACCGTCGAAACAATATAGGACTAGTAACGGTAAGCATATTGAACAAAATCAACGCCCACTACTCGTGCATAGAATCTACGCAATAAACCTGGCTCTGATACCACTGTTGGGGAACGTAGCAGAAATTCAAAATTTTCCTACGAGTCACCAAGATCTATCTATGGAGAGACTAGCAACGAGAGAGAGGGGAGTGCATCTACATACCCTTGCAGATCGCTAAGCGGAAGCGTTCATGAGAACGGGGTTGAGGGAGTCGTACTCGTCGTGATCCAAATCGCCGAAGATCCTAGTGCCGAACGGACGGCACCTCCGCGTTCAACACACGTGTAGCCCGGTGACGTCTCACGTGCCTTGATCCAGCAAGGAGAGAGGGAGAGGTTGGGGAAGACTCCGTCCAGCAGCGGCACAACGGCGTGGTGGTGATGGAGGAGCGTGGCACTCCAGCAGGGCTTCGCCAAGCACTGCGAGAGATGAGGAGGGAGAGAGGTAGGGCTGCGCCTTCGAGAGAATAACTCATGTGTTGGGCAGCCCCTAGACCTCAACTATATATAGGGGGAAGGTAGGGTGTCGGTGTCAAAACCGGCGGATCTCGGGTAGGGGGTCCCGAACTGTGCGTCTAGGCGGATGGTAACAGGAGACAAGGGACACGATGTTTTTACCCAGGTTCGGGCCCTCTCGATGGAGGAAAAACCCTACTCCTGCTTGATTAATATTGATGATATGGGTAGTACAAGAGTAGATCTACCACGAGATCAGAGAGGCTAAACCCTAGAAGCTAGCCTATGGTATGATTGTTGTTCGTCCTACGGACTAAAACCCTCCGGTTTATATAGACACGGGATAGGGTTAGGGTTACACAGAGTCGGTTACATCGGTAGGAGATCTACATATCCGTATCGCCAAGCTTGCCTTACACGCCAAGGAAAGTCCCATCCAGACACGGGACGAAGTCTTCAATCTTGTATCTTCATAGTCCAGGAGTCCGGCCAAAGATGATAGTTCGGCTATCCGGACACCCCCTAGTCCAGGACTCCCTCAGTAGCCCCTGAACCAGGCTTCAATGACGACGAGTCCGGCGCGCATATTGTCTTCGGCATTGCAAGGCGGGTTCCTCCTCCGAATACTTCATAGAAGGTTTTGAACACAAGGACAGTGTCCGGCTCTGCAAAATAATTCCCACATAACACCGTAGAGAGAATAATATTTACACAAAATCAATCTGCTGACGTATACCGCAGCGTGCCATCACGCCACGGCCAAGTCTTCGTTCGAATCGTTTTTACTGCACTGCCTCAGCGCGTTTAGCGAGGCGGTTTCCTTGGCACGTCTTGTCAAAGCAGAGATCGTGTCCCCTTATTCCGTGATTCTCATCAATACGGACGTGTGTAACCCAACCGCGCCATTGATTACGGCGCTTGGAAGATAAGAGAGTTTTACAAGGCTGGTGGGGACGCTTAGTTGCGTCCGTCCATATAAGGGGATAAGAATCCACCTTTTTACCCACGCCTTCTTCCTCCTTTGCTCATCAATCTCCACGCACTCAAGCTCCAGCGCCCGAGTCCGCACATCTCCCCTCAACCTTCTCCACCCTTGTTGAAAGTGCGTTATATCGACTAGAGGGGGGGTGAATAGGCGATTTTTAAGAATTCTTCACTGAGGAATTTGCCGGTGAGGAAATTCCTTAGCGAAGAAATACTTGCAGCGGAATAAGTACTCAGAAGTAAGCATAACAGATTACAAGCATTGTCATCATGATGAAATGAAGACAATCACAGAGTACAGAAAGCGTAATCACAGGATAACACAAGATGAAGACAAACAGACTGAAGAAATTGAACTGAGGAAATTGAGAAAGTCTTCAGTCAAAGTCTTCAAACACAGATAAGAACAAACACTCAACACAGTAATGAGGAAATGAAAGGGTTGAGGAAATAGAACCAGTTAAGTTGGTGAAGACAATGATTTGGTAGACCAGTTCCAACTGCTGTCTCAGTTGTACGTCTGGTTGGAGCGGCTGAGTATTTAAACTCGAGGACACACAGTCCCGGACACCCAGTCGCTGAGCACGCAGCTCAGGACACCAAGTCCTCACCGTATTCTCCT
>LR880971.1:802006240-802025443 GCA_904067115.1 Aegilops sharonensis | reverse complement strand
TTTGAGTTGAGCATCACATGGAAATTTTTCCTTAGTATTTCCTCGACCCCCTTTAACAGTACGGTGTTTCCTATGACTCAAGAAAGAGAAAATGAAACTACGAAAACAAAAGTCTTCACGCTTCATGTTCCTCAAATGAATACCAAGTCTTCAAGGTCACACCAATTTCTTCACTTTCAAAGTCTTCAGAAAGTCTTCAGAATATCAAAGTCTTCAGTTGAAGAACTTCATTTTAGGGGTCGACTTTCTCTGTAAATATCAAACTCCTCATAGACTTATAGACCTGTGTACACTCACAAATGCATTAGTTACTTAACCTATAAGTCTTCAATACACCAAAATCACTAAGGGGCACTAGATGCACTTACACATGTCCGGAGTGGGAGGAAAGTGGATGGCCTCCTCCGTCACGGAGGGGCACATCACAAGACTGCGGGAGGCCGGATACTTGTCCGGCGACATCGCGTGTCGGATCCCCACCAAGGGGCAGCTCATACCCACCCCCAGGCTCCATGAGAGGGTGGTGTTCCTCACCCACTTCCTCCGCGGACTAGGTTTTCCACTTCACCCATTTGTCCGGGGGCTCATGTTCTACTACGGCCTGGATTTCCACGATCTGGCCCCAAACTTCATCCTCAATATCTCGACGTTTATCGTCGTGTGCGAGGCATTTCTCTGCATCCAGCCCCACTTCGGCTTATGGTTGAAGACCTTTAGCGTCAAGCCGAAGATAGTGGGCGGCCGACAAGCAGAGTGCGGAGGCGCCATGGCGGGCAGGATGCCCAACGTCACATTGCTTGACGGCTCCTTCGTGGAGACCATAATGGGGTGGCAATCGGGGTGGTTCTACATCACCGAGCCGCGCGACTCCAAATGGGTGGCGGCCCCCGAATTCAGATCTGGCTCCCCCACGCGGCTCACATCATGGAAAGAGACGGGCCTGACGTGGGGTGATTCGGAAGAGCTGGCCGGACTCCAAACCTGTGTCCGGAACCTGGTGGACAAGAACCTAAAGCTTGTCAACGTAGTCCAGGTTATGCTCATCCGCCGGATTCTCCCATGCCAGCAACGGGCATTCAACTTGTGGGAGTTCGATCCGGCATAGCACCGGACCTTGAGCCGGCTCTTCGACACTACGTACGAAGATGCCTGGAAGGTGCTGTCCAAGGGCGCCGAAGCTCCCGCATCCGCTACCGAAGATCGCGGATTCCGCTCGCAGCGTCAAGCCAGCGAGGTAAGTTATTTTGCCCTTTATGGGACTCTTTTTTCATAGTTTGACTCTATGCGGGATCTAAAACTCCCTAACCTTTGACAGGACTGGCTGAAGACATCCGGACAGATTAACTGTCCGGCTCCTTTGCCAGAAGACCCAGCGGACGCCCACTTGACGGGGCTGCTGGTTCCGGCACCTCACGTGGTGTCGGAGAAGAAGGCCAAGAAGGAGGCCACGGGAACTCGAAGGAGCTCCCGGCACCAGGTGGTGTCAGATTCTGAAGCCGAATCCTCTCCTGAGGAGGAGGAAAATGAAGCCTCTCCCCCAGCGGGGGAAGAGAAGAAAAGGAAGGCCGCCCCGACTGGGGAGGCCGGAGGGTCCAAGAAGGGAAGAACTCTTCCTCCGGACGTCTCCACCAACGCCAACGACGGCGAGGAGGAGTGGCCCTCGAGGGCCACGCCCCTGGCAAGATCGTAAGTGTCCGGATACCCATGGTTTTTTTATTCACTGCATAGTGTTCTCTAATGCCGAACAATCATGCAGCCCGCCCAAGGGCGAGCTTGCCGCTTCGTCAAGCGGGTCCCTGAATTCGTCCAAAGTGGAGAGCATTTCTCTTCCGGCCGCCTCCTCGCGTCGCGTCGCCAACGACGCCGAGGTGGGGCCCCAAGGGGGGCCTGGTCAAGAGGAGGTGGCGCAGGAGGCACCACAAGGCAGCCTCCCGGACTCCAGGCATGAGGGGAGCAAGACCCCCAGGGGCTCTAAGCCCGACCCTTGTCCGGACTCCATACCGGAACCTTCAGCGGTTCCGAAGTCCAGCAAGCGGCCCCTTCGTAAGAAGGGTAAGACGCCGGTGTCCTTCGTCCAACCGGAGGCACCAGACAGTTTACTGGAGGCGCTTAACAGCGCCTCCATCGAGGAGGAGCACCGCACTGTTATGAGTGCGGTGATCCAGAAAGTTCAGTCCGCCAAGAGCGGGCTGATTGAAGCCTGCAACAGCCTTCTAACAGGCTTTGAGGTAAGTTTTCAATATATGCAAGAAGATTACCGCATAGACAGTAGCCCCTGATGCTTAGTTCGGTGTTCGGAAAGAAAAGCCGGACTAAGGATCTAAAAAGATATACGCAGGAGTCTAACATAATTATGTCAATATGGGAATGCTGGCTGCCCTGCTAACCTCTGCCGCACTGACTGCGGAGGTCAATGTATTAAAGGAGAGCCTCGAGCGGTCCGAGAACAAGCTCGGCCAAGCCAAGAAGCAGCTCGAGGACAAAGAAGGTAAATAATACCTTATTAAAGTAATACCTTATAAAAAGGAGTTGGTTGCAAAAAAGACAGGAATAACATGGGTATTATAGGGGCCACAAACGAGGTGGCGACCCTAAAGGAAGCGGTGACCACGGCCGAAAACAAAGGGGAGGCGCAGCTGGCGGAGGTACGGCAAGAGCTCCAGGCTCTCGTGAAAAAACACGAGGGTTTGGAGCGTGATTCGAATACCCGAGAGTCTGAGCTTGCCTCGGCTCTTGAGAGTGCCAAAGCCGCTAAGGCCGAAGCCCAAAAAGCCCTCCAGGAAATTGAGGCGATGAAGAAGATAGCGGCTGGTAAGGCATTCTTTATGCAAAGCAAGAATTCAAAAGTCAATTATCTGTTACTTACCCGAATCCGGAGCTCTCCAGGAGCCTTCGCAGATCTGCCCCGCAGTGTATCCGACGCCGCCGCTTTCTACCGAGCCGAAGAGGGGAGCTCGACGGAGAAGGTGTTTTGGTCTCAGTATGCTGAGGCCGAACATCCGGTGCCCTTGAGCGACCAACTGAAGCAATTGGTCGAGCTCCACAAGGTCGCCGAACAGGCCATGAAGGGCCTTATAGCTCGGCTGTGGCCAAATGAGGCCATGCCTGGGAGCTACTTCGGGCTAGTGCGGCGGCTGGTGGACGCCTGTCCGTGGATCAAAGTAATCAAGCGCTCTGTCTGCATCGAAGGTTCCTGTAGGGCCCTTGCCCGTGCTAAGGTGCACTGGGGCAAGCTGGATTGTGAGAAGCTTGTGAAGGAGGGACCACCAGTGGGAAAGGAGCATCGCAAGCCCGAAATGTATTATGAGGGCGTCCTGGAGGGTGCCCGCCTGATAGCGGGTGAATGCTCCAAATATGTAATTTTTGAATAGACTCGCACTTGTTATCCTGTACGCTGAAAACTTGTTCATATGCGCTAAGCAACGCTTGTGAATTTAAAATATTACCTTCTGTGCGGCCGTTTATCAAATCTGAGAGATGGCAAGTCGTTGGCTTCAGCCCCCATGCCACGAGTGCTGGGGTGTTCGGGATAAACTTGAGCGCTCTTGTTCCCATTCTTGGGTCCTACGAGGGAGGCGCTCAACGCAACGAACCAGGCAACCGGACTTATAGTGCTTGAACAATCTCACTTAGCCATAGAATTCTATAATTTTAGATTTCGGCGAAGCCCCTAGTATTCAGAAGACCGAGTTCGGGGCGCTATCCACGCCTTGGCCGGACAGAGCCGGCTCCTCGCTCTAAGCGGCATAAGTCTTTAGGGACCCGAAAAGACCTCTCGAACAGCGACCAGCTCTCGCCTTATCATGACGGTCAGTTTTAGCTTTCTCCACTGAGGTTCTCAACCCAGCTCAACCGGGGCACAATCGCAGTGGTTCTCCCAGTGCTACCTTAGCCGATATAACGGAACGTAAGGTACCAAAACATGGGAGCCGGGCAAACCCAACTATTGACCCAAGACATGATTCAGAGCCGATGCATATAATGCTATAAGTTCGGGGTGCCGCACTTGTGAAAGTGTTTGGACTTATCACACCATTCTGTGGGGTACTTAAGCCCCTGGTGTATTGGTCGTACCAAAGTGTACGGGTGCAACATGTCATAAATGAACATATATGGAAAAAGGGAATGCAATAATAAGCAGAAGCTATGTATTGTTTATTCAAAAAGATACTGCAATGAAAGCAGAACGATACAAATAGTGCGGTAAGCAAGGGATGGGACTTTTTAACATGTCCCCCTCCAGGGATAAGCTGCGGGGTGGTATGTAAAACAGGTATAATGCTCGTAGTAGAGACCACCTGGACACTCGACGTAGCTTTCTGCTTCCCTGGCTGTTGCATCGTGAGTTCGGCAGTTCTAGTGCCGGACAGGGCTTCTGGAAGACGGAGTCCTGAAAGTAAGAAAAAAGAAGAAAAAAGAATGACACAATCGGGAGCCCCTGGTGCGGTTGAGCCGCACTCTGGGCGTGCCGTGGTCGTGCCCCTCCCCTTATGCCCATGGTATCTCCAGAGCGTAGTTATGTACACGTAGTACTGGCTTCGCGATTTCGCGAGGGCTGGGGTTGGGGCCGCATTGCTACGCTTGCTCGAATTGTGCCAGGCGGTCTTGCTGTAGGTTACTCCGGGCGCGCTTGACGGTGTCCGGACGTTTAATGGCCGGACTCGAGAATTGCCTTAAGAGGCTGCTTTGCACTTCCGCCGCTAGGGCCGCCGTATGCTCCTCCGTTCGGAGAGAGCGTTCAGTGTTTCCATTGACCGTAATTACTCCTCGAGGGCCTGGCATCTTGAGCTTGAGATATGCATAGTGCGGCACCGCATTGAACTTTGCAAATGCGGTTCGTCCCAGCAGTGCATGATAGCCGCTGTGGAACGGGACTATGTTGAAGATTAACTCTTTGCTTCGGAAGTTATTCGGGGATCCGAAGACCACTTCAAGTGTAACAGAGCCTGTACAGTTGGCCTCTACACCTGGAATGACGCCTTTAAAGGTCGTCTTTGTGGGTTTAATCCTTGAGGGGTCTATGCCCATTTTGCGCACTGTATCCTGGTAAAGTAGGTTCAGGCTGCTGCCGCCGTCCATCAGGACTCTAGTGAGGTGGAATCCGTCAATGATTGGGTCAAGAACCAATGCGGCGAATCCGCCGTGTCGGATGCTAGCGGGGTGGTCCCTTCGATCAAAAGTGATCGGGCAGGAGGACCACGGGTTGAACTTTGGGGCGACTGGCTCCATCGCATATACGTCCCTTAGTGCACGCTTCCGCTCCCTTTTGGGTATGTGGGTTGCGTATATCATGTTCACCGTCCGCACTTGTGGGGGAAAGCCCTTCTGTCCTCTATTGTTCGGCGGCCGGGGCTCCTCCTCGTCATTGCTATGCAGCCCCTTGTCATTGAGTTCGGCATTTAACTTGCCTGCCTGCTTGAACACCCAACAATCTCTGTTGGTGTGGTTGGCTGGTTTTTCGGGGGTGCCATGTATCTGGCACAAGCGATCGAGTATTCGGTCCAAGTTGGACGGGCCCTGGGTATTTCTTTTGAATGGCTTCTTCCGCTGACCGGGTTTAGAGCCTCTGAATCCGGCATTTACTGTCGTATCTTCAGCATTGTCACCGTTAATGCGGCGTTTATTCTTGTTGCGACGCGACCTGCCATTGCTGTCCTTGGTATCCGAACTACCAGGGTGTTTTTCCAAGTTGTTGCTTCGAGCTAGCCAGCTGTCCTCTCCCGCGCAGAAGCGGGTCATGAGTGATGTGAGGGCTGCCATGGATTTCGGCTTTTCCTGTCCTAGGTGCCGGGCAAGCCACTCGTCGCGGATGTTATGTTTGAAGGCTGGAAGGGCCTCTGCATCTGGACAGTCAACGATTTGATTTTTCTTTGTTAAGAACCGTGTCCAGAATTGTCTGGCCGATTCATCTGGCTGCTGAATTATATGGCTAAGGTCATCGGCGTCTGGTGGTCGCACATATGTGCCCTGGAAGTTATCCAGGAATGCGGCTTCCAAGTCTTCCCAACAACCAATTGATTCTGCTGGCAAGCTGTTGAACCAATGCCGAGCTGGTCCTTTAAGATTGAGTGGGAGGTATTTGATGGCGTGTAGATCATCACCGCGAGCCATGTGGATGTGGAGGAGATAGTCCTTGATCCAGACCGCAGGATCTGTGGTACCATCGTATGATTCGATGTTTACGGGTTTGAAACCCTCAGGGATTTGATGATCCATTACTTCATCTGTGAAGCATAGTGGGTGTGTGGCGCCTCTGTATTGGGCTATATCGCGACGTAGCTCATATGAGCTTTGTCTACTGTGTTCGGCCCGGCCGGGTTTGCTGTATCCGGCATGACGGTAATCATCCCGAGTCGTTGGGCGCCCACGCGATCTGTAGATCGATCTTGTTTTCTTTGCCTTATCCTCTAGTATATCTCGCAAGTCCGGCGCGTTCTCCCGTGCCTTGGTACTTTTTGAGCGGCGTCGGGGCGTGGCTTGAGCTCTGTCACGGCCATGGGGTGGCCGGTCTGCCATGTCGTGCACTGGTGATGCGGGTGCTTCCTCCTCTGATCGAGGCAACGACCTGCGTTTGGGGTAGCTTTTGGAGGGGCGTTCGAGTTCGTACTCTACAGCTGCAAGGACATCAGTCCATCTGTCAGCTAGCAAGTCTTGATCAGCTCTAAGCTGCTGCTGCTTTTTCTTGAGGCTGCTCGCCGTGGCCATAAGCCTGACTTTCAAACGCTCCCGTTCAGCGGGATCCTCAGGCACGACAAATTCGTTGTCGTCGAGGCTTGCCTCATCTTCGGAGGGAGGCATATAATTATTGTCCTCTACCTCTCTGTCTGCCGCTCTATCATGAGGGCTGGCTTCTCCCTCCTCCTGTGCTGAATCCTGCTGGAGGGGGTTGTCTTTGGCACTGTCTGGGGTGTTATTATCTCCCGTGCCGGAATCGCCGTTTTTGCTGTGGCGGGATTTGGAGCGGTGCCGCTAACGTCGGCTCTTGGGTTGTTTCTTGGAGGGGTCATCCTCCGCTGTTCCATCGCCATTCCCATCTTTTGGGATGTCCACCATGTATATGTCATATGACGAGGTCGCCTTCCAGTGCCCCGTGGGCGCTGGCTCTTGATCGTCTCCGGCACCGTCGTCCATACCGTCGATGTCTTCGGAGTCGAAGTCGAGCATGTCGGTTAAATCATCGACAGTGGCTACAAAGTGGGTGGTGGGTGGACGTTGAATTTCTTCGTCGTCCGAATCCCAACCTTCCTGACCGTAGTTCGGCTAGGGCTCCCCTGACAAAGAGAGAGACTTTAGTGAGTTCAGGATATCGCCAAAGGGCGAGTGCTGAAAGATGTCTGCGGCGGTGAACTCCATAACCGGCGCCCAGTCGGATTCGACTGGCAGGGGCGCGGGAGGTTCAGAGTCCGGAGAGGAGTCCGGGACCTCGGAGTCACGGGCTCTGCAAAGGATAGGGATGGTGTTCGGCTCAATCACCGTAGATATCGTAGCCCCCGAGGCGGTGTCCAGCCACTCGTCCTCGATCGGCGAAATCGGCTCCGAACTAAGGTTCGGAGCGGACGCTGGTGCGGCCTCCAGGACACTGTTCGGCTGCAGAGCTAGATCATACCCATCGAGACATTGCGGCTCGCTTGGCAGTGGCTCAAATCTGTCGAAGATCAAGTCTCCGCGGATGTCAGCCTAGTAGTTCAAACTTCCAAATCTGACCTGATGGCCAGGGGCGTAGCTTTCGATCTGCTCCAGATGGCCAAGCGAATTGGCCCGCAGTGCAAAGCCGCCGAATACGAAGATCTGTCCGGGGAGAAAAGTCTCACCCTGGACCACGTTGTTGTTGATGATCGAAGGAGCCATCGGGCCTATAGGTGACGACACAGAGGAACTCTCAATGAAAGCACCAATGTCGGTGTCAAAACCGGCGGATCTCGGGTAGGGGGTCCCGAACTATGCGTCTAGGCGGATGGTAACAGGAGACAAGGGACACGATGTTTTTACCCAGGTTCGGGCCCTCTCGATGGAGGTAAAACCCTACTCCTGCTTGATTAATATTGATGATATGGGTAGTACAAGAGTAGATCTACCACGAGATCAGAGAGGCTAAACCCTAGAAGCTAGCCTATGGTATGATTGTTGTTCGTCCTACGGACTAAAACCCTCCGGTTTATATAGACACCGGATAGTGTTAGGGTTACACAGAGTCGGTTACATCGGTAGGAGATCTACATATCCGTATCGCCAAGCTTGCCTTACACGCCAAGGAAAGTCCCATCCGGACACGGGACGAAGTCTTCAATCTTGTATCTTCATAGTCCAGGAGTCCGGCCAAAGATGATAGTTCGGCTATCCAGACACCCCCTAGTCCAGGACTCCCTCAGAGGGGGCTGCGCCCCCTCTAGGGTTCCCACCCCAAGGGGTGCGGCAGCCCCTAGATCCCATCTAGGGTGGCGGCAAAAGGGGGAGAGGGGGGAGGCGCACCTGGGGTGGGCCTTTGGGCCCATCTGCCCTAAGGTTTGCCCTTGGGCCTTGGTGGGGGGGCGCACCAGCCCACCTGGGGCTGGTCCCCTCCCACACTTGGCCTACGCAGCCCTCTGGGGCCGTTGGCCCCACCTGGTGGACCCCCGGGACCCTCCCGGTGGTCCCGGTACGTTACCGCTAGCACCCAAAACTTTTCCGGTGACCAAAACAGGACTTCCCATATATAAATCTTTACCCCCGGACCATTCTGGAACTCCTCCTAACGTCCAGGATCTCATCCGGGACTCCGAACAACATTCGGTAACCACGTATATCTATTCCCTATAACCCTAGCGTCATCGAACCTTAAGTGTGTAGACCCTACGGGTTCGGGAACCATGCAGACATGACCGATACAACTCTCCGGCCAATAACCAACAGGGGGATCTGGATACCCATGTTGGCTCCCACATGTTCCACGATGATTTCATCGGATGAACCACGATGTCAAGGATTCAATCAATCCCGTATACAATTCCCTTTGTCAATCCGTATAGTACTTGCCCGAGATTCGATCGTCGGTATGCCGATACCTTGTTCAATCTCGTTACCGGCAAGTCTCTTTACTCGTTCCGTAACACATCATCCCGTGATGAACTCCTTGATCACATTGTGCACATTATGATGATGTCCTACCGAGTGGGCCCAGAGATACCTCTCCGTCACACGGAGTGACAAATCCCAGTCTCGATTCGTGCCAACCCAACAGACACTTTTGGAGATACCCGTAGTGCACCTTTATAGCCACCCAGTTACGTTGTGACGTTTGGTACACCCAAAGCATTCCTACGGTATCCGGGAGTTGCACAATCTCATGGTCTAAGGAAAAGATACTTGACATTTAGAAAAGCTTTAGCATACGAACTACACGATCTTGTGCTAGGCTTAGGATTGGGTCTTGTCCATCACATCATTCTCCTAATGATGTGATCCCGTTATCAATGACATCCAATGTCCATGGTCAGGAAACCATGACCATCTGTTGATCAACGAGCTAGTCAACTAGAGGCTTACTAGGGACATGGTGTTTGTCTATGTATCCACATATGTATCTGAGTTTCCTATCAATACAATTCTAGCATGGATAATAAACGATTATCATGAACAAGGAAATATAATAATAACTAATTTATTATTGCCTCTAGGGCATATTTCCAACAGATAGTACAATGTTGCTGCTGGAGCTGTGTGGGGGAGGAAGGAGGCTGGCCAAGGCTTGGGCTGCTCCTTCTCCCTGGTGTTGCTATGCAGTGGCTAGTCCTATGCTTGCCTGGGTTTCTCTTTCTTGTCTGCCTTTTCTTTCTCTTGTATCGCATGCCTCTGTAGGCGTGGGCTCCTGGGGGGTTTTATAGATCAACCCAGCCAGGGTTACAATGGTAATGTGCCGAGTCGGTGGGTCCGTATTGTCGGTGTCCGGGGTACCGGGCTGGGTCCCGCTTGTGGGCTTGCACTACAAAAAAATACACTTCCGTGATGATACGTGTTTGTCACAGTAGGTCGCATTTTTTGTCATGCATGTACATCCTTGACAAATTTATGACAGAATCAAGATAGTCATACTTGTGCTGTCGTAGAAGTGTTCCATGACATTACCAAAATTATCATCACGGCAGTGTCCACTTCCATGACGATAAATGGCGCGTCACAGAAGTGCTTTCGTCAAGGGTGACCGACACGTGGCATTCACCGTAACGGAACGCCGTTAAGCTATCGGGTCGGGTTTTGGATCCGATAACCCGTTAACAGCCCCGACCAATGGGGATTTTCCACGTGTAAAATCATCATTGGCTGGAGGAAACACGTGTCGGCTCACCGTTGGGACAGATGTCATCCGCTCATTGGACCGAAGGCGCCTATGATACGGCGATACGTGGCACGGCCCAACAAAGGCCCATTCCTGTGAAAAGGCCGGCCCGTTTGACTTGGTCAAAAGGTGGCGGGCTGGCCCACGGAAAGCCTGTTAACGGCCCATTTACAGCCCGCTAACCCATGGACCGTTATGCCCTATCTGAATTAGGCCCAGTAGCATCATCTGGGCCGTCCAATATGATTCAGCCCGTTTTAACTTCCGGCCCGTGTGCGGCCCATGACTTCTTTCGGCCCATATGAGGACCTTTGTAACTCTTGGCCCATTAACGGCCCGTGGTGAAACTGGCCCGTAATGAACACTGTATCACTTTATACCCATTAACGGCCCGTTATTCCATTGGGCCGTTTCCAGCCCAAGTTATCTTTCGGCCTTCTCAGGGCCCATTGATTCTTGGTCTCATTTGCAACATTCGGTTACATACGGCCCGTTACTGTCATTTTCTTCTTGTGGGCCAAATTCAGCCCGTCGTTATAGTCGGCCCGTTTGCGGACCGTTAATATGTTGGGCCGTTTTCATGTCAAAAAAACCCGTTGGGCTGTTTTCATAGAGTAATCAAATACGGCCTATTAACGGCCCGTTATGGTCCACGAATAGTACGGCCCAAGATTGGCGAAATGATGATACACCCCGTAGAAGGCCCATGGATCCTACGGCCCGTATGAGGCCCATGGATAGTACGGCCCGTAGAAGGCGCATGGACCCTATGGCCCGTAGAAGGCCCATTGATCCCTAAGGCCCGTATAGAAGGCCGATGGTTCCTACGGCCCGTATAGAAGGCCAATGCTCCTACGGCCGAACGAAGGCCCATGGATCATATGGCCTGCAGGAGGCCCATGGTTACAACAGTCCGTGTGTTGCCATGATTATTTTGGCCTAGTTACCAAAAATAGGCTATTGTGGCCACTAGAAAAACACAGAAAAAAAACTGCAGTGACTACAAGCGAACAACTAAACAAGACAATAAGGAAATAAATAAGCAAGCAATTAAGGCTAGCCTATTACCGCTATTACACATATTACATCCACTGGGCATCAAAGTTTGCCACCAGTGCAAATATAGGGAACAAAGCAGCATATTACATACACTTGGCCGTCAAAATTGGCCACCAGTGCAAATAAACGCGGCAGCAAAACAAGAGCATAACTGAAACAACTTCAGAAGAGCTCAAGAAACGTTATCCTGGGTATCCACCATGCTGGCAATAAGCTTAGCAAGCTGATTAGCTTTGTCCTGTTTGGCGCTAAAATCCTCCAACGCTTGCTGTTGCACCAGAAAGTATGCATCTGAATGCTCCAGGGACTTCCGCAGTCCTTCCGCTTCTTGTCGCAGCACAGCTGATCGATGTCTTTCAGCTTGTAGTTGAGACTCAAGAAACCAAACTGATTCAGACAGTGAGTTTGAATAGCTTGTGCAAGTGGTAGTGGCCAGTAACTCGAACACTAAACCAAGACAGGACTTTGGGGTTGTCTCGCTGTCTTCAAGATAGTCTTCCTTAGCTGTTTTATCAGCTTTGTTGGAGACCAACAAGGATGTGTCACTATCCTGAACCTTATCTGCATTACTTCCTTAACCATTGCTTAATAAGGCACTCTTCCCCAATATTCTGTCAGCATTCTAAAAGAAGAAACAAGCAGACACATAACAAGTTTAGCATGTACTAGTATATGGAACTCATTTCGGTGAACCAGTTCATTAGTAAGGTGGACAGGATTAAACTACCAAGTCTTCTATTGCCAAGTACTAGTACATAATAAAAGCATCAAACAAACATATATCTATGTCCTATGGTCACTGCATTGTCTTGCCAAATCAAAATAGAGACACGGTTCAAATCATATCAGTTCAAGACAAAGCAGCAGTGAAAGAATACAAAGCGTGGGAAACTACACGGCACAACAAGATTTCAGATGGGTACCACGGGTCTACATGTACAACTACACTATTGGCTCTGTTGTGATGCTAGTAATGTGCATGATATGAAAGTCAACTGTATACACAATTGAAATTGAAATCAAAAGAGCTATTGATAAGAGCAAACCTGTTACAGAAACATGCGTGAACATACCTGCCGTGCCATTGGTGTTCAGATTGGATCCTTCAATTTAAAATAAGTTTGTATGAGTAAATACAATGATACAAGAGCAAAGCAATCATAGTTAAAAAAGGCACGCCTAAGCGAGCGCTTAAGCACGCCCAGGCTCTAGGCGTTGGCAAAACGCATTGCGCATAACTACGCTTAATCTATGCATAACTGCGCATAAGCATGCGCTTTGGTCAGTAAAGTGCAAGGCGGTGGCAAAACGCACAATTAACGCCTAGCGCTTTTTTGAACTATGATAGCAATGGAATCTTAAATTAGAACAGTTGTTCTTCAGGTTTAGGCACCTGTTCTACATGAACAGAGTACAGTAAGACGCAAGAATATAATACTTAAAAATAGAAAATGAGCTCATAGACCTTACCACATTCTTGGTTCGGGACCAGTACAGAACAAGGCGTTGCCAGTCATCGTCCAGTAAATGTGTCTCAGGAGAACGTAAGGGAATTTGATGAGTTTCTTTGCCGGTGAAGTACGTTTTCTTCAGGTAATTCCGATACTGCCATCAAGCATTCTTGAAGATAGCAGGGGTATTAGCACAGGTTACCTCATTCTGAGTTTCCAAATCGGTCCTTCTCTATAGAGAAAAATGGGAAAATTTGCTATATTATAACCATCATGGAGGTAGGATGTATGGGACGAAGCAAAGTAATTGCCATGAATAACATTACTTACACATAACTCCTGGACAAACACCTGCAACTGGCATTTTCCTTCATCTTCAGTATAATATTTCCAAGATGGGAAGATACGCACGTACGATTTAACAACATCAAATGCGATAGATGCTAAACTACGACTGGCTGGTTGTGCTTCCTCCACGGGAACAGGCGTACTAACCGGTGGAGCCGGGGTTCGCCGTGATAGTACTAGCCCTTTGGGCACTGGAGCTGCCTTACTAACTGCTCTTGTTTGGGAGCTCTGTGGTGGAGATGGTGCTGTGTCAACAGGAACTGGGTTACTATCGGCTGGGGTTGGGGTTAGATTGGGTGAAGCTGGTTCTCCGTCCATCGCAGTAGGGGTACAATCTGCGAGAGTTTGGGTTATGTGTGGTAGGGCTGGTTCTTGTGCATGTACAACCGGAGTGCTATCTCCACCAATAGGTAGCACTGTTTTATTTGAAGACCATGTTTTTATTCCGCTAGATACTGGCATCACCCGCTCCAATTCAAATGGCTGATAAACAGGAAACATAGTTGAATGTATAGACATTGTATGCGAGATAGATGCAATAGATAGTGTGGAAAAAAAGGGCATGAAATAGTTGACATGTATATTGTTTAACTAAAACGGATAGCATGACATAATTTCACATATATGATGTCTATCTAAACTGGATAGCATAGCATAACATAATTCATAGATATGATGAATAACAAAACAAGATTGCATGACATAATTCACCTACATGTTATCTAAGTAATCAGGATCGCATCATTTAATTCACATATGTGATTTATATGCTAAACAGAGGGCATTCGATATGATGTCTGAACTAAGAACATGGTGTTGAATATTGTGTATATGATGTCTAAACTATGCAATGCAAGACACCGTATGCATGATATGAGCAGTATAACCATGCCAAGTTAGAGCATACACCTCAGTAGGGGAATAGGACTGGTCATCTGTCTCTGAATCCATCTCTGAGGAGCTATCGGGACCCAACAAGAGATCTGCTTCGACAGGTAGCACTGTCTGCTCTGAAGGCCTTGTTTTCACTCCAGATTTTTCCATCTCCCAGCGAAATGGATGATTCACAGGAAGAGTAGTTTAATGTACAAACATTGTCGACAAATGGAAATGTAATGAAGAAAAGGATGGGCAAGATATCATTCAAATATATGATGCCTGGTTAAACAGGATGGCATTGCACATTTCACATATATTATGGTTGGCTAAAAGACATGAGACTGCATAATTCCCATATATGATATAGAAACTAAACAGGTAGCATTACAGAACATGTCTAAACTAAGAAGATGACATATATGATGTCAAAAGTAGGCACTGCAAGGCAACATATGCATGATATGACTAACATCATCATGCCAAGGTAGAGCAAACACCTTGGGGGGTAAATAGGAGTGGTTAGCGGCGTCTGAATCCGCCTCAGAACAGATATCTTCCTCTGGATTACAATCTGGAGAGGGGTGGGGAGGGTTTTCCATTGAACCCACCATGGAGCGATGTTTGCATGACATTGTATTGCCGCGCAAAACTCTTCTCTTTTTCTCTACATGTTCAGCATGACTGTGTACAATATCTGACATGCATACGAAAAAATATGGTGAGATTATGTAAGGAGAGCATGCAGAAATTTAGCGTGACGGTAACAACCAGTGAATGGATCCAAAAATAATGATAGCTGGCTGATGATTGCTTTAAATTAATAAAAAGACATATGATGATTGCTTTACTATTTGTTTCCCACCCAAGATGAACAACATAGGCATACCCTAGGTGAACCAGATATTAGAAAGACATACTATTCATTGCTGCCTCGATATGTGCCCCACAACTAATCTAGAACTCAAGTTTGAACATGAATTTGGACCTGAGTTGGGAGTCCAAGAGCTGAAAAGGACGATACAGTAGCAGGTAAGTTTAAGCAATGCATAACATAAGCAGAAACAAAAGAGTGCGACCTCTCTTGTGGACCCGTGTACTCCTTAGGTTCATCTGCTGAGTCGATGATGGTGATGCCGTTGGGGTGCGTGCCGGCGGCAGGGAAGGAGATCTGAGGCGGCGAAAGACGGTCAGGAGTCGTGATGTATGGTTTGGTGGATGCTTCTGTCGATGGAGCAACTCAGGTGAGGTGGACGACGTCGCGGCAGGAGCAGGACAAACCACACAAAGTTCCCTTCGACACGTACCTGTAACTGAAGTAATTCTGTAAGGGCTCATTTGGCTTGCATGATTCTTAAAACGTAGGGATAGGAAAAACACCGCAGGATAGGAAAATGCACATGGTAAACAGAGCATTTGTAAACACATGATTTCTATCAACTTGGGTGTTTGGTTTACAGGAATTGGAAGAGCAGAGGAATGCAAAGAAACATGGCCAAAATAAAGAGAAACCATATGAAAGCGTGTACAGTTAGAATGTTATTCTGGCACTAATGCACTTGGTCTTGTTTTCATCCATAGGATTTTGAAAAGTAGGTCCAGGTGGATGTTTTGCTTCATTCCTTTCAACAAAATGCATGAATAATTGAATAGTAGAGTGCCATTGGAAAATTCCCTATTGCTATGTTTTTCCGTTGAACCAAAATAGCCCTAATGGATCGACGTGAATGTATAGTAATAAGTGACGCAACAAGTGTATAACCTCTTTGCCGTAGCCATGTCGACCTCAGCATCATTGGGTTGGTCGCTGAAGCAGTTGAGGCAGAGGTGGCTGTCGGAGGTGTGGAGGAAGATCTGAGGAATCTGTAGACGGCGTCCAGGGCACTGCTCTGTTGTGATGGATCATTCTGTCGTTGGAGCAGCTTCCGTGAGCCGTAAGACGTCAAGGCTGAAGCAGCACAAGACAGACATCGTCAATCTCAAGTGGGATTCTAATAGCATCTCCAATAGATGATGAAAAATGGATGTAAAATTAACATCACCAAAAACCACCTGACTACAACAGATGAGGTAAAAACTGTTGACTCTGAACTTAACTGTCAAAACTGAAATTAACTGTGGAATCTGAATGCTACTGTCGAAACTGAACACAATGGTAGCAGAGAGACACTTGACATGTAGTTTAGGGAGGGCCTGCAGTTCATCTTCAACATTCACACCCCTGAGCCGCCTGCCACCACCGGCCGAACCGCCGGCCCCAGCGCAGCCTCGCCACCCCGAAACAACTCGCCACCGCCGCCCCGGCCAGCCCTCTAGGCCCCCCGCCCCCCACCCTGAACCCTAAGATTGATAGTGGGGTACCTCTCCGGCGAGCCCCCGTCCCCGCTGCGGGTGGTTCTACCTTAACTCCGGCGAACCCCCCCCCCCCAACCCCTGAAAATTGACTGACCCAAAAGTCAATTCAGTCGAATGAAGTGTGGCTCAATCGGAGCAGAGCAGCAGCACGAGCGAGGGGGAGAGCAGCAGCAGCAGCTGGGCGAGCGAGCGATCGAGCGAGAGCCGGAGCAGCAGCAGCAGATCCGGCTGGTATGGCCGCCGCCGCCGAAGGGGCCTCGCACTGGGGGAGAGCCGCCGTGGAGATGTCGATCGCGGCTCCGGCTTCAAGGTAGCCGCTCCATGGGGGTGCGGGATGGAGCACCATCGGCGCCGGGAGGTCGAGTTAAGGAGAAAGTGCGATGCGATGAGTGTACAACCTCTTTGGTGGCGCCGAGTAGGCCTCGGCTTCTTCCGAGGAGTCGGTGAGGATGCTGCGGTTCCGGTGGAGCAGGATAAGGCGGCGCTGTGGGGATGGAGCAGCCACGATAGACGAGGCGATCGTCGGAGCAGCTCCTTGGAGGTGGAGGACGGGGCAGCTGAACCGGCGGGATGGTGAGATGGACGACGGATCCTCATCTGGGGAGGTGGATGAGGGACGTCGAGCTGTTGCGGTGGACGACGTCGTCGGGGAAGAGGCTCCGGCTGGGCAGCGGTGATGTGGCGGACGGAGGAGGGTGGGGTTTCGCGGCTGGAGCGGAGAGGTTATGGCGGCCTGGGATTTCGAATGGCGATAAGGGGGCGACGGGAGGGGGTGAAGCATGACTTAGGGACGCGCTTGTCCAAAATGTAGGGTGTGGTACAAAAGTACCCCCCACCTATTTTAACTAGCGGCCCTTTCGGCTCCGGGTTAGAAGGGGGATTTCGCGTGTCAGGATTTGGCAGCTGGAGGGAGTTTTCGCGCGCGTTGTAATTTCGGGATAGCAAGGCGCGGGTTGTGAAGGCGCCAGTCTTGGGAGCACGATATCTGAATTTTCGGGATATAACAAGACGCGAGTTGAATTTTAGGGACAAGACTAACATGTTGTAATATTGTACTTGTACGTACCAAATCAATTCACACTTCCCTCAACCAAAAATAAAACGAAAAAAATAAAACTATTCACACCACACAAAGAGAGAGTCTTGCCCCGTTTTATTATACAAATGCTATTCAAAGCTACTCCCTCCTTCCATCTATATAGGGCCTAATGCGTTTTTCGATGCTAACTTTGACCAAATATTAGAGCAATGATATATGACATGCAACTTACACAAAGCACACCGTTAACTTCGTCTGTGAAAGGTTTTTTCAATGATATAATTTTCACATTGTGCATGTCATGTACTATTAATCTTGTCAATAGTCAAAGGCGGTCTTAAAAATCTCATTACACCCTATATAGATGGAAGGAGGGAGTATGAATCCATGTTATGTCCGATTAATTTTTTTCGCTTTGCTGTATAATGCATGTAACCTACTCATACCAACATTTTAGTGCATTCCAAATGTCTATACTGCAATTCGAACTAAATTTGAATTCGTTTCTCTATTTCAATAAGAATCTACAATCATGATTGTTGCCAAATTCAACCATCATTCGTGTATTACCTTAATAACACACCACATGATTACTATAGAGATAAATATGAACTATGTGTACTACATGAACTCGAATTCTGTTTTTTGAATACACTTGATGTTGATTCCAAATAATAGTACATTTGATGTACTAACTATATATATATTCATAATCTAAACCATGTTCCATACGTACACCGTGTTTATCACACAAAGTATAGTGCCCCGCCCCCTACATTATGACAAGTATTTAGACCTGAGTTGCAAAAGCCACACATTAGCCCAAATTATAATCAATGTTGTACATTATGATATCTTCTTCAAGTATCCATATCCACCTTTTTTATAATGAATTATGATCTTTGTTCGTATTTTACACCTTCACGATCCTCTTCTATTTGTAGCTAGCTAGCGCTAACTTTCTATCGTGCATGCACACACCCGCCCCCCTCACACACCCTTAGGTCGTCCACCAGCGGTGTGTGTAGGCCCCCGGCTCCTTCTTTCTGGCACACACCGGTCGATATACCTCTCTAGCCAAGTGTGCCTACAACAAACACACATATATATACTTCCCCTCTTCTCTTCTCACCGTCCATGCCCCCATATGTCCAATACGATTCCACGCAGGTGCACACTCCCGCCCCTCTTTTCATTAGTCACATGCTCGCACACTCCTCCCCCCTCGACATGGTAGGCCTCTCGCACCACCTCCTAGCCACACTCTCTCCCCCTGTCTGCCTCTCCTGACCTTATTTGCTTCTAACACATGCAGGCGTGTATATGAACTGATCTCCCTACATATAGACAGGTCGACTATAATTCGTTTTCACCAAGCACCGATACACTTACCTCGCTAGTTATGTCTCTCCTTTTCTCGGACACACGAAGGTTGATCTTCCTATGTAGTTACACATGCTTACCACAACCATATCTTCTCCCCTCATCATCCTTGAATACCTCCCGACCCGTCTCTTACACGCACGTGCATAGACAGACATACATCCCCCGCCCTCTCTTATTGATATTGCACTCATACCCTCCGTTTGTCTAGCAGGCCTCTCCCACCATTTGTGAGACGCCACTCCACCACCAACCCTCCGACGCTCTACCTTTGTCTTTTTCCCACCCTTATTCCTCTGCTACACATATCCATGGATGTTGATCGATCTCCCTCAATACATAGCTAGGTCTCTCTCCTTCCCCATACATATACTAGTCGA
>LR880971.1:801990449-802005477 GCA_904067115.1 Aegilops sharonensis | reverse complement strand
TCGATGGCACTCTTTATCGATCGCGCAGCCACACACTTCATCCCTGTTTTCAATTCTATCGATATCTCACGTCCATGACTCCGTTTCACACACATTGCATATGTTACATTTTTATGATTGAGATATCATCAACACATTGCCTCTGTTTCGCACAAACCATCTCTCTCACACCCACCCACGTTCGTACCTGCACCTAAAGAAGAAGTGCACGCAGGACGCACGTACTCACGTCTCGTTCCCAGCCACACTCGCGCGGGTACACGGTGGAGTTTGTTTCTGTATGAAAAGGCAGCCCACGTGATAATTTGACGCGAGTAGCGGTTGTTTACTCGAAGGAGGGTCGGGTACCACGCCTAGAATATAAAACGATTGCCATGGGGAAAATGGAAAAATGGGTTTGTCTCTCGTGAGTCTCGTCACACAATCTCACACAAGGCCGCCGTGGCCTCTCTCTCTCTCAGCGTTGGTCAGTGATCCGGCCGCATCCCGTCCGCCGGCGGAAAGGGAGGATGTGCATCGTCTCTCCGTTCGACGGCGTTTAGGCAGCTCGTCCCGATCTGCGGTACCCGCCGTTCTCTCTGACCAAGCTCCGGCGCGGTAGGGCCTTCGCCACTTGCTCGCTGCCGCAGTATGGGCAGATCCCGGCCGCCGGCGCCCTCCTAGTAACATCCCGACGACCCTCAGGTACAGCTTCCTCCGGCCTTGCTCCACTGCCCATCTTCCCATGTTGCTGCATGTGGATCTTCTTTAGTTGTTTGCTTAAATCGTATCTCGGTCGGCGTACTTTCCATCTTGCAATCTCGTCCTCAAACCATTTTTGATAAACCACCATGTGCTATCTTTCCCTTTTTACATGGAACATGCTTCTTTTTTGTCGGCGTATGTGTCTTCAACTCGTGTTATTGGGCAGTAATTGTTTCCTTTCGACCTCCTTTTGCAAATAGGGCTATCCATTTTCACCTCGTTGCTATTGCGACCTTTTGGTGAACTGCACAAATCACTTTTCTGAAGAGTTTTTGTGCATTTCCGCCAAAATGTCACACGGGCAACGTTTTTATATTTCTGTGGGACTGCGGAAAGGGAGATTGGTTTTGCTATCCTTCTCATCCAACTCCGTGCCTAATCTTGTCCGACAAGAAGTTAGTCGTAAAGAGAGATCGTAGAGGTGATCGGCTTCTATTTATGTGTGTTATGTTTCATCATCTAGTTCCACTATTATTGTAATCACACTAACTGGATATCTTTGCAAACAGGGATGGTCCGCCCGATTTTAGTGGAGCTTCACAAAATGATCGGATTGTGGTGTCCTTCATACACCGCTTTTTTGGCTACAGAGCTGGGTGAAACTAGCTGCCAAGCAATGAACACTGTGCCAAGGAAATGGAGCCATGCCTACGAACATCATCGATCAATTATATATTTTTTCTTTATTTGTACACCTTCTCACAACTTTGTATTCAGTTGTGATGTGAATATTGGCGCTGATCTGCAAACCATTGAGATGCATTAGCCATGGTAGTTTCATTTGTATTTGATGGAATGTTGTAATTAGATAATCTCGAGGCAAGACACATGAATCCTAAGTTGAAACCTTTTTTTTCCTGCGGGAACCAGAGTTGAAACCTTCATAGCACCACAATACAATTTCATAAAAATTATGCGTACATATAAACAAATCCGGAAGGATTGATAGCAATGCCAGAAACAATTCAACCTCGTTTCGCCGACATGTTGGACATCCTTCATCCGGCTCCACCTGCCATGTAGCAATATTGAGTGCACAACACAACTTCAGGGAAAGATTCACCCCGGTCGTTGTGCCGCAGTAGTAATGACTAGTGAGCAGTCAAATCACAGATCCCCACCTTCGCCACAGTAAGTTGCTCGGACGAAGCAACCATCATTTCTCTGTTCCTTGAATCCGCTGGTACTCCCATATTCCCACAGTAAAGTTGCTCGGGCGAATCAACCATCACTATATCCGCTCACGTGTGATGACCACAGGAGCTATCCATTCAGATTGCATGTTAAAAAAATAAAGGTCGATAACTAATGCGGCAAACTTTCAAAAAAAAACTAATGCGGCACTTCGGGCCAACGCGGCCAGATCGCATTTTGCACGAGAAATTACACACCATGTTTCGTTGACATGTGGTCCCGTTCCAACATATCAGTGAGACGACGCGAGTAGTAGGAGTATTTCCGAACCGACGTGTAGGCCGGGGCGCCCCTTCGTGAACCGTGGCAAACTGGCAACCGTCCACCGATGCTTCGCCTTTCCCTCTCGATTTGGAACTGCTGTCGCACGCCCTTCCTCTCCCTCCTCCATTTTCCTTTAGCCCTTCACGCTTTCTTCTGCCATTGTTCGATCGTCTTCTCCGTGGAGGGAACAAGACAGAAACGACCACGTTATTCTTGCCCCGATCTAAAAGATGACGTGGTGGAGGAACTCATTGATCGGTGCGACATCATCACCTCGGCTAGCATGGCAGGTTCGTTCAAGCCCATTCTTGACTCAACTAATAACATCATTACAAGGAACCCAAGAGTCAAGGAACGGTTTGATCTCCCCTATTTTCTTCGCCGTGACCCCGATGACCGGCGCCGTCACGACGGAGGCCTCGCCCTATGCGAGTTGATGCCGCTTGACAATGATACGTATGATGTTAAGATGCCATCGCTTGAGGGCAAGGCCTGGGCAGGCGCAAATGGAGATTGGGTTGTTTACATTGGGTCCAACTGCGAGCGGGAACTTGTGAATATGTACACTCGTGACCGGGTTCCACTTCCAAAAATCTCAGCAGACTGCCCAGAGGTTGAGCACACCAGTATTGTACGCACGTTCAAATACAATCATGGTGACTGTCTTCTACGGAAGATAGCAATTTCTCAAGTTCCCACCCTCTCTTGGAATTACAACAACTATGAAGTTGTTGCTATCTTCGACAAGCTTGTTGCCGTCGTTGCTGGTTTGACTCGATGGACATTGCTCAAAAATCAGTTTATGTACACGGATGAGTACTGTGATGCAATTGAATACGAGGGCCTTGTGTTTGCTGCCACCACTCGTGGCACTGTTTTTGCATGGAATCATTATGATTTCGGTACGTTTGTCTTCCACTGTAATTATAATTGTTTCATCCACATGCATGCGGGTTAGCAAGTTTCCCTTTACTAATTAACCTTCTTCTTGTGTTTCCAAGGTCCTGTGAAAATTCCACCACCTGTACTTGAAAAAATTTATAACCAAGGGGGAGATGACGATGGTGATGATCACGAGCATGAGGACGAGCAGTGCCCATATACTTGGCGCCTGGCAACTAATTCCGATGAATCACCTCTTCTCGTGTGTATACAGCCCACTGATGATGTTACTGCTAAGGAAGCAGGTGTAGTCTCCCATGGTCGCACTCTTTGGACCTATTCCAACACCCGTTGCATGGTATTCGGGATGGATACTAGTGTGCTAGCGCCAACACCTTCTCCCTGGTACAGAATTGATAGTCTTGGAGAAAACTCGCTCTTCCTTGGACCAAACTATCAGATGATGGTGAAAGGCGATCCAACTGCTGTTGACACAATGTTACTAGCACCATTTATGAGAAGCAACTGTGTCTATACCTCGGACATTAGCGTGGTTCCCTACCCTGGTACTGATATAGTAGGCCGCTTCAGCCTGGATGATCAGTCCTGCGTTGGTCTCGAGATCGACAATAGATGCCCCGTCCCAGAGAATCACTTGTGGTTCAAAGCAAGCGTTTCCAACGCCGAGGAATGGTTGAGTTGAAGTTCATTTCATTGCTTGTTATTTGTTGTGTGGTGAAAACTTTAGTATTTATAATGTATCCTCATTGTCGATGTGGGTTGATGACCTGTTGTATGTAATAAAATGATGGGTTTTTATCACTTTTGCCACTAGTTGTGCCACACTACTCACTTTTGCCATTAAAATGTTTCAGTACTCAAAAATGCCACTCTTCCGTTAGGGCCACACTCAAAAATGACATTTTCTCACGTTACCGTCAGTCAAAGGCTCGTTGACCGCGCTAGATGACCGAAATGCCCCTGGCTCCATTTCTTCCCGAACTGTGGGCCCGACATGTCAGAGACAGGGAAATAGTTTTTAGGATGTAAAAATAGGCAGTAGAGGGGTTCGAACCCCAGACCTCTGGGATGCGCTCGCACGAGCTAGCCACCACACCCAAGGTCATTAGTTGACTAACGAATGGAGATATGGTACATATCCTTACGTGATATCTTGGCATAGCTATTAAAAAACCAAGTAAACAAAAGTTGTACACGCAACAGCAGCAACAAATGGTTCTCTAAATTTCTCTAAAAAATAAATTTACCATGACGCATGTACATAAGGTTGAAAACATCCAGCACACAAGCAAACATAATGTTCCTTTCCTGGATTTTCAGCACACAAAGTGTCTCAGGTTCACAAACATACATTAAGGTCGAATAAGATCCACTTGCTAGTTTGAAGTAAAAGGTCCAAATTCTCAACATAAGGTTCAAAATAAACAGGTCCAGGTTCACAATCTTGTAAGGTCACAATCACACAAATGTTCACATGTGCAGCCTCTTTTTGCTTCTTGTGTTTTGGGCAGGGCTGTCTGGCGATTTGTGTGCAACTCGGGTATGCATGGGAGATGCAACAGATCCACTTGTGGAACCTTCAGTTCTGGTTGAATGTTCATCTTCTTTGTTCTTCCTTTTATTGGTTTTCTTCTCTGTTTTCTTCTTCATGCTTTTCGTTGAGCTGTATAGAAGTTGGTCATGTTGCAAAAAAATGGAAATATAAAGCATCAATTTTGTACAGAATATAGTCATAGCTTACATGTATTCAAATTCTTTGGAAGTGGAAAGTAAAATTAGTCTTTGACGACTCAGATTATAGGACAGAATGTTGAAAATGCATGAATGTAGCAATGTAGCCATGGATGTTGAGATATAGAAAGCACAGGTTTTGGAGTTACCCCACAGAATATGCAACCACGGATGGCTCAGGGTCGCCTTCTCCGGCCACAAAAGGGGCATCTCCAGCATGTAGGTCAGCCTCATCTTCTCCAAATGCTGGGTCAACTGGATTTTTGCAAATTCTCGCTATGTGGCCGAAGCCTCCGCAACGCTTACACTTCCTTTTCCTAGGGCCAAGGCCAGCACCTTCAGCACTAGATCTGATTCTAGTCTTCCGCGGTCGTCCTTTTGGCCTCCTCAACACTGGAGCTTGTAGTTTGAAGCCAGGGTCAACAATGTCCCATTGTTGCTTGCCTACCATTGCAGGTATGTTGTCTGCATACGCAGCCTTGAATTTTGCTACTGAGTAGAACTCATGTACATAAGGTTCAATTTCTGATACCGGACCTCTTAGTGAAGTAATGAAATATAGAGCATGGATACATGGCAAACCCTTGACTTGCCATTGCCTGCAGCTACATGTTTCCTTGGCTATGTCAACAGGGTACCTCCATTCCCTATTTTCTTTGTCGACTGCAGTAATTTCTGCCTCGACATCACTGCGTCTAACTACCTTCATCTTTAGTCCTGGAAAGAACACCAAATATTAAACATTTAATTTAGTTCGTTATGACATTAGTTGATTGAAAGAGCAGAAGATGTTTGTTTACCTTTGGATTTGGCATGTAGTGCCTTTATCACACTTGGTATTATGAGATGGCCAAGCCATTTTTCTAATGCTATCCTCATCCGCAAATCAAACTTCTCCATTATCATCTGCCTAATCTTGTCCAACATGTCAACAATAAGAAGAGCCTTAATTTTCCTGACTTTGCTATTAAATGACTCTGCGAGGTTGTTATTGACGTAGTCAACCTTGCAGATTTCATTGAACTTGCTTCTATACCATATCTTTGTGTGGTGTTCAGCCATATATTTTTGAACACTCTTCTTAGCAAGGATCTGCTTCATATGCCAATTGTGCTTCCTAGAACTGTAAGTCAAGCTTGCTGGCCAAAGATTATCATCATAGACCTTGCCCTTGAATTTTTTTCCAAAATTTGCAACAAGATGCCTCATACACTCCCTATGCTCCACTCCAGGCCACACTTGTTCTACCGCTGTCTCTAAACCTTTACAAGCGTCGGTGTGTATGACTAGTCCTTCAGGATGCCCAATAAGATTACATAGATTTTGAAGAAACCAAGCCCAACTATCTGATGATTCTGTCTCTATCACCCCGTAGGCAACCGGGTAAAGCCAATTACGGCCATCAATGGCACAAGCAGAAGCTAGCTGCCCTTTGAATCTCCCGTTTAGTGCAGTTGAATCCACGGCCAAGTATGGTCGACACCCATCTAAAAACCCTTGCCAACATGCCTTGAATGAAACGAACACTCTCCTAAAGCATTCCTTCTCCCTGACTTTTCCTTTGATTGAGTACTTCACAGTCTCTTTGTCTATTTCCACTACACTACCAGGAGAACACTTCTCCACCTCAGCCTTGAAACTATAGAGAAGATGGAAGCTATCTTTCCATTTTCCACTAATCATATCCATTGCTTTCTCCTTACCACGAGATACACGCATGTACGGCACCGTGAAGTGATACTTCTCCTCGATCTTCTCTTGAAGAGCAGTAGGTCCAATGTCTGGGTTCTTTCTGACCCAATCTAGGATAACATCAGCAACCCACCTACTCTTAGCCGGCTTGAACTTCTCACTTCTCAGCTTAGTTGGGCATGTATGAGAGAAAGGACACACCTTGATCTGCATTCAAAAACCAGCAAAATCAAATTGTATTGCTACCAATTGCATAGAAGAAAGGGTACAACAATCAAATCAATTAGATATTACCAAGTTATACCTGAAATATTGTGCTATTCCTCATATAAGAGCCGTGTATCCTCCACTTACACCTCTTATATGCACAACAAACTCTCAGCCTATTAGGATCACTCTTTTGGACTGTATAGTCAAATTCACTTTTAATTGCAAAAGTCGAAAGTGCATTCTTGCAATCCAACAAAGAGGGGAATGCCGATCCTTCTACAAATGATGGATCCTCCTTATTATACACTACAATAGGTCTGTCCTCCTCCTCCTCCTCTTCCTCCTCATCTACTAAACCCATGTCTCTATTCTCTTCTTCCTCTTCAGTGTCAGTGGATTCATATGCTGGAGGATCATCTTCCTCTTCTATATCTTTTGAATCATCTTCTTTCGTAGACTTCTTGACTAAGTCAGGATACTCCCTCTCATCATCATTATCTGAGAGTATAGCATCATCAGGAATAGCATCATCGGTTATGTCTCTGTTAGGATCATCAATACTAGTACACCGCCTGACTCCCTGTATGTTGACTATATCAACATCAATTGCCTGACTCCCTGTATGTTGACTCTCACTATAAGAAGGCTGTGTAGGTGGATTGCGGTTCGGTGTGCTGGGAGTTGGAGATTTCTGAAGAACCTCAATTAGCATAGATATTTTCTTTGAATCTTGATAATTTCCAAACATCAAAGCTGCATCATCATCACATGCAACATCAACCCATATATTCTGTTCCCTCTCGTAGTACTTCAACTCCACATAATCACGGCACCCCCAGGGATAGGTATCACACAACTTGCACAACAATGTTTTGTATGTGATACTGGATTCGACAAACAGAGGATAATCAAAGCCGCCAACATATCGCTTGCGGCCATCGCTACTAAGACGACTTGTTTCCATCCTAACAGACAGCATACAAGCAGTTTCCACATCCATCCTAAATCATCATGAACACATAACCAAATTGTGTGCAGTTAGTCACTATGAATTACACACAACAAATTCAACCGCTACATACTACTATGAATACACACGCATCATCCTAGTAATTAGCATACTCACCCTGCTGGAATATCAGAGGTTGCGACCTGTACACTTAGCGCCATCTGGTGGCCGAGGCAAGCCTCTGATTCAGACCTGTTGTCCGTCGCCATTGTCGTGGAACAACCTTTGTTCAAGAAATCACAGGCGGAGGAAGAACAGAGGAGTCAGATGGGAGTCATGTGGCGATGCTGCTCGGGAGGGAAGCCGGAGCTGCGGCGAGTGGAGGTGCGCGGGGCGGGAGGTGTCGGAGCTGCGGGGCGGGAGGTGCGCGGAGCGGGAGGCGTCGGAGCTGCGGGGCGGGAGGCGTCGGCGCTGCGGCGAGTGGAGGCGCGCCGGAGCTGCGCAGGCCGCGCCGGCGACCGGCCGTACCCGAATGGAGGAGTTTGGCGGGCGGCGGCGGCGGCGGTTTGTGGCTGCGGCTGCTAATGGATAGGGAAAGGTACGAGTTTGGGGATAGGATTTGTATAAACGATAGCTTAGTCAGGTCAATCCGAATGGACTACAAGTTAAAGATCTCTATAATTGACAGATAAGTGCGTCTTCCTGGATGGTTATTACGCGCGCGTGTATTAGCCGCCCTGATTGAATGTGCGAGGTTCGATCCCCCACTCTCCCCTATTTCTTTTCTTTTCCTGCTCTTTACACATGAGCCCACATGTAATGGAATCAGGGGTATTATGGTCATATCATGTGGTCAATGAGCCTTTGACTGACGGTAACGTGAGAAATATGGCATTTTTGAGTGTGTCTCTAACGGAAGAGTGGCATTTTTGAGCAGTGAAACATTTTAATGGCAAAAGTGAGTAGTGTGACACAACTAGTGGCAAAAGTGATAAAAACCCTAAAATGATATGCCTGTGATAAACTTACTAAATTTATGAATGGCTTTCGAGTTGCTTTTGTGAGTGAGTGGTGAGACGAGGCAAAAAAATATTTTCCGAATACATAATTGTACGTGCATTGCAATAGGTTATCGGATGAGGCCAATCATCAACAATAGTAGTACACTATTTGTACTAGCTTCACATGCTTCGCGCGTCGTGCGGGTGTTTTTACTGTAGCCATATTGTATTACGTAACCAGCACCTCGAATCCTCGATACTAGTAGTACTATATAGTAAGTAGTAGGAGTAGTAGGGTGGCATGGGCCAGAACAAGCATTCACGTCCAGAAGTACGGCACACGCCACCAGCACGACTTCCATCTGACACCATATTTCTTGGAGTCCGTGCTAGAGCAATCTCTTCAACCTCATCGTTTCTCTAACTCAGCCATCGCGCGGCGGGCGAGGTGGGGGTTTGCCAATAGTCGGTTTCCTCAACTGCGGTCCCACTTGTAAGGCCAACTCCAACGCTACCAGTATATGGATGTACTCTTCTTCCCAATACAAAAACTTGCATCCATTCTACTCCCTCCGTTCTACTACCTCCATCCTGGTTTATAGGTCCCCTTTGTAGTTTGTGTCAAATTTTGACTAAAGATTTAACTAACAAAATGTTAATGCATGTCAAGAAAAATTATCTCATTGGATTCGTATTTGAACATAGTTTTCAAAAATATAATGTTTGGTGACATGCGTAAACATTTTGTTAGTTTAATCTATGGTCAAAATTTTGCACGAAATATAATGGGGACCAATAAACCCGGACGGAGGTAGTATTTGTCAAAATATATATGTATCTAGACATGTTTTAGTATATAGACACATCCATTTTTGGACAAATGGAAGTCAAGTATTTTGGAACGGAGGGAGTACACAATAAAATTTTTAAGTTAGCACAACTAGTCTAATCCGAGAGCACAACCGAAGATTTGGTCGGGTTCTTCCTCCTTTTGCCGACACGTGGGACATCCAGCATCCAGGTCGTGTCATGAAAGAAAATAGAGTGGTAGTTGATAAGTTGAAGCCACGAGATGTGCATCTTGGGTTAAACTGTAAATAGAATCTTACTACTCTTGAGTAACTCCAAAAGCGGCCACCGAAGATCTTTCTTGGATTTTGTTTTCATCACAAGCACGTCGAGGTGAAAGATGTGCAGGTTCAGTGGGTCCTCTTGCGTTTTCAGTGACATGTGGGGCCGCATGTGAGCAAACAGACGATGGGCTCCGCGCGTCCGCTGGCTGGCTGAGAAGAGAGATAGAGGAGTGCTGAGCACGGACTGCAGGAAATTTGTTCTACGTAACCAGCACCTTGATATTCGCATGTGGTTGTTTCTAGAATAAAAAAAGGAGGTACCTCTACTTATGTTACTCCCACTACGCCTAGCCTAAGGTTAGTAGGTGACCTTGCGCTTGGCTCTTCCCCTCTTCCGAAAGTCGATGGTTCTACAGTAGTGCTTCTGGCAATCTGACACCAAATGAACTGCTGCACGTCCACCGCTTGTAAGCAAAAGTTTCTCCTCGTGCTGCGAGCCACCGCGCACGCGTTGGCGAGGGAGAAGGCGTAATCAAGCTTCTCGTAGTTCTGCGAGTTGATGGGACACATCAAAGTTATTTACTAGTAGTACGTACTCTCTCCAAAAAGGGGCTGACCATGTCATTGCTACCTTCCCGTGCTCCGTCGTTGAGTACGTGCACTATTCACGTGCCATTCACGTGCCATCAAGGAGAAAAAATATTGCGTAGGCGCCATCGAAGTGCACGACTCACTTACGGAAAAGGGTTTCCCCCCGCTTTCCCCCCCGCACGACTCACTTACGCACTGCTTATCTGATTATCTCCATTTTCTTGCATGACACGTGCACCTTGATGCTAGATGTCTCGCGTGTTGGGAAAAGGATGAACAAAGCTCACGTAAAAGAAAAGAGTTGAAGAGCATAGATTCCCGACGACCGAGGAGGAGCAAGGAACCTCGCGGTGGAGCGTCTGCAAGGAACCTTGCGTGTTTTCCCCTGTTTTTTGCCGCCTGCCCACCTATAAACAACTAAAAGAACATTAACTTTTCGCTAACCACTAGAAACGGTACATCAGGATGCTAAGTTGAAGATGTTTTATACTCCCTCGGTTCCCAAATATAAGTCTTTTTAGATATTTTAATAAGGGACTACATACGAAACAAAATGAGTGAATCTACACTCTAAAATATGTACACAAGCGAACGCACTAACTCCATCCGATCCAACTCATGCACATACGCGCACATCATGGAGCACACAACGCATGTACACAAGACGTGCATGCACACACGCTCGGCCGCAGAATGCACGTGAATAACACATGCATGCGCACACACTCGGCTCCATGGAGGCATGCGCCATCCGCGGCGATGTCCGGTTCGTCGTGCTACGGCGAAGCTCGCACGCAACAGCGCATACGGATCTCTTGCAGCACCTCTTTGTCGTCGTTGCTCAACTACTAGTCGGAGACGAAGACGACCGCAGCCTCGGCCTTAGAGCTAGCACCGATGGAAAAACACGCACGCTGCACGCACACGAGCACATACGGAGTGCCCACGACGTAGTGGTGGTGCGTCCCCAGTCGCCTCTACTCCTTTTGCGAACGTTGTCTATCAAGGCGGCTGCATGCTAATGATGATGTGGATGAGATCTTCTAGGACTCAGATGATGACGAGGAAAATTATGAGACACAAGGTGATGTACACCGTCAAGGTCCACGGTCAAGGGGGTGCTAGGAAGTGCTTAGATGTGCTTAGAGCAAGTACAATAGAGCTGAGTCAGCGGGCTATAAGGAATAAACAGTATATTTCTGCTTAGTTGGAGGAAAGAGAAGAGGAGAGAGAAGGTAAGCGGGCTCTTCGTGAAGAGCCAGCTCTAGCACGTGCTCCTAGGCACTTTGTAGTACATGTTGACTATAAGATGGGTTGTAGGCTTATAGCCAGCAGCTGGCTATACTATTAATGCTCTTTAGATGAGGTGCTAAGTGCATTAAATGGCTTAGTACATCATATTTTATGCCTACGTGGCAGGCTTAGCACCTATACATGGTGGAGCACTGGGACAGGCCAAGGCTGGTCATAGTGGGGAGTAGCTTGTACTGTAACATATTACTATGTTACTCTAAACATCTCTATAAACCGGAAACGAGGGAGTAGTAACATGCACTAGTGTCATATGCAGAGTATGGTTGCACATGATATTTCCTCGTCCGGACCGATCCCAAGTTGGTTTCTCACCTTCTTGGCCCAACAAAAACCCCTCCCCCCTCCCGCACGCGCTTCCCGCCCGGCGCCAGCTGTGCCCGCCGCTCCACATTGATGGCAAGTCAGGGCGACGCGACCTCTCACTGCTTCCGCCGTTGAAGCAGCGTGCCGACCGAGGGCACCGCCCGCTGCACGCCCAGAATTTCAGACTACACAGTGGATAGTAACTTTTAGAGCAAGTACTACTATAATTAGATGACATAAGCAGGCTATAAGGATTTAAATATAGTATTTGTGCTTAGTTGAAGAAGAGAGAAGAGGAGAGAGAAGAGAAGCGGATTGTAAACGTGTAGTCGGTTGTACTCCAACATACTCTACTTTGTGAGACAAAAGGTGGGGCCATTATTCATGATATTGTATTTATACTAAAGGGACTAACGGACGCCTTAATTACTCCGTTTTTTTTAGACAAACCTTGGTGGGGCTATTATTGACTTTTTTTGAGCTATTATTGACTTGGATGTGGGGTTTGGGGGCCAAAGGCCTACTATTATACTCCGACCTGACATGCTCTACCCTAGCCACCGCTGTATCATATGGTTTCGCACCGTTCCAGATCTTAGCGCTGCCATGCAATTCTTCTCCAGCCCTCCTTCCGGCGTGCACCGCGAGAAGGGACATCAGTCCTCCGAACTTCGCCTTTCGTGATCCTGTACGGTAGAGGGGCGATCAGGTTTTTGGGGAGCACACTCCTGTGACTGCTGCCAGCGACGACTTCCTCAACGACAGCCTTCTTCCCCGACCTCGGTAACCTCTTCATCAACGACATGAGTGACAACGTCAACCACATCGCTTCTGCTCCCGCTGTACAGTATGTGATTCTGTCCTCCTGGTTTAGTCCGCATCATTACTTTGATGTTTGCAATTGTCGTCATGATCTATTTACTGATGATTCAGATTAAATCTCATACTAAATTGCTCATATATTCAACAATCCAATCCAAAAACCTGATCACAGGCAATTTACTCCGAGTGTTTTTGCTGCGCTTTTGAAGCCGCCTACTTTTAAGGGGGTGCAATATAAAAGGTGGCGCACAAGAGCAGTATATTGGTTTCAGATCATGTGCTGCTATGACGCCACTAAGGGTAAGCCTGAGGGCGATCTTAATCCTACACAGCAGGAAGCTTTTCAGAACATGGATACCCTCTTCAAAGCCCCCCTACTGAGTGTTCTTGACGATTCCATTGTGGATTCGTATATGTTGTTTGACAGCGGCAAAGACATGTGGGCTGCGCTCGAGGCCACGTTTGGGCCCTCGGGCGTTGGCAACGAGTTGTACGTCATGGAGCAATTCTATGACTACAAGATGACTGATGAGCGCTCTGTTGTTCAGCAGACTCATGAGATACAGTCACTCTCTAAGGAACTTGAGTACTTTAAGTGTGTGTTGCCGGACAAATTTGTTGCTGGGACCATCATTGCCAAGCTTCCACCTTCGTGGAACGATTTTGCTACTTCTCTGAAAAACAAGAGACATGAGTTTTCTGTTTTGGATCTCATTAGCACTCTTGATTTTGAGGAGAAGGCGAGAGCAAAAGACACACGTGCTCGGGTCGCCGAGGGAGCTTCTAGTGCCCACATGGTACACGAGAAGAACTTCCAGCCCAACCAGCCCCAAAACAAGAAGAACAAATCTCAGGGGAAAGGGAAGTTTGATGCAAAGAACAAGCCGTCACATTCTACCAACTTCAAGAAGAATTCTCATAACAGGAAGGGATACAAACCTCAATTTTGGTAGCACCGCACAAAAATTATATGGCTGCATCTACCTGCTGTCAGCTAACCTCATGGTGCTCCAGGTATTCCTACATTCGTAACTAGGTACAATGACCACCGCAAGATGAAATTAGCTTATTCGTACGTTGACTTGCTGAATGCAGTGCGGAACGATCCTGTCATGTCTGGAGGAGCAAACAAGCAGTGCAGTCGAAGGTGGAAATCAACCAAGGACTTATGAAATTATATGTAATCTTCCTCAGGCAGGTCAGTATCCCCTTTGTCCAGATGATCGTGTTTTGTCATGCCGAGCTATTGATATGTGCTACTGTTTTGCAACACCGTTAAAGTATAGCTACTGTTTTCCTATCTTTTCAGATTCAGGACAATGAATAGGATATCAGGGGAACTGCACAATATGGACCCATGTTGAGTCATCTCTATTGCCTCATGTGTTTGCTGCAAATGTGTCAGCATCAATTGCAAGATGAGGCAGCTAGATAGCTGTGGAGTTGCCAACATGCTCAAAGTGCTCGCAACATTGAGAAGAAACAAGCATGCCCAGGAAATTAATGCGTGCGCAGGGAGGCCCTTTGCTCAGAGAAGCATCGACCAATTTTCTTTATTTCCACACCTTCTCACCGTTTTGTATATTGGTTATAGTATGGTGAATCATTGAGATGCATAGATATGCTGAACTTTTGTTCTTCTGAATGTTAGTTTAATGTGAGTGTCTGCATCCAGTACCGCATCCTCTAATTTGGTGGATGCACACAGAGAAAATAAATCTCCTTAATTTACTCCATAACCACCCTATTAAATAGGCCTAGTAACAAACCAGGCGCATGCAGTGGCCGGCGGGCACATGCATCCTGCATGCATGGCCAGTCATGCAGCAACGCAAAAGAAGAGAGCGGTTCTTGGGAAAAAGCGAGTAGTTAGTGCAGCGTGCCTTATAAACACGAACAGCTCGCTGTCCTGCTTCCATCTCCCCACCCAATTCCCCCCGCTCCCCAATCTTCCTCACTCGTCCAGAAAACCCCGCTCACCTTCTTCCTCACTCGTACAGAAAACGCCTGCTCCTCTTCTTCCACTCCTACAGAAATCCCCAGCCCTCTTTCTTCCCCACTCGCACTGCCACTAGGCTCGTCTCTGGTTACTCTTCTCAAACCCGTGAGCTCGGCGCGACGCCCACAAGGAAAATGGAGTCGGCTGGCCCCAGCGCCAAGAAGATGAGGCTCCCACCAGCGGTGACGCCGGTTGTAGATCCCGCACCCGGTAGCGCGAGGGGAAGCAGCGAGCCCCC
>LR880971.1:801973013-801984320 GCA_904067115.1 Aegilops sharonensis | reverse complement strand
GTGGCAGCCAACCGACCCGGGGAGGTCTTCTTCCCCATCTCCGGCAACCGCAGCCGCCGCCACTGTCCCGGCCATTCCGGCGCCACCAGGGCCTCCCCCTCTCCACTCTCTTCACCAGGAGCTCCCCCTCCCTCTCGTGAGTCCATTCCCCTACTCAATTTCGACCAGGACTCGCCGCGGGCGAAAACCCACTCTGCCCGACGGCCACCGTCCGCTGCGGAGCTCGCCGCCGGCAACTCCGTCCACCCCCGAGACCAAAGCGACCACCGGAGTGACCGCCTCGGCCCCCTGAGCCCGCGGGTGACCTCTGTTTCTCGAACGGTCCCGCGTTCGCCGGCGAGCGTCGCCGGAGTCCCGCCCCCTCTCGGGCAGAGGAACAGGAGGGAAGGTGGACTAGTCAAACCTGACTAGTGGGCCACCTGGACCCACTGTCAGTGACTCTCCGCGCGGTCCACGCTGGATAAGTGGAAGCGTAAAGTCGAAATACGCCTTCGACGTGTACGTATATTCGAACCGTTTTCTTTTTCTGTTTTAATTTAAATAACAGAGTTTGACTAAAACTTTGACCGACCATAACTTTTAAAATATAACTCCAAATGACTTGATTCTTTTTCCTACCTCTCTCAAATATTGTCTAGTTTATTTTAAGATTTATTTGAAAAAAATTCAGACAACCTTTTTGTGCTGTTTTTAAAGTATGTGTTGTTTGAATATTTTTGAAAATAGGGTTTTTGGAGAAGAGATTATAACTTTCAAAAGTTTTGGAGTGCACCTCACCCCTTCCCAACTTGAAGGCAAGCATTCTGAACCCTGGCATAATATTTTGCATGCATTGTTTGACACGATTATGACACCAGCTCAATACGTGGAATCCGTTATTTTATGTGGTGATGTGATCATTTGCATGAATGCTTATTTGAAACTTCCTTGCTGTTGGAAATGGATAGGCTTGTGATAACGGTCATCCTCGTATGCCTTTCGTGCGTACCAGAAGGAAACGGGAAAGTCTCTATCTTGGGTAGACCAGAGCTTGTCCCTAGTTCCTCGTCGAGACGAGTGTGTCCGGCATGGCATGAGGGGTATGATGAGTGGTGATTCTGTCTGTTGGATGAAATATATTCGTTATGCTAATCATGCAGGGAATACTTAAACCTCCTGAGTCGAGCGTAGATCGAGTCTTGTTCCAGTAACCTCCATACTCGTCTCGTACTACCACTTGTCCATGCCGCAGGTAGGGTTTGGTTCAGTAAGTTGTCAACCCCTTTCTTGGCACACACCGTACAGAGAGGCCGTGGTGGAAGATATCGGTTGTAGCCGGTAGGCATGCCACCTGGTCCGGGGGCATGGGTTTTCCGGTTGAGACCGAGAGGGGAGGCCACCCCTTAGAGCGCGCGATATAAATTTGATCCCATGCTACGCGAGGTTGTAGCCTCCCCACTTAGAGTTTTGCTTGACAGGTGTCATGGGTCATTCCAGACACGGGTGAGTTAAGCTGGTGTGTGCAAGTCAGGTGTGTTTTCAACTAAAAGACCGTAGACGGAATTAGTCCCGATGGACTAAAGGAATCCGTTACTCGTGGGTAAAGAGTACACCCTCTGCAGAGATTAAATCTATTCGAGTAGCCATGTCCATGGTTAAGGACTACAGTCTGGGATTGGTCGAGTGTCGGTCTTAGTGTCGGTCTTCGGAGGAGAAATTACTAAACCAGAACGTGGATCATGACTGATGACTTGTGATAATCATGTTTATTTTTATTATGGATTAACCCATTATATTATTTGAATTATTATGTATCCCTGGGACGGTTCTACCAACTGGATATTCATTGCGATTATTTACTTTATAAGCCCTTTATGTGGTGTCGCTGAGACGTCCGACTGTGGCATTGCTTGTTATTAATTTCCTTTATAAGCCCTTTATGTGGTGTCGCTGAGACGCCCGACTGTGGCATTGCTTGTTATTTATTTCCTTTATAAGCCCTTTATGTGGTGTCGCTGAGACGTCCGACTGTGGCATTGCATGTTATTTATTTCCTTTATAAGCCCTTTATGTGGTGTCGCTGAGACGCCCGACTGTGGCATTGCTTGTTATTTATTTCCTTTATAAGCCCTTTATGTGGTGTCGCTGAGACGCCCGACTATGGCATTGCTTGTTATTTATTTCCTTTATAAGCCCTTTATGTGGTGTCGCTGAGACGCCCGACTGTGGCATTTTATTCCCACTCCATTGCCGCATACTCGTGTTGCATATAAATCACCTGCTTGCATGCATAACAGACTTTATTTATGATTGACGATGTGATCATAGAACATTGCAGTGCATGATTAGTATTTATATTATCCCAGTATTCATGATGTTTGCGAGTACATTCAAAGTACTCACTGGCTTGTCCTTGGCTATTGTCTTGGCCAGATTTCTTGCTTGGAGAGGAGCGTTGCGACGACAGCCCCGGAAACTAAGTAACGGTGATAGCAGCCTCGCGAAGATAGGAGTTAACCTGGTCAGCTGTTCCTGTGGGAAATGGAGTCCCATAGACACCAATGAGCCACAAACCGCTTCCGCCACCAATCCACTAAAAAACAATTTGTTGTATTCACAGGCCAGAATGGTCTCGTACTACATATATTGTATTTTGCTTGGAATTTCTGTATCAAGTTGGTGCCTCATCAGCTAACAGTAATCCTGGGCTGGTGAGCACAACGGCCATTTTCTGGAAATTAATACCCGGAAAACCGGTCGTCACAAACTTGGTATCAGAGCCAGGCTGACCATTGGCTAATCCTATCTTAGCTAGGTCGAAAAACCTTGGTTAACCAAACCACCAGACCTTAACCTAACCTCGGCCAAACTTCCCATGCAAGATAGCCACACAGTGACCCCGACACTTTTGGCAGTCGGTGCCCTACCTATCAACCTAGCCCGTCGATCTCGCGCCAGTAACCAACACCTAAGATGTCTCGTTCGCAAGCGTGCGAAGGAAGACTCCGCCCCCTTTTTCCTATAAAAAGGGCACGCTAGCCCCAACCCAGCACAACACAGCCACTACCCCAAACCAAGCCCTAATGCCTGGCCCCGTCGTGCACAATGAGACCACAGCAACCAACCTTGGAGGCTTTGTGACCATACTTGCAAACCTCACCCATCGTGCCTATGCGTTAGAAGAGCCCCCGGAATATGTTGTGTACCAAGGACCCATGAGCTGTGAGAGGCGTCAATTCTGGGCCACTGTACACATCAGGGTAGGGGTCTGTCACCAGAACGCCCCTACAGGTTCACCGGAAGGACAACTTCCTTTGAGCCACAAGCCGTCCAGCTAGCGGCGCGAGAGGCTATAGTTCAACTCCGGCATGTCGCCCTGAGTTAACTGTCGCTCGTTCCACTACTACCCCAGACGTGAAGGGTATGGCAGACCACCCCAAGTTGCCAACGGAGATCACGAGACAGATCCTGCATTGATGCACCTAGTGCGCTATGTAGGTACACTAGAGGAATTGTTCGATCAAATCACCATTGATCTGATCGCAGCTCGTGGAGAACTGGTTCGCCGAGCCCCGGCGAGAGGAGAGGACGAGCCCGACGCCGACAGCCCTGTCATGCTGTTTGGACAACCAATCGAGACCTTGAGGTCAGCCCCAGCCATCAACCAAGGCGCTTTGATGACCCCGGAAGTGCTTCGTCGCCTTTTGGGAGCACACTCCAACGGGATTGTGGCCAACAATCCCCGAGATGGTCATCATCGCTACCCCGACCCTGCAGCCCCTCAACCCCCTCCAGCTAATCCCGACAGTGAGACCCGAGGAGAAGCCTCGACATCCACAAGGCACGCCCGCTTGGATATAAACGAGGTAGACTAAATCACTCGAATAGTACCGAGTCTCAGTGTACCCACGTCTTATAATCGTGTGACCTTGTATATAAACACAGCCTGTTGTTGTACCTCTGTTTTAATAGTAATCCTTGCATAAGTGTGTCAACCTGCAGTTGCATTCTTATTTCAGGCACAGCTACCAAAACCACCCCGACAACCCCCACAGTGATACGTCATTTTGGTGAGATTTGTATCTGTGGCTTTGACCCCGACCCCTGGAGCTGATCTAGCAAATTTATTACCTTTCACCACGGTAAATGACCCAGCTCCAGTGCTATAAAAAGGCCACCACGTGACCTTGCCAAGCACCCCTCACCTCGTGCACCATTTCTTGCCATGCCAAGCCCTAGTATTTATCTGAGGACCCCAGATGCAACCCCGGGTAGCTTTGTCAAAATATTGTGGGACTTTACCTGCAGTACCATGGGTTCTACCCAGCCATCCCAGTACGAGCTGTTCAAATCGAGGATCACCCCTTCCACTTCGAAATATTGGGCAGCAGTACACATCCCTCCCGTAGACTCCAACCAAGACCCAACGGAGGTCTCCTTCGTGGGGAAATCTATGCCGACCCCACATATGGCCATAGAAGCTGCTGCGTATGAAGCGCTTGCTCGCCTTCGATTCGCGGTACCCTATGCCAGCGAACGAGGGTATTATTACTTTCCGAGCCGTGCAGCACCCGGAGAAGTAACATCTTTTCCCGGTGGACGGATTGAGAGAGACCCAGTACTGGCCAACCTGGTCCAGTACGTCATCGCTCAAGAACGTTTGACCCAGCGAGTAATGGGATATCTCTAGAGTCTCGCGGATTTAAATCCTCAGATCGCCATCGGCAGACCATTGAGGCCCGACCAGGAGAGACACATTCATCGACTGGTCAATCCACTTTCCTTGATTGAGGAGGAATGTGTCCCTGTACCAGAGACGTTTTCCCGGGACCCCATCCAGTTACCGTTTCCATTTTAGACGTCTCTGCTACATTTATTATTGCAACTTTTATTTGTGTGTTGTAACTTATGCGTGGTACCCTGAGTTTGTGCGACAAGCCAATTATTTGGATTCTACTAATGCGAGCAGTTTTTGTTGTAGTTTATTTTTTTTCCTTTAAATTAACCGATTTCAAGATTTCTTTTCCCGGAGCTACTGCATCATATGCCTTCTCACGACATGGGATTTTTCTTATTCATGCAGCACCCCGGCATGAGACTCACAAACACAATCACTCGAACACACACATTGCTAAAAAAACTCGCAACCGTGTTGCATCTAGCTGAACACCTCCCGACAACAGTTAGCACCCGACACACCTCCACCTACTCCTCGTGATCACCGCCACCGCGGAAAGCCAACACCCGAGCAGCAGCATCGCGACGATCATCGAGGATCATCGCGCACAGGAGCACGGAGAGCCCCAGCACGGCTGCCAGCCCTCCGCACACCAGGATCACGTACCAGTCCGGCACCACCTCCGCCATTAGAGCCCAGCCTCGAGCTTTGGCAAATGGAAAAAGAGGAGAAGGAAGGAGAAGCAGGAGCGAGGCCAGGTGTGAGGAAGAAGAAAGGAGCACCCCGGTCGTTTTATAGCTCGAGCTCGGTGTACGGTGGGCAAGGTCCACTAGAGCCGCTCGTCGCTCGATCACCGGTGTTCGGAGGCGAATCTGCAAGCAGTGCCGACAGCACACTGGCCCGCGAGGTGAGTGCACGCTGCACCGGCAGCTAGCACGCCGCGCACTACCGCAGTACGGCCTAGATGCCCTATGTGCTAGACGTCGCCGGTGGAGAAAGCGCGGGAAAGCGCGCGGGAGAGAGGAAGAAGAGAGAGCCAGAGGAAGAAGAAGAGACTGACAGTGGGCCCGGGTCAACCTGTCAGCCAGAGGGGGCACTGTGCTCTCGGGTACGACCAGCGTATTTTAAGATTTAGAATTTATTCTAAATTTATATCCAGCGTAGAAATCTCTCGTTTTTGCCCCTAACTGTAGATTTTTCCACGCAGCGCTAGTGTCCCACACTGTATTTTTGCACCACTTATTGCCCTCTCACTGTAGCCGCTTTTTACCGCTTAAGTAAAGTAATTGTTTCAATTTGGTATAAATAATTTTTTTTAAAGGCAACCCTTAGCAAATCTCGAGGACGAGATTTTTTTAAGGTGGGTAGTGTTGTAGCACCCCAAAAATTTTAACCTTGTTTTATAAATTAAAACTTTGCCAGGAAACTTAAACCTTTGTTTTCTGGATTTTCTTTTGATTTCAGAACCTTTCTTGGCACACACCGTACAGAGAGGCCGTGGTGGAAGATATCGGTTGTAGCCGGTAGGCATGCCACCTGGTCTGGGGGCATGGGTTTTCCGGTTGAGAGCGAGAGGGGAGGCCACCCCATAGAGCGCGCGATATATATTTGATCCCATGCTACGCGAGGTTGTAGCCTCCCCACTTAGAGTTTTGCTTGACAGGTGTCATGGGTGATTCCAGACACAGGGGAGTTAAGTGGTGTGTGCAAGTCACGTGTGTTTTCAACTAAAAGACCGTAGACGGAATTAGTCCCGATGGACTAAAGGAATCCGTTACTCGTGGGTAAAGAGTACACCCTCTACAGAGATTAAATCTATTCGAATAGCCGTGTCCATGGTTAAGGACTACAGTCTGGGATGGGTCGAGTGTCGGTCTTAGTGTCAGTCTTCGGAGGAGAAACTACTAAACCAAAACATGGATCATGACTGATGACTTGTGATAATCATGTTTATTTTTATTATGGACTAACCCATTATATTATTTGAATTATTATGTATCCCTGGGACGGTTCTACCTACTGGATATTCATTGCGATTATTTACTTTATAAGCCCTTTATGCGGTGTCGCTGAGACGTCCGACTGTGGCATTGCTTGTTATTTATTTCCTTTATAAGCCCTTTATGTGGTGTCGCTGAGACGCCCGACTATGGCATTGCTTGCGATTATTTACTTTATAAGCCCTTTATGCGGTGTCGCTGAGACGTCCGACTGTGGCATTGCTTGTTATTTATTTCCTTTATAAGCCCTTTATGTGGTGTCGCTGAGACGCCCGACTGTGGCATTGCTTGTTATTTATTTCCTTTCTAAGCCCTTTATGTGGTGTCGCTGAGACGCCCGACTATGGCATTGCTTGCGATTATTTACTTTATAAGCCCTTTATGCGGTGTCGCTGAGACGCCCGACTATGGCATTGCTTGCGATTATTTACTTTATAAGCCCTTTATGCGGTGTCGCTGAGACGCCCGACTATGGCATTGCTTGCGATTATTTACTTTATAAGCCCTTTATGCGGTGTCGCTGAGACGCCCGACTATGGCATTGCTTGCGATTATTTACTTTATAAGCCCTTTATGCGGTGTCGCTGAGACGCCCGACTATGGCATTGCTTGCGATTATTTACTTTATAAGCCCTTTATGCGGTGTCGCTGAGACGCCCGACTATGGCATTGCTTGCGATTATTTACTTTATAAGCCCTTTATGCGGTGTCGCTGAGACGCCCGACTATGGCATTGCTTGCGATTATTTACTTTATAAGCCCTTTATGCGGTGTCGCTGAGACGCCCGACTATGGCATTGCTTGCGATTATTTACTTTATAAGCCCTTTATGCGGTGTCGCTGAGACGCCCGACTATGGCATTGCTTGCGATTATTTACTTTATAAGCCCTTTATGCGGTGTCGCTGAGACGCCCGACTATGGCATTGCTTGCGATTATTTACTTTATAAGCCCTTTATGCGGTGTCGCTGAGACGCCCGACTATGGCATTGCTTGCGATTATTTACTTTATAAGCCCTTTATGCGGTGTCGCTGAGACGCCCGACTGTGGCATTGCTTGTTATTTATTTCCTTTATAAGCCCTTTATGTGGTGTCGCTGAGACGCCCGACTGTGGCATTGCTTGTTATTTATTTCCTTTATAAGCCCTTTATGTGGTGTCGCTGAGACGCCCGACTGTGGCATTGCTTGTTATTTATTTCCTTTATAAGCCCTTTATGTGGTGTCGCTGAGACGCCCGACTGTGGCATTTTATTCCCACTCCATTACCGCATATTCATGTTGCATATAAATCACCTGCTTGCATGTATAACAGACTTTATTTATGATTGACGATGTGATCATAGAACATTGCAGTGCATGATTAGTATTTATATTATCCCAGTATTCATGATGTTTGCGAGTACATTCAAAGTACTCACTGGCTTGTCCCTGGCTATTGTCTTGGCCAGATTTCTTGCTTGGAGAGGAGCCTTGCGATGACATCCCCGGAAACTAAGTAACGGTGATAGCAGCCTCGCGAAGATAGGAGTTAACCTGGTCAGCTGTTCCTGTAGGAAATGGAGTCCCATAGACACCAATGACCCACAAACCGCTTCCGCCACCAATCTACTAAAAAACAATTTGTCGTATTCACAGGCCAGAATGGTCTCGTACTACATATATTGTATTTTGCTTGGAATTTCTGTATCAAGTTGGTGCCTCATCAGCTAAGAGTAATCCTGGGGCTGGTGAGCACAACGACCATTTTCTGGAAATTAATACCCGGAAAAACGGTCGTCACAATCGGGTTTAGTTGACAGCCATCGATCGATCGCTCGGGTTCAGCTAGAGCCCAACGCCTCGCTCGGCTTCAGTTAGAGCCAACGCCTCGCACACACGTGTGTACGTATGAGAGAAACGAGCATCACTCGGCCCCCGACCTCCCACCGTAACCGGCAACTCCTCGAAATTTTCCTCCCCCTCGCTTCTACCACGGTTTTCTCAGTCATGGACGGCCCAAAGAATGTCATGCAGCTGCATCTCCGGCCCGCCCAGGACGAAAAGCCCATTTTCTGTCATGATTTTTTGTCATAGAAGTAGGAGCCCACCACATCTATGATGATACCGGGTTTTGTCACAATTATCGTCATAGAAGTGTCAAATGTATGACAGAAAAAAATTTCGTTCAGCCCAAAATGTCACTGATGTGTCTTTTTTTTGTAGTGTTGTGGTTCACCGGGTTCCCCTAGGTGCGGGCCCCGTGTACCTAGGGGGACTGTGCGCCGTCTTGTCGATCGTCATGGCGTGGCCGAGTCGAGCCGCGCAGAGTGTTCTCCGTCAGGCCGCCGCTTGCTGTCGTCAGCGGTGAGGGCGGGAACACTGTTGCCGTGCCAACCCTGGTTAGCGGGTAGGTAAGGGGCACTGTTGCCACGCTCCGGCTGACCACAGGCATGGGCGGGAGCACTGTAGTCTTGGTCATCGGTGATTGAGGTCTCGTCCCATCGTACGGCCTGGATGGGACGGGAGCTGACCCGCGGCCACGGGTGGGTTGGCTTGCTGGGGAAGCCACGGTTGCGCCGGGTTGAATTGCCTTGCGCCAGCTGCTGCGGCCGGGTCGACGTACCTTGCCGAGTCGAGGGTCTTGGCCGGGTTGCGGGCCTTGCCGGGTCGAGCGACCCGGCCTGGCGCACGCCGTTTTGCGAGGCGATGCGGGCCCTGCTATTTTTGAAATAGATCTGGGTTCCATTGCCTGCCCGGGGTTCATCCCCCCAACAGTCCCGGATGAAATCACGGACGTGACGAGAAGTCTCGAAATGGCCGAGACGTAAAGACCGATATATTGGAAGGCTATATTCGTACATCGGAAAGGTTCTGAATGATTCGAGTATTTTTCGGAGTACGGGAGAGTTACGGGAATTTGCCGGGGGAAGTAATGGGCCTTAATGGCCCATACGGGTAAGGAGAGAAGGGCTTTCGGGTGGCCGCCCCCCCCCCCATGGGCTGGTCCGGATTGGACTAGGAGGGGGCGGCGCCCCCCTCCTTCCTTCTCCCCTCTTTCTCCTTCCCTCCTTCTCCTACTAGGAATAGGAAAGAGGAGGGGAATCCTACTTGGACTGGGGAGTCCTAGTTGGATTCCCCGCACCTTGCGCGCCCCCCTTGGGCCGGCCACCTCTTCCCTCCCCTCCTTTATATACGTGGCTAGGGGGCACCTCGTAGAAACAAGTTGATCTTTAGACGTGTGCGGTGGCCCCCTCCACAGTTTTCTACCTCGGTCATATCATCGTAGTGCTTAGGCGAAGCCCTGCGCCAGTAACTTCATCATCACTGTCACCACGTCATCCTGCTAATGGAACTCTCCCTCGGACTCAGCTGGATCTAGAATTCGAGGGACGTCACCGAGCCGAATGTGTGCAGATTGCAGAGGTGCCGTGCGTTCGGTACTTGATCGGTTGGATTGCGAACACGTTCGACTACATCAACCGCGCGTTACTTAACGCTTCCGCTTTTGGCCTATGAGGGAACGCGGACACACTCTCCCCTCTCCTTGCTATGCATCACCTAGATAGATCTTGCGTGATCGTAGGATTTTTTTTGAAATTACTGCGTTCCCCAACAATGGCATCTGAGCTAGGTCTATGCATAGATGCTATATGCACGAGTTGAACAGAAAGAGTTGTGGGCGATAATAGCCATACTGCTTACCAGCATGTCATACTTTGATTCGGTGGTATTGTTGGATGAAGCGGCCCAGACCGACATTACATGACCGCGTTCATGAGACTGGTTCTACCGACGTGCTTCGCACACAGGTGGCTAGTGGATGTTTGTTTCTCCAACTTTAGTTGAATTGAGTTTGACTATGCCCGGTCCTTGTTGAAGGTTAAAACAACACACTTGACAAAAAATCGTTGTGGTTATGATATGTAGGTAAGAACGGTTCTTTCTAGAAGCCCGTAGCAGCCACGTAAAACTTGAAACAACAAAGTAGAGGACGTCTAACCTGTTTTTGTAGGGCTTGCTGTGATGTGATATGGTCAAGACGTGATGATATACAAATTGTTGTATGAGATTATCATGTTTTGTAGAAGTTGTCGGCAACTGGCAGGAGCCATATGGTTGTCGCTTTATTATATGAAATGCAATCGCCATGTAATTGCTTTACTTTATCACTAAGCGGTAGCGATAGTCGTAGAAGCAATAGTTGGCGAGACGACAACGATGTTGCGATGGAGATCAAGGTGTCAAGCCGGTGAGGATGGTGATCATGACGGTGCTTTGGAGATGGATATCAAAGGCACAAGATGATGATGGCCATATCATATCACTTATATTGATTGCATGTGATGTTTATCTTTTATGCATCTTATTTTGCTTAGTACGGCGGTAGCATTATAAGATGATCCCTTACTAAATTTCAAGGTATAAGTGTTCTCCCTGAGTATGCACCGTTGCTACAGTTCGTCGTGCCGAGACACCACATGATGATCGGATGTGATAAGCTCTACGTTCACATACAACGGGTGCAAGCCAGTTTTGCACACGCAGAATACTCGGGTTAAACTTGACGAGCCTAGCATATGCATATATGGCCTCGGAACACTGAGACAGGTCGAGCATGAATCATATAGTAGATATGATCAACATAGTGATGTTCACCATTGACAACTAC
>LR880971.1:801928125-801951374 GCA_904067115.1 Aegilops sharonensis | reverse complement strand
CGCAGCGTGGTCCGCCTCGCGGCAACAATCCGGCAGGCGGCTTTGAAGATGCTCAAGTGGTAGTGGACCGCGCCAGGGCACGTAGGGAGGCCGAGTTAGCAGCACAAGCAGAGGATCATCCGCCCGCGCCGGTTCGTCCGACCATCTTCGAACCAGGGGTCACGTCTGGCTCTTTGGGGGTGCCTTGCCTCGTCCCCGCTTTACGCAACGTGCGCTTGCCCAAGGACTTCAAGGGGCCACGCAAGGTGCCAAATTATACTGCCGATTTGGCTTCAGAGGCATGGATAGAAAGCTATGAGATGGCCATGGAGATGCTAGATGTGGATGAAGCCGCATGTGCGAAGTACTTCACAATGATGCTGGAAGGTACGGCCCGGACTTGGTTGAAAAACTTGCCGCCCAACTCTATCAGCTCGTGGACCCAGTTGCGAACCCGGTTCATTCAAAATTTCAAAGACACCTGTAAACAGCCCATGTCTGTGGTGGATTTAGCAGCTTGTGTCCAGGCGGAGGGAGAGTCCACAACCCATTGGGTGCGCCGCGTTTCGGAAGTTTTGTGTGTACTCTCAAAATCTCTTCTGATCAGTCGCATCAAAAGGCAATTCATCTAAATTAATTTCTCTCTGAATGGAGGACTTCAGGAGATTACTTTGCTGCGACAATTGATACAGTTTACGTCTAACGGGTGACCTCGGCGAGCCCGCATCAAAATACCATTCCATAGCCTAGATCAATCAAGGTCCATAGAAAAACAATATTAAAACTAGGGCAAAATTACCGTACTGGACTAGAAATTTTGTGTAGTTATGTGCTTGCCGCTGTCGATCTGCAATTGAACACTTGCCGCCGGCGTTCAGGCGACATAAGGTAGGATGAGACGAGCAGAGGGAGGCGAGTTGGGGAAGCAAAGAGGCCGGCGGCTGCCATCATCATACATGCTATAGATCGATAATAAACCTAATTATTGATTAAGTGACGAATAGGCCTGGTAGTGGGCACGAGAGACAATTCGTACCTGGGCTTTTGGGCCTTTTACTAGTCCATTCACGTGGGCTTGGCAGCTTAATGGGGTCATGCTTCGTATTCTGTTGGGTTCAGGCTGAGTAAGTCGTACAAATATGCACGTAGCCGGCAAGTTTTGTTGGGTTCAACTAAACCCAACGGCAGTACGTTGGCTCCGCCGCTGATTGTTGATGAACCGCGTAGGTTGCGTGACCACTTTCCTTAAAAATTGCAAACGGCGCCCGGCCTGCTGACTATTCTCCCATTCTCTTCCAAACCTGTCCCTGGATTTGGCCTGTTGTGTTGGATGGAATAGTAAAGAAATTGTAAATTAATCTAATCCAGAATAAAATGGAAACTAATGTGTTAGTAATGTTAATCATGCATCTTCAGTCGCTAGAGGATTGTAGCAGAGTTCTTTTGAAGTAACACTAGTAATTCGTTTGAGGGTGTTTGGCATAGTTTTAAATAGCCGGCTATAGCGCCGGCTATAGCTTCACTATAACCCGCTATAACCTTTTCAGTAGGGTGCCGCTAAATGGTCGCCTTCATAAAAAGCCCGCTATAGCCTGCTATAGCCCGCTATAGTTGATTTGAAGGATCACCGCTATTTTTCATAGCCCGCTATTTAACATTGGTTTGGACTTTAAATTTGTCCTGCCTAGTAATTATTTGGCGTAGGGTTTGGTTTGGGTCGGCTCAACCCTCTAGGGGTGGCCTGGACATATATTTATATGGAGTACATGGTACAAATACAATGTATATATCAAAACTATGTACCTGCCTCTTCACCTCATTGCAGGCTGCGGGCAGGCAGTGGCGCTGGAATTTTAATTTCAAGGCACGTGGCCTTGCAAAGCACACCTGTTCTTTAGGTATTGGTCTCTATGTTTTGCTTGGGACTCCATATAATCCAGTCACAGTACCTATAAACATTCAGTTTGAAGTTTAATAAAGCGCGTGTTTGCCTCAAAAAAAATTTACTGCCAATCTCCCATTATAATTTTGACTGGATGCAGAGGCCGGGGGTCATCCCTCTTTTCTAAAAAAAAAAAACATTCGCTATGTGTTCATTTTCGATGGTATCTGCTACGACGTTCGTTTTCACAATTTCCATATTCGTTGCCAAGCTGTCTGAGTTGCTGGACTTGAGAGTAAGGAGTTGGATGAGACAGAATCCATTTTACAGAAAAAGGGAACTGGATGAAGAGCCTGGGACATCAGCTGTTACAACGTAATCTGACGGTTCAGGTTATAAATTTCAGATTTGCTAAAAGTACCGCATTTGCACGTGAAATGCGTAAATTACTACATCCCCTAAAGGATAAATGACTCATGCGCGTAGATAGGCTGGCTGGAGGTGGACTTACCCAGTGGACGTACTCTACGTATATAGTCTTATTAAGATGTGGTGTTAAAAAGATAAAATATGGTTGGTTGGAATCTTTTCAGTCTGAATGTGCAGATTTATCGAGAGCAAGTGTCATACTTAACATGGACCCTGTTGAGGTGCACATGGACCCTGTTGAGGCTCACGCTATTTGAGATGCCTTTTCCCACTTAGGAATCTCCTTTTGAATCTGCGTGAACTAGCTGTTACACAAGTAGCTACAATACTGAACAGGCCGAAATAGAATAAAAAAAGGAAAAATGTTAAAAAAGAAACTTGCCTGGAATCTTACCCATAAGCTACTCCCATGAGTTTCAAATTATGGGGTATTAGTTTATGGCAAGAAACGAATGCTAGAATTTTCAAGAACCGACACAACCCTGCCTCGCCGGTCCTAGCTAGCTAATATAAGTGGAATTGCACACCTGGAACAAAGCTGGTCTAGTATGGGCGATGTGGTTACCCTCCGATTAAGGGGACGAGCCGCTTAACTAACTACCCCTGTAAATATCATTTTTTGCAGGCCCTGTAAATATCACTAACCTTCACAGTAAGTCTCGTCTGGCTTTTCTCTTAATGAAATGAAATCAGTCTCATTAGGCTTATCATGTTGTCCACTTGATGCTACATTCTGAATTAATAAAAGCGCCTTTTACCGAGAAAAGTTTGGCTTATCATGAAAATGATCCGATCTATATATTATAAAAGATCACCAAAAGTACAAAGATCTCAAATATAATAAAAATTACATTGAGATTCCGTAACCATCAAACAACCATTAGTGCCGCTAGAACGAGACACAGACGCGCCGCTCCACTCCCAAAGCCAGCCAGACCTTATGGATGACAGCCGAGAAATCTTCGTGCACCCGCCCCTAAGGATCAGCGCCCTAGAGCTGCAGTTATCGCCGTTGAACACTTGAACAGTTCTGGCACCCATGACACCAAATCTCGTCACATGACGAGAAACTCTAACCTCACCAACCCAGGGAGATGACAAGAGTCTATGCTGGAGCTTTGTCAACTACCTCTAGACGGACGAACTCGAGGAGAATCGGAGCTCAAAAGAAAAATTCGAAGAAGAAATGCCACCATCTGGCCAAGCGTCTGCAAGGACCAAAGATCCTGACTTAAACTACTAACTAGAGCGGAGGCATCTGGATTCCCCTCCTCGGCACGGGCAGGCGGAGCGGAGGGGAATCCGTAGGCTCGTCGATGAAGCCAGGAGGGGAGAGTTTGCCCTTGCTGCTTAGGGTTAGGGGAGGAAATAAGAGGCTGCAATCCACGTTAAGAAAATGGAGCATATTTGGAATGGATTGGCTGTTTTTCGTCAAAAAAAAGGCATATTAGTTTGTCCTAAGTCAAAATTTATAACATTTTAATATGCCTATGAAAATATCACTATACAAAATACAAAAAACAATATCATTAGATTTATTATAAATTACAAATTGACATTATAGAATGAGATATCGTAAAAGTTAAAACTTGGAAAATATGCATGCTTGCCCTATATCCAGAATGGAGGTAGCAGCGGTATGTACCTGCTCCAAGTCATAGTACCGCAAGGTGTTCGAATGTCCGGGATTCCTCGTCCCTTTTTTCCCCTTTAATAAGGGACCTTGTCAGTCGTAGATCTAAACCTGTAACTGAAAGCATGCGAGGGTGCTAAAGTTATGTGAACGGTTTTTAAAGCAGGAGGGAGAAGGGTTATCTTATTATAGACAGCCGGTTAGTTGTGAGTCTAAATTATGGGACGGTGCTGTGAAAGGTTTATGAAAAGTAGAGCGAGAAGGGCTATTTTATTGGTGATGACACGGCGTTGACCCCAAGTCGCCGCGGTCGTCTCATGCTCAGCTCACCCCACCCACCCCTCTCCCTCTGCATCGCCCCGCCTCTGCTTGCTCTCCTCCGTTTTACATATATATGTTACAGCTACTCCACGTCCGACGCACACTCCTCTACCCCACCGTGTGCTTACATTGCACTCTAGACCAGGCCCAGTTGATCCCCTCTCATTCCCACTTCCACCTCGTTCGTGCGGGCGGTCAATGACGTCCAGCACCGCCACCGTGCTAGCAGCTCCGAGCTCACCCGTTGTGGCAAATGCTGCTCCTCCACCGGCAACCACCATGGAGCCCAAGATTGATGCCCGGCTGCTAGCAGTGGCCTGTTCTGGCTCTTTTCAGGATTTGGAATCACTCCTCGATGGACAACCAGCCTCCCGCAAAGGGACCATCGGAATCTCGGCGATGCAGCCAGCTTCTCCTTCCGGTGATGACGTAGAAGCATTTCTCAGAGAGTCACTACCCTATGCTGTCACTGCTGGAGGAGACACTCTTCTCCATGTGGTGGCCGCCAGCTATGGTCACCATGAGGATTTCTTGAAGAAAGCTAGCCTCATCCACACCAAGGCACATAATCTCCTCTTTGTGGAAAATAATATGGGAGATACACCCTTGCACTATGCTGCACGGGCGGGGAACATCCAAATGGTTTCTCTTCTCATTGATCTTGCCAAAGAAGATAACACTGCAAACGGAGTGAAGGAACTTCTGGAAAAGGAAAGCAAGATCAAACGAACGGCCTTGCATGAGGCTATCTGTAGTGGGAACAACGATATAGTCAAGGTGCTCATGGAGGAGAACCCACTGTTGGCTAGTTTGCCAAAAAATGATACTTCGCCATTGTACCTAGCTATCTCTCTGGAAAAGAAAACCATCGCAGAAACACTCTACGAGTTGAGCACCGGAGTTATTTCATACTCTGGGCCACATGGACAAAATGCATTGCATATTGCGGCCCAACGAAGCCAAGGTATATATGGACTTTTAAATCTTAGTTTCACGTACTTTATTTCGACACATTTTTGTGAGTTATATAGTACCTTTTGCCTACTCAGTAATGTAGTATTGATTTCCTATTTTATTAATGAGTGCATGTTTGCCCCTATGATTCGAGCAAATAATTTAGTATTTTTTTCCTTCTGAATAGCATTAATTTTCTAAGCATTTTCTACAGCAAATTTTCTAATGCATCACGTGTTTGTACCACATTGTTGTACTAAATTGTGTGTCCCGATTGCATTGCTATTTCTATTGTATCATTTGTTTCTACCTAATAACGTGTTTCCCACATAGGATCCCATAGGTGAGCACACAAAATTAGGCTGGGATCACTCCAGCAAGAACTAGCACTAACTCTTGAGATTGTTTACTAGTTGAGAAATTGATAAACATGTACTGAGAATTCAAGTTCTTTAAAGGGTACAAGTAAACTATGAGGACTATATAATTCTGCCATAAATATAGATATGTTTAAAACGATAGTTCAAAGGTGGGTCTTGTCTGTTCCTTCCAATTTTCATTTTCATTCCAATAATTTGTGAGTGCGTATGTACAAATACAATATGTACTTGCAAATATCTCCATTAACTTCTACAGAAGGATACTTAGCCAGTTAGCCCTCCAACAAAACCCCTAAACACATAGAAGGGGACCATATAGATCGGTTACTTAAGAAAAGACCAGGCATATGGTTCCAAGAGATAAGTGGAAAAAATAGCTAGACTCGGAATGTTGATCGTATGTTTCAAGAATAACACCTGACTTGTTCTTGGAGTTTAATGGGGAGTATGGCCCGTCCCTCAGTTTGCATTAAATCAATGATCTGATCTACACATGCCTTCGTAGGATTGTTGGTTCCCCATACATGGTCTTACGATTTTGCGGAGACTTGTGATTTCGGTAAGCAGCCACCCATGCCTGGTCATTTATGAAACAGAGGAGTACACCTTTTCTCACTCTTTAACTTGGTCTTTAATTACTTGCGGTAAATTAGATACGTAATACCGAGTCTCTTTAAAAAAGAATCAGATTTTGTTGAAGCGGCATGTCATTGAGACAAAAAAGTGTTAAGCAGATACACACTTTCAGCCTGGTTCGTATTGGTCATACGCGGGATGGCCATGGTCAATAGTTTGAAGCTTACATTAGGAACAATTTGGTCTAAATAATTGAATCCTATCTAACTATGCAAAATTTGTTTTAAGTACAATTGCACCATAATTTGGGCTCCTATTGTCTACAATTCCGGTGCAAATCAGCAAAATTGGCTTTTACAAATAGAGTGCTCAATCATATTAAACAAGGTAATAAAATTGGATAAGCAATCAATCTAAATAACCCAGAAGCTTTATTATCTACAACGCATAATCATATTTCTTAATTTCATCCATACTAACTCAGTTCTAATAGCAAAAACAAAAGTTGGAGAAGTTGTATGAAGGGACTCCTTTTTCCATTACATCCATGCTTCAACTCTTCTATCAACAACTAGGCATGGTTACTTCTCATGATGCATAAGACTCCACTCAGCGTAAGTGAGTTAACATCTAGTGCATGTTACCATGACTTCTTATACTGATGCATGTACACATTTGGGTTAAGATTATTTTCATGCTTATTCATTTTGATACTATCATATGATTTTGCATAACAGAAAGATATCACACGCAGATCTTACGAAGATGCTGTTAGAATGGAATAACGACCTTACGTTACAAGGGGATATGAACGGATATACACCTCTTCACTTTTCCATTGAAGCTGTCCTATGGCAAAGTAAAAGAAAGAGACAACCCATATGTTCAGAGGTATTAAAAGCCAATCCAGATGCATTGTATCAACCTGACCACAATGGATCATTTCCAACACATGTGGCTGCATCTGTCGGTGCAACATGGGCCATCATTGCTTTTATTAAAGAGTCACCAAATTGTGTTGGTTTGCTTGATGCTAAAGGAAGGTCATTTCTTCATGTTGCAGTGGACAAAGTGAAAACAGAAACAGTCGATTATACTTGTAGAAACATGTCACTATCATGGATTTTGAATATGCAAGACAAAGATGGGAACACTGCACTACACCTAGCTGTAGAAAAAGGGAGTCTACTAATGTTTTGTTCCTTGTTCAGGAATATCCAAGTCCACATGAGTTTAACAAATGAGAAAGGGCAGACTCCTCTTGATATAGCATATGACAGTTTACCTAAAGGACTGTATTCTGCGGAGGTAATATACATGATCATTTTTTTCCAGTCACGACCTTGCATGTGAGGGAGAATAATTGAGATTTGCAAGATTTAATTTTATTATTCTGATTTTGCAGAGCAATGAAGCAAAAATACTGAAAACACTCAAAACTGCGGGTGCTAAACGGGGTACTTGTAGCCAGCGTTACTTGAGGCATGATGATATTGAGCAAGCAAGACAGAAAGAAAAACATATAACTGATCAAGTGAAAGAGGGAACACAAGGCCTGTGTATTGGTGCTGCCCTAATTGTAACTGTTACTTTTGGTGCAACTTTTGCAATGCCTGGAGGTTACAGAACAGATGATAACCCTAATGGAGGCACACCAACACTTGCTGGAAGGTATACTTTTGACGTGTTCACCCTGGCCAATGCGTTTTCATTTGCTTCCGCGGCGACTGCTACAATTTCTCTCATGTTTTCTGGAGCTCCCATGCTACACCCTCGGAGCAGGGTGGCGCACTTATTCAGGGCTTACATGCTCATGTCAGCCTCCGTTACATGCTTGGTGGTTGCCTTTGCAATTGGTACCTATATGATGTTAGCTCCAGTTGCTCCGATGACTGCCAGTTTCGTATGTGTCATCAGTTTCCTCATCTTGCTCTATCAGCATTTGGATCCGGCAGCAAAATCTAGTGTTCTTGTGGTATCAGTTTGTAGGAGAAAAGGGATATGCCACAGTATAGTCTGGACACTCCCATTGGCAGCATTCACATTCGTGGGCACTATTCTGGTTCGACTTTGGCCCATGGTAGTAATCGTTGGTTATTCTGCACAAGTTCACATCGGTAACAAAGTGCCATCAGTGGCACAGCCCCCGACACCATTTGCTTGAAGAGGGCCAATTAGGGTAGCATTACGTGGATAATTGCCGTCTTTTGTAAAGCGTGGCTGCTTTCACACTACTAGTTGGAGATTTCGATCAATCTACTGTCATGAGAATAATTATGTTTCTTGAGAAACTTTAATGATATGTGTGTGTCCAGTTATTCTAAAATCTTTCTTTCCAAGTGGTAATGCGCCTCTAACAATGTAAACAATGGAGTAGATTTGCTCCAAGCTGCTTTGCACACTACTAGGAAAAGGCTAATTAGTGATGCACCTGTTTTGGCCATTAATGACGCACTACAGGTGCGCCACTAGTAACTAGTACTAATGGCGCACCCCTGATGCGCCATTAGTATACCAGACAATAATGGCGCACATTGGAGTGCGTCATTAGTATGTCAAACGGTGCGCCATTACTATGCCTCCCGGGGGCCATATTTACGTTGTGTTCTGGGTTACTAATAGCGCACTTCTCGTTAATGCCCCACTAGTGTGTTTATTGCAGTGCGCCACTAAAGTGCAGTATGATGCGCCACTAGTAAGAATATTAGGAATTTTCTTTTCTTTTCTGATATTTGCAACGGTTACAAAATATATTACTGCACAGAATATAGACAACACAACATATAAACAGCAGATTTATCGAATACAATAGAAGATTAGTCTCCGAATACAATTCATCATATTAGTCTCCAAATTCAAAATACCGAACAAAGTTAGAACATTACAAGTCTCGAGACCGCGAGTAGCGAGTTTGTCTTCATATTACAAGTCGATATCGATCATCTAAACTACCATCACATAGAAGAGAGCTGCGGTCATCACGATGAGCATCATCGCGATGAAACTGGTCTTCATCCGGTTCCTCCAACGCTCCGTCCTCTCTCCCGCTAGATAGCGCGCGTATCTAGCTTCCGCCTCCGCCCTAGTGGTGTACCCTTTGTAACTGTTATCGCTGAAACGGTGAACCTGTCTCCGACACTCCTCCCAGTCGTCGTAGACTCCGGGAACCTTACCCTTGTACACGACATACGACGGCATCTCTATGCACTAGACAAACAAAACGTCAGTAGCAATTCACAGACAATACATAAGTAATATATAAGTATGCAACAAAAGGATCGGAAGATAAAAGCAACACATTAATAGCACGATTCATGGTCCTACTAATAAATAGCATCGATTACATATAAGCTGAACGACTGTCCAAACTAAAGAGACATACAAGTTCATTAAAGTTTAATTACAACATGAGCTAATCGATATTTCATAACTACATAGCATCACTACTTTCGACTCGACTCAGGGACCGGAGCGTGGATGAAGCCGCCGTCTATCGTGATGGTCATGAAATCGCGGTCGTTGTCAGCCTGCATTTGTAGCGTTGTTTCTATCTCACTGTTGGACGGTTGATATCTGAGATAGAACTGCCCCGAGGTACGAAGGACATCTTGATGGATGATTTCCGGAAACTCCGACTGGATGCGAAAGAATTCTTGTCTGATGTCCGCGTCCTGGATTGCCGACAAGCGTGCGGCCCAATCTTTGAGATTATTTGGTAGCAGAAGGTGATTATGGTCCTGTACGATCGCCCGCATGTGATGGAGGGCATAGTAGGCATCCTTCTGACCGCCAGGCGGCTGCTTGACGCAAGGGAACGTCGTATTGTGGGTGAACACGTGCTGGCCGTACCTACGAATTGTCTTGTTGAAGGTGCCTCCAGATCTGGCGTAGCCGGGAAGAACTTCATCAAGAACTTTCTTGATATTTGTGTAGTCTTTCTTCGACTGACGGTCCGAGTCGAAATACGTGGCCATGGAATATTTCAGGCTTAAGAGGATGAGTGTGCAATGTGTGTCACTGCACAAAACACGGAATGTTAGAAAAAAAAAAGAACGATCAAAATCTAAGAAATCATATGTTACGGGGCGGTGAGGGGATGACTTACTCAGGAAAGTAAGGCACGAGGAAGTTATCCTTATCTGGGTTTGCCAGAATGACGCCTTCGAGGTATGAACTCGCGACTTGCCGGTCCCCAGCCCTACCCAAGATCTTGGCACACATGTAGAAGGGGTCGACTATCACGATGTCCGGGGTCTTGTCTCTAATGATCCGCATCTCCATACTCAGCGAAAATAGCCGAATGAAGGAGTAGTGCAGCGGATGAAGGTTAAACATAGTGAAGATGTCAGCAAACCGCAGGACGATCATACCCCCGATGGTGATATCGACAAAATCCTTTCCCTCTGGCACCTTGGCCACGAAAACCTGGTTTGCCACATCATTCTCGGAGAGACGCCGCTTCTCCAAAGAAAGAACACTGTCATGAAGACTCCACATAGCACCGGTTGCAACATTGAGCAGATTAGTCGGTAGCATCGGCCTACCCGCCACATGCACCCTCCTCGAGATATCCTTAGGTGAAGGTGGCCCATCCTGAGCACGAATCGTACTCGGTGCCGGCTGGCTCGCACCCTTGTTAGTCTTTCTTTACGGTCCCTTCTTCTTCTGCTGCTATAATGAGATCGAGTTCTGCTCAGGGACCACCTTCTTGAGTGTGTTGGGGCTGATAATATTTCGCACCTCGGCTATCTGAGGCTCGGTGAAGGCGGCAGCTGGAGGCGTCTCCTGAGAACTGAACGCCAGACGACGCCTGTTGCAATTGGGTTTCTCCGCGGTACCAGCTAGATCGCGATCGTCTTTTGCAGGGTTGGGTTCTTGAGAAAGAGGCCCCAAGAATTCGTCACCGTACCCATGTTCGTTCAAGTACTTATCGACGTTAGTGAATGTACCGTTGTCGTCGTCGTCGTCCGGATCTTGTGCCATATGCATGTCCGGATCCTGTGCCATATACATGTCCGGCATGTCCGGTAGCGTTGTGGTGGTCTTGCCATAGCTTGGCGCCGGCACGACTGGCGGTATTGTCTGTGGGGTGGTGTCCCCCGCCCCCAAACAAATCTGGCTCTTTGTTCAAAGCAGGGGCCAGCTTAAGCAGGCACTGAGGTTCATCAAATCATCTTCGTCGGCCCCAGCGGGTCGAAATGGAGGTAACAAGTCGTCGCAGCCTGGCAGCACCCGAACCAGTTGAACCCTATACACGGTGGGTGGCATCGGATTACCGTGGAACACGGGGTTGCCCGGTTGAACGATTCTGCCCTTGGCGACATCGATCAACTCGCCGCCCACGAAGTGCAGGAGAGTGCATGGAACGTCGACGGCGCCCTGCGAAAACATGTAAGGCGTCAGGGATGCCCAGTCAAATGCAAGGAGATGAAGTCATCGGCCGAGAGGCTTAATTACCGTGATGGCGTCGAGCTCGGCTAATGTCGAGGTACCGCCAACGGCGGGCATGCAAGTGACGGAGGGGCCGCTTGCTGTCGAGGTGTCGGCCGGCGTATTCTTCGCACACTCGGGTGCATTAAGCTCCAATGCCAGCGCCGGCGCCGGAGACACCAATACCGCCTTCGCCGGAGACACCAATGGTGCCGTCTGCGCGTTGTGCGAGTTGCTGGCCGTGAAGCTGGGAACCGGGGGCGGCCCCTGTTGGCCGCCCGCAATCCACGCCTGCAGCCCCTCAATCAAGGTAGGCACAATGGCGGTGATCGTCGCTCCCAGTTGGTCTCGCACTTGCTCTTCGACCATCTCCGGAATCTGTGCCACTTGTGCCTTGAGTTCTTGAACCTCGCGCGACTAGCTTTTCGAGCTGGTCTTTCTCTCCTTTCGCCCACCAGCGTTATAGTATTCCGACCATTTCGTGGACAAGCCTTTGCCGGCCACACAACCAGCTGACGACGCCTTACTAAACTTATCCTTGTTTTTCATTATGTTTAACGCCCTATTTAAAGTGGTGTCCCAAGGGGAGCTCTGAGACAACCCCGCACTACTGCTTTTAGTGTCCTGCGGATGGAACGTGAACCATTTGAAAATTTGGCTTCATTAATTAGAATGCAACCATATGGAGCTAATTACGCGGGGGTGTATTCCTTACCAGAACAAGCTCAAGTGCCTTGGTCTTCGGATCCGTGGTAAGCTCCTTTGTTATCGGGTCCACCTTGTATCGGGCCCTGACATAGTTCCTGTTCTACTTGTCACAGTATTTATCGAAGAGGGGCGGTAGGCCTTGCTCGGCACGCTCCGCGTCCTCCTTGTCCCATATAGGTTCCGCCACTCTGTAACTGCCGGGACCGAGTTTGTGGACCCCTAAGTTCAAGTCCCGCATTTCTTTCCCCCACCGACTTGATTCCCCGGATGTGTTGCTCTCGCACTTGATCTTGAACTCCCGGTAGTCAGCTTCGCTGATCGAAGGATTTTTCTCCTTGATCTTCTGATAACTATCACCATGTAGAATCATATGCCTCACCGTGCTTCTCCAAGTAGACAGGGTCGTGCTCATCTTCGTGAGGGCGGCATTGTTCACTTTATTTCCTGAGAGGCGTGTGTTTGTGACGTCACCGGTGAACTTGTATCGTTCATGCAGCTTCGTGAAGAGGAGGTTGCGCAAATTCCCTCGGTCACGATGCCTTAGGTTCTCAGTGTTGATCGAGACAGTGCTCCGGAGAATGCACCCGAGTTGTCTACCGTGGCCACTGACTAATTCTTTGGGCGCCGTTGGATACCTACTGGAGGACACTTCAGTAAATTCCTCCTTAACGGTGCCGAGCACGTTCGGGCACCGGTCCTTCTGTTGCCTCTTCAGTGGCTGCTATCTGTGCGTGCGCTGCCATCATCAGTGGTGGCATCCTCGGCGACACCATCAGCGGTGTCATCCCCGACGCCACTAGGGGTTGTGTAGTCGGGATCGATGTCTTCCGCGGCGTCCTCATAGCGGTGAGGTTCTTCCTCCATCTCCTCGGACAGCTCCCAGAATGCCTTGCCTGAACCGCCGACCTCATCGTTGTGGGCCATGTTCGCTCTAAATAGGAAAAAAAATTGGTCAAAAAGTTGGTTATTGTCAAAACTGAATTTTGGAAATCTACAGAATGAACAAGCTAAGGGCTAAGCTTTCATCATTTAGGTTTTTATCAACACCGAGGCACCCTAAAAGCCAAGGTTTTATCATTTAGGGTTTGGATCCAACACACTATCTATTGCTTACCACTTAAGTTGGATCCTTCTTCCTCTATCCATCCAAGAGAGATAGATAGATACATACTAAGTAGCTAGAGTCAAAAATTGTTGGTGAATTTCTGGAACTCCTTTCAGAATCTTCAGTCAGAAAGACTTATGCCTATGTTAGTTGTGAAAGTTACATGTGTGTGTGTGTGTTTGTACAGTGACATGTAGTATGGCAAAGTGGCAGCATCCTGATACGTCTCCAATGTATCTATAATTTTTGATTGTTCCATGCTATTATATTACCTGTTTTGGATGTTTATGGGCTTTATTTTATACATTATTATCATTTTTGCGACTAACCTACTAACCGGAGGCCCAACCCGTATTGCTGTTTTTTTGCCTATTTCAGTATTTCGAAGAAAAGGAATATCAAACGGAGTCCAAACAGAATGAAATCTTCGGGAGCGTGATTTTTGGAACGAACGTGATCCAGAGGACTTGGAGTGCAAGTCAAGAAACAGCCAAAGCCTCCACGAGATAGGAGGGCGCCCCCCCTCTATAGGGCGCTCCCTATCTCGTGGGCCCCTCGGGCGTCCACCGACGTACTTCTTCCTCCCATATAAGCCTACGTACCCTGAAAACATCCAGGGAGCAACCACAATACAATTTCCACCGCCGTAACCTTCTGTATCCGCGAGATCCCATCTTGGAGCCATCGTCGGCGTTTTGCCGGAGGGGGAATCCACCACGGAGGGCTTATACATCAACACCATAGCCCTTCCGATGAGTTGTGAGTAGTTTACCACAGACCTTCGGGTCCATAGTTACTAGCTAGATGGCTTCTTCTCTCTTTTTGGATCTCAATACAATGTTCTTCCCCTCTCTTGTGGAGAACTATTCGATGTAATCTCTTTTTGCGGTGTGTTTGTCAAGACCCGATGAATTGTGGGTTTATGATCAGATTTATCTACGGATAATAATTGAATCTTCTCTAAATTATTTTATATGATTGAGTTATCTTTGCAAGTCTCTTCGAATTATCGGTTTGGTTTGGCCTACTAGATTGATCTTTCTTGCCATGGGAGAAGTGCTTAGCTTTGGGTTCAATCTTGCGGTGTTCTTACCCAGTGACAGAAAGGGTTGCAAGACACGTATTGTATTGTTGTCATCAAGGATAAAAAGATGGGGTTTATATCATATTGCTTGAGTTTATCCCTCTACATCATGTCATCTTGCTTAATGTGTTACTCTATTCTTATGAACTTAGTACTCTAGATGCATGCTGGATAGCGGTCGATGTGTGTAGTAATAGTAGTAGACGCAGGCAGGAGTCGGTCTACTTGTTGCGGACGTGATGCCTATATACATGATCATGCCTAGATAACTTCATAATTATTCAGTTTTCTATCAATTGCTTGACAGTAATTTGTTCACCCACCGTAATACTTATGCTCTTGAGAGAAGCCACTAGTGAAACCTATGGCCCCCGGGTCTATCTTTTATCATATTTTCTTCCAATCTACTTTTATTTGCATCTTTATTTTCTTCATCTATATTATAAAATACCAAAAATATATTTATCTTATCATATTATCTCTATCAGATCTCACTTTCGCAAGTGGCCGTGAAGGGATTGACAACCCCTTTGTCGCGTTGGTTGCGAGTTCTTTGTTTGTCTGTGTAGGTTCGTGGGACTTGTTGAGAAGCCTCCTACTGGATCGATACCTTGGTTCTCAAAAACTGAGGGAAATACTTACGCTACTGTGCTGCATCACCCTTTCCTCTTCAAGGAAAACCAACACAAGCTCAAGACGTAGCACATCCACCCCCAAATTGACAAGTTTGTTTCCATGCTTGTTGGAATTTGCAGCCTGTGAAGGTTCTGGATTGTGTTGATGGAGGCTGGTGCTGTGGGACTAGCAGTATGGATGGCTGGAGATGATCCTGACCTCTTAATGTGCTGAAATGATGGTTTGGGTTGGTGGCTTGGTGCATGTCTGGTTGTTAATGATTAATATTTTGGGTGGTTCTATTCCCCTTTGGTGGCCTGGACCTGCATTTGTTCTTGGTTGCTTTCCATACTACATACAGCTCTTGTACTGATTATCAGTTACTACTACAACAGTGCTAATCATGGTGCTAATACTCCTGCCAGTGGGTGTGTGTGCTTGTGATTACAAACTGTTGCTACCACATGGTGTGCCTCTGTATGTATTTCTGTGCTGTCTAGATGCCAGCCACAGGTCAACGGCCATGCCACCATACTGGTCCATGTCACTTGTGCTATTGCCAAGCATGGCATGGCCATCTTTTATTCTGACAGAAAAGTGAAGGAGAATTCTAAGTTGGGCCTAATCACTTGGCTCTATTGCCACCTATGGCAGTTGCATATTAGTTGTGCAAAAAAAATTAAGAGCGGGCAGTAATGAATAATATTTAATGGGATACCTCAAAAAGCTAATCTAGTATCTCCATTTAACAGTTTTCAACTAGAAAGTGCACAAAGTGCAACAAACAGATTATTTCAACCCCCCCAAACAATAATAATGAGCAACTGACATTAGTAATAACTATGAGTTGATATCACACTTCTATATGTATAACACAAGAGGCAGTTGATCCTACTTAACTAAGTACTAAGATACCCCGGCCCATGCATTAGTCACAAGTACCCCATATGTCCTATTTTTAGCAAAGTCATGCTAAAATTCACGGAAAATGTCAGCATGACCTTTGCTGAAAATAGGACATATGGAGTACCCGAATTTGCCGGAACGGAAGTTAATCGACATTCAGGCAAACTCAAGGGCCTCTCGGGGTACTCAAGGGCCTCAATTTGCTATTTTTTATCCAATAATGAACATCAATAAAAATAGCAGCAAAAAAGTTAACTCATTATCTGTACTATTAAATACATAATCAGTATTTGGCAGTGTACATACAGTTCATGCCATACAGGGAAAGTTAAACTTAAGCTAGAAGCTACAAGTTCAACACACACCAGGCAGTTTTTATAATATTATCAGAAAAATATCTTTAGTGTAACTCAGGACAAGAAAAATCTCCACCAGAATAGGACTAGCATTTAAGAGTAATTTCCTCCAGTCAAACAAAGTTCAAACAAAAACCGGCAACACTCTTTTGATTAAGAGCCAAGTCACAACACTCTTTGAAGTTCAAACAGAAACTGACAACACTTCTTTGATCTGTCTCCTCCAATAAAGAGCCAATAAGACATTCATGCATAAGCTACAACTTTCAAACCAGGGTACAATAGCTACATTCACAAACATATGCATCACAGCTCTATCAATGACAACAGTTTTCAAGAAACTTGCATATGCATCCAGCTCTATTAGTGACAACAACGGACATCAACCAAATATAGTGCATCCTAGTACAAACAAACTTCAATCAAGTTTCAAAGCACACTCCTACATAGACAGATGGCAACTAAAATGTCAATTCCTTTGCACGGGGATCATAAAGCTAAAGTAATCACAGTCTCCAGGGTTGCTGTACTCCAATCTTTTCAAAAGGACAAAAAAAGAGAGCATTTTTTAACCTCAATAGAAGTGTCAAAAATGGACATCAACCAAATATAGTGCATCTTAGTACTAAACAATGACCAATTGCTGCCAGTAGTGAACTCTCTGCTGCTGCTAGGGTTTCGACACCCGTACTAAAAGAAGTGTACACAAGCTGCTGCTACCTTTTTCTGGGCCTTCCTTGAGCAATGCACCTTTGTTTGGAGGACGAGGCGGTGGGAGGATCTAGAAGACGAGGGGGCGCCGGTCGATGAGGGGGCGAGGCGGCTCTGGAGTGGCTGGACGGCGAGGGGGTGTGCTGGACGTCCAGGGGGTCTGGAGTGGCTGGAGGTCGACGTGGCGGTGCTGGAATGATGAGGGAGGCGGAGCTCACCGGGGAGGGCACATGAAGCAACAGAGTGTTTGCGAGAAGGAAGAGGGGAGAGGAGGCGGAGCTCATCGGGGAGGCACACGAAGGCCCGGCGGTGGATTAGGAGCAGCAGGCCGGCCGAACTTCAAGGAGAGGTGGTGGAATCCGAGGTGGAAGAAGGGCTCGATGGTGGGTTCGTGGTGCTCCTCGGCTCGGCTCCGATCCGGTTCGTCGATGTATCCTCCACGCCTACTTCGGTGCTCGACGGCGTGGAGACGGAGACGCATCGGGGTGGGGTCAGAGGGGGAGGAAGGGGAGGATGGGGAGAGGGAGGCGGCGGGGGTGCGGGGCGGCGACGGCGCGGTGGGTCGGGTCGGCGTAGTGGGGGGGCTGAGAGAGATGTGAGATTGGGGCGTAGAGGATTGGGGATTTTAGTGGGGGGAGGGTTAGCAATGGCGCACCTCCTAGCGGTGCGCCATTAGTAACTTTTTATTTTGGATAGCAATGGCGCACCACCTAGCGGTGCGCCATTAGTAACTTTTTTTTGGATAGCAATGGCGCACCTCCTAGCGGTGCGCCATTAGTAATTTTTTTTGGATTTTTAGTTGCATTTATTTGTGAATTGGTAAAATGTTTAGGAAGTATTACACTTATAATTGCTTCTTTAGTATTTGGTTCAGTTGGACTCCCAAATAAAAGAAGGATTAATATTAACTAAATAAATTATTACATTTAAGTACTTATCATTTAAGAAAACTTCCGGGATATAATTTTAATTTTTTCGTACGTGTCATTCATTTAATAGTTCACATACAAAAAAATTATATTATTGCTGGATACAAAGAAACAAGTGGTCATGAAAAGTATTATAACCATGAACCTTTTAGCAATGGCGCACCCTTCCTTGGTGCGCCATAAATACCTTCATAGCAATGGTGCACCCTCCCCGGGTGCGCCATTACTAACTATTTTTTTGTTTGGATTTTTAGTTGCATCTAATAATTTTTGAAAACATTTATGAATGTGGAAAAATATTTATGAAAAATATCATCAAATTTGAAAACATTTATGAAAAAAAATATGAATACGAAAACATTTATGAATATGAAAAAATATCATCAAATTTGTTATTTGAATTTTTGTTGGATTTTTAGTTGCATCTAATAATTTTTTAGAAAATGACGATCAAATTTGAAAAAAAATATGAATGTGGAAAAATATCATCAGATTTCAAAACATTTATGAAAAATATGAATATGAAAACATTTATGAATATGAAAAAATATCATCAAATTTGTTATTTGAATTTTTTTTGGTTTTTTAGTTGCATCTAATAATTCTTTAGGAAACATTTATGAATATGAAAAAATATCACCAAATTTGAAAAAATATTAATGAATTCAAAAAGTGCCCATGAAATTTAAGCAGGAAAAGGAACACAGAAAAATAAAATACCAGAATAAACATAAATAAAAATTTGTATATCAATGGTGCACCTCCTTCGGGTGCGCCATAAATACCTTGATAGCAATGACGCACCTTCCCCTGGTGCGCCATTCTAACTTTTTTATTGGATTTTAGTTGCATCTAATAATTTTTTAGAAAATGACGATCAAATTTGAAAACATTTGTGAATGTGAAAAAATATCATTAGGTTTCAAAACATTTATGAAAAAATATGAATATGAAAACATTTATGAATATGAAAAAATACCATCAAATTTGTTATTTGAACATATTTTTTTGGATTTTTAGTTGCATCTAATAAATTTTTAGAAAACATTTATGAATATGAAAAAATATCATCAAATTTGAAAAAATATTCATGAATTCAAAAAGCGCCCATTTCCATATGTCGAAATACAATCAAGAAATGAAGGCTACAATTTAANTTATGAATATGAAAAAATATCATCAAATTTGTTATTTTATTTTTTTTTGGATTTTTAGTTGCATCTAATAATTTTTTAGAAAACATTTATGAATATGAAAAAATATCATCAGATTTCAAAATATTCATGAATTCAAAAAGTGCCGCCCATTTCCATATGTCAAAATACAATCGAGAAATGAAGGCTACAATTTAAATACAATCGATCTTAGCTAGCTATCTGTTCACAATCTCCTTGCCCTTATTTTTCGCAAATGGAGTTCAAAAAGTGACGTCCTTTAGGTAGGGTGGTCCTGCTTCTTCTTGTGGTGTATGCTGGTACTTCATCGTCGTCGTCATGTTCCATATTCGGGTCGCCGTACTTGTCGAAGTCTTGCTCATTGGCGACTCCATCCATTCCGATGATCTTCCTTTTGCCTCTCCTCACGACAACACAACTGGGCTTTGACGGGTCGGTAATGAAGAAGCATTGGTCCACTTGGGAAGCCGGTACCGATGGCTCATTTTTCGCGGTGACGTTTGCGCCCGCGGTCTTGGATTTGGCTTCGGGTATAACCATGTTGGTGAAATACCGGTATTCTTTTACGATGCTCTTGGCCCATCTGACACGGAACATCGGGACCTTCTCTCTAGCGTAGCTTAGCTCCCAGATCTCCTCGATCCTTCTGTAGTATCTGTCCTTGTCGTTACCGGTGTAGGATTCCATCGTTACCCCGGAGTTCTGATAACCATCGCTCTTCATGTCCTTTCCCTCGGTGTAGAATGTGTAGCCGTTGATATCGTACGCCTCATACGTCATCAGGTTGTGCTCGGCGCCCTGTGACAAGGCGAATATGAGTTGTTCTTCCGCGGAAGAATCCTCATGTAAAGGGTACGACAGAAGCTTCTCCTTGAACCAACGCGTGAAACATGAGTTGTGCTCTTTGATTATATCTCAGCTCGTCCTCTGTTGGCCTCGGTCATTGTACGTCTTCTCAATAAAGGTTTTGTGCTCTACCACCCAAGGATCGACCACGTCTATGTGTTGTAGCGCGACTAGGTTTGCTCTTTCAAAGTCGGCGAGTCGACCCTCGAAGTCGACATGCATTTCGCGGCGACCCTCACGGTGACCCCATTCAGCGCGCCTGCCGAGGTGCCTGTTGACGAGCATACCAATGGGGTTCTCGATGCCTAGATAATTCGTGCAGTAGGAGATGCACTCTTCGGTCAGAAAGCCCCTGGCTATGTTTCCCTCTGGACGTGGCATGTTGCGAACGTATCCTTTGATGACACCATTCATCCTTTCGAACGGCATCATGCTGTGCAGGAACGTCGGCCTGAGTTGGATGATATCCTCCATGATATGGACCAGAAGATGCACCATAACGTCGAAGAATGCGGGCGGGAAGTACATCTCAAGCTCGCATAGTATCACCACGATCTCTTCCTGTAGCCTTCTGAGTTGCCTCACGCCAACCGACTTCCGAGAGATGACGTCGAAAAAGTTGCATAGGCCAAATAGCATTTCACGGACGTGCACGTCCATGGTCCCACGGATTGCAACTAGAAGTATCTGTGTCATCAGCACATGACAGTCGTGAGACTTCATCCCGCTGAACTTCTGCTTCGCTGAGTCTAGGTATCTTCTTATCCTCCCCGCGTAATGGTAAGGAAGTTTTACTCCTACGAGGCAGGTGAAAAACTGCTCGATTTCCTCCTGTCTTAGAGTGAAGCATGCGGGAGGGAAGTCATTTCCGATCTTCTTGGCCTTTTTGCCTTTACGATGACTTTCTGTGTCCTTCGCCTCATCATCATCATCATCATCAATATCATCATCATTATTAGCGTGAAGCTCCTCCCTGATGCCCATTGATTTCAAGTCTGCCCTTGCTTTCGACCCATCTTTGGTCCTCTCTGGCATGTTGAGCAGGGTATCAAGCAAACTCTCACACACGTTCTTCGTAATATGCATGACATCAAGGTTGTGAGGAACACGGAGGATCTTCCAGTACGGCAAGTCCTAGAAAATAGACCTCGTTTTCCATACCTTCAGCACCGGCTCTGGCGCCTTTCTCTTCTTTCCCGGCTCTGGCGCCTTTCCCGGCGGTGGGCACTCTTTCCAATTTTTCAACAGCTCGTCTATTTCCTCGCCGCTCCTCGTACGCGGGCGTCTTCGGGGTTCGGTTTCACCATCAAACAGATCCTTGCGTTTTCTCCATGAGTCATCGTCGCGAAGCCACCTTCGATGTCCCATGAACACGGTTTTTGAAGACCCGGGATCTCTATCTAGCGGGCGATACATTGTGTCATCCATGCACCTGACGCATCCAGAAAATCCGTGGACCACCTGCCCCGTGACATATCCGTAACCGAGATAGTCGTGCACCGTCGTGAGCAGTGCGGCTCTCATAGGGAGATATTCTTTCTCTGCGGCATCCCACGTATTGGCTGGAGTTTTCCACAGCGTGTCTAGATCCTTTTGCAGCAGCCCCAGATACAGATTGATGTCGTTCCCTGGTTGTTTCGGCCCTTCAATTAGCATACTCATGTGAATGTACTTCCTCTTCATGCACAACCAAGGGGGAAGGTCGTACATCCACACAAACACAGGCCAGGTGCTATGTGTGCTTCTCTGGCTGCCAAACGGATTGACTCCATCGGTGCTCGCGCCCAGCACGATGTTCCATGGACGTCCCCAAATTCTGGGTGTTTGAAGTTCAACGCTTGCCACTGGCTCGCATCCTTAGGGTGACTCAGCATCTTGTCTTTTTTATTTATCTCCGGATCATTTCCTTCATCTTCTCTCTTCTTCTCCTCCCTATCTGCTTTGCTACCTTAGGGTCCGCGAAATAGCGCTGCAGACGAGGAGTGATCGGAAAGTACCACACCACTTTTCGAGGAGCTTTCTTCCTCTTCTTGTATCGAGTGATGCCACACACCAGACATATGGTAGACTCCGCGTGCTCGTCTCGACAAATGATGCAATTGTTCATGCACACATGGTATTTCACATGCGGTAAATCCAGAGGACACACGAGTTTCTTCGCCTCCTCGAAACTGGTGGGGCACTTGTTCCCCTTGGGAAGACGTTCGTGCCAGAATGACATGTTCTCGTCGAAGCATGTGTCGGTCATTTTGTGTTTTACCTTCATCTCCAGAGCCATGAGCGTTACTTTCAGGCAGGTATCCTCGGGTCTGCATCCTTCATACAATGGAGTAACCGCGTCTATCTCCAGTTGATCCAGCTTGGCTTTCTCTCGGGCGGCAGCTCTTGCGTTATCCGTCTGCTTGAGAAGCAGCTCTTGAATATGAGGGTCCTGTGTTGGGGAACGTAGCAGAAATTCAAAATTTTCCTACGTGTCACCAAGATCTATCTATGGAGAAACTAGCAACGAGGGGAAGGAGAGTGCATCTACATACCCTTGTAGATCGCTAAGCGGAAGCGTTCAAGAGAACGGGGTTGAAGGAGTCGTACTCGTCGTGATCCAAATCACCGGAGATCCTAGTGCCGAACGGACGGCACCTCCGCGTTCAACACACGTACAGCCCGGTGACGTCTCCCATGCCTTGATCCAGCAAGGAGAGAGGGAGAGGTTGAGGAAGACTCCATCCAACAGCAGCACAACGGCGTGGTGGTGGTGGAGGAGCGTGGTAATCCTGCAGGGCTTCGCCAAGCACCTGCGGGAGAGGAGGAGGTGTCACGGGAGGGAGGGAGGCGCCAGGGACTCAGGTGCGGCTGCCCTCCCTCCCCTCCACTATATATAGGGGCAAGGGAGAGGGGGGAGGCGCAGCCTTGGCCCTTCCTCCAAGGAAGGGTGCGGCCAGGGAGGAGTCCATCCTCCCTAAGGCACCTAGGAGGTGCCTTCCCCCTTTAGGACTCTCCCTTTCCCTTATCTCTTGGCACATGGGCCTCTTGGGGGGGCGCACCAGCCCACCTGGGGCTGGTCCCCTCCCACACTTGGCCCATGCAGCCCTCCGAGGATGGTGGCCCCACTTGGTGGACCCCCGGGACCCTCCCGGTGGTCCCGGTACATTACCGATAAAACCCGAAACTTTTCCGGTGACCAAAACAGGACTTCCCATATATAATTCTTTACCTCCGGACCATTCCGGAAC
>LR880971.1:801894716-801914298 GCA_904067115.1 Aegilops sharonensis | reverse complement strand
TCATAAATGCAGCTAATGCTAACATGATTCCGACGGACTTAAGCATCGCTACGGATGAGAAAATCTCATCGTAGTCAACTCCTTGAACTTGTGAAAAACTCTTCGCCACAAGTCGAGCTTCATAGACGGTGACATTACCGTCCACGTCCGTCTTCTTCTTAAAGATCCATTTATCTCAATGGCTTGCCTATCGGGCAAGTCCACCAAAGTCCATGCTTTGTTCTGATACATGGATCCTATCTCGGATTTCATAGCTTCTAACCATTTGTTGGAATATGGGCCCACCATTGCTTCTCCATAGCTCGTAGGTTCATTGTTGTCTAGCAACATGACATTCAAGACAGGATCACCGTACCACTCCGAAGTAGTACGCGTCCTTGTCGTCCTACGAGGTTCGGTAGTGACTTGATCTGAAGCTTCATGATCACTATCATAAGCTTCTTATTCAATTGGTGTAGGCACCACCGGAACAACTTCCTGTGCCCTGTTGCACACTAGTTGAAGTGATGGTTCAATAACCTCATCAAGTCTCCACCATCCTCCCACTCAATTCTTTCGAGAGAAACTTTTCCTCGAGAAAGGACCCGTTTCTAGAAACAATTACTTTTGCTTCCGGATCTTGAGAGGGGGGAGGCGTAGACTTGGCCCTTCCTTCAAGGAAGGGTGTGGCCAGGGAGGAGTCCATCCTCCCTAAGGCACCTTGGAGGTGCCTTCCCCCTTTAGGACTCTCCCTTTCCCTTATCTCTTGGCACATGGGCCTCTTGGGGGGGCGCACCAGCCCACCTGGGGCTGGTCCCCTCCCACACTTGGCCCATGCAGCCCTCCGAGGATGGTGGCCCCACTTGGTGGACCCCCGGGACCCTCCCGGTGGTCCCGGTACATTACCGATAAAACCCGAAACTTTTCCGGTGACCAAAACAGGACTTCCCATATATAATTCTTTACCTCCGGACCATTCCGGAACTCCTTGTGACGTCCGGGATCTCATCCGGGACTCCGAACAACATTCAGTAACCACATGCAAACTTCCTTTATAACCCTAGCGTCATCGAACCTTAAGTGTGTAGACCCTACGGGTTCGGGAACCATGCAGACATGACTGAGACGTTCCCCGGTCAATAACCAACAGCGGGATCTGGATACCCATGTTGGCTCCCACATGTTCCACGATGATCTCATCGGATGAACCACGATGTCAAGGACTCAATCAATCCCGTATACAATTCCCTTTGTCTAGCGGTATTGTACTTGCCCGAGATTCGATCGTCGGTATCCGATACCTTTTTCAATCTCGTTACCGGCAAGTCTCTTTACTCGTTCCGTAACACATCATCCCGTGATCAACTCCTTGATCACATTGTGCACATTATGATGATGTCCTACCGAGTGGGCCCAGAGATACCTCTCCGTCACACGGAGTGACAAATCCCAGTCTCGATTCGTGCCAACCCAACAGACACTTTCGGAGATACCTGTAATGCACCTTTATAGCCACCGAGTTACGTTGTGACGTTTGGTACACCCAAAGCATTCCTACGGTATCCGGGAGTTGCACAATCTCATGGTTTAAGGAAGTGATACTTGACATTTTAGAAAAGCTTTAGCATACGAACTACACGATCTGTGCTAGGCTTAGGATTGGGTCTTGTCCATCACATCATTCTCCTAATGATGTGATCCCGTTATCAATGACATCCAATGTCCATGATCCGGAAACCGTAACCATCTATTGATTAACGAGCTAGTCAACTAGAGGCTTACTAGGGACATGGTGTTGTCTATATACCCACACATGTATCTGAGTTTCCTATCAATACAATTATATCATGGATAATAAACGATTATCATGAACAAGGAAATATAATAATAACTAATTTATTATTGCCTCTAGGGCATATTTCCAACATCCTGCACCCAGCCCATGATGGTCCATCGTCGTCTGCTCCGGCATCTTCATCTTCATGATCATGCCCTTCGTCTGCTCCGGCATCTTCCTCATCATCATGTCCGGCATCTTCTACATGATGACTGTGTACTGCATCTACTTCGTGATCATGTCCTGGAGATTCTTCGTCTTCTCGCCCGCCCTCGCCGCGGTTGTCTTGCTGCCCTTTCTCATTTCTTGCCCGGACCGCATGGACGACTTCATAATCATCTTCATCACCTTGCCACCGATAGCCATCCATGAAACCACGCAAGAGCAGGTGGTCCCGCACCTGTACGGAATCCGGGTCCATAAGGCTCTTCGGCTTGCATCTTCGACATGGACATCTTATCTCCATCTCGTTCTTTTGAAGCATCTCGGCCTTCGCGGAGCTCAAAAACCTATTCACGATGCCTTCGGTTATCGTGCGGACCATGGTTACCTGCGGGGTAGAGCAAAACGATATTTTACAACCAAAAAAAAATTGGCATGACTTTGCCTAAAAATAGGACCAAAAAGAATGAATAGTGCCAAATTCTCGCCGAAACGGAAATGAATCAACATTCTGGCAAAATACTGGCAACTATCGCATTTCAAATACCGGTACCTCCAAACACAAACATATGCAACACCACAAATATATGCAACACCACAAACATACGTAGATCTAGCTAGGCCATAAAAAGTGCATGTGCACGTTGTTGGAGGGAGAAAAAAGTAGATCTACAACATAAAGAAAGCTTTCCCCTTACTTACCTATCAAAATAGGAAATTTAACCATTTAATTTGGGTGAATCTATGGTGCAAATGAGATGAAGAGGAGGAGGCACCCGAGACAAGCTTGGAGGAGGAGGTGGAGAGAATGAAGTGGAGAAAGTGAGTGTTGTAGGTGGCTGTCCAAAATATCTAGCTGCTCCCAGGTTACTAATGGCGCATCACCTAACAATGCGCCATTAGTAACCCTGGTTACTAATGGCGCACCTGTTAAGTGGTGCGCCATTACTAGTTTAAAAAAAAATAAGAAAAATAATTGTTATTAGTGGCGCACCGTGTCTGTGGTGCGCCATTACTAGTTTGAACTAGTAATGGCGCATTCTACTTTGGTGCGCCATTACTAGTTTTGGAAAAAAAAATATGTTAGTAGTGGCGCACCGTAGGTGTGGTGCGCCATTAGTGATATGGACACTAAGGCGTACCTGCACATGGTTCGCCACTGCTATATAGCAGTGGCGCATCATATTTCTGGTGCGCCATTAATGTCCATATTAACTATAGCCCTTTTTCTAGTAGTGGCATTCTCTTGATGATTTTTTTTAAAAGAGGGGGGGGGGGGGTGACCTCAGCCTCTACATCGAGTTATGCACACAGCCATATCTTATTGATTATTCAATGATGTCAAACTAACATCAATGCCAAATAGATCGACTTACAATCCCAAATCACATCGGGTGGGAGTGGGGCAAATGGACTGGCCAATTTGTGGGTTTTATTGGTATATTTTTGTTTCTCACGGTTTCATGATGGTTTTCTAGGGTTTTTGATTTTTGTTTCCGCTTCTGATGTGGCAAGCAACTCCTCCTCACCTAGCTGTCAGATAAAATACTTGCTAGAAACACATGGCGTAACCTTTAGACGTTCATATTCCAAATGTCGCAAGGCATTTATTGGAACAGAACTATCCTTCTCATTACTTCCTAGGCTTACACCCACATTATTCAACTTAGAAGAGATGATCGAAGTGGGACTTGCCGAGGCGGTGGAGTTCGTCCTGGACACACTTGGAGGTGAAGAGCGGGGGCGCCTGGGAGACGGAGAGGAGCTCACGGAGCACGTTGTCAGCGGGCAGCATGCCGTGGACGAAGGTGCGGTCAACCTTGTAGGGCTCACAGAAGCTGAAGCATGTGGAGTAGAACTTGACCGCTTGCAGTGCCTTGACCGCCACTTCACCCTCATCACGGGCTGCGGGCACGCGGCGGAATTTTACTTTCAAGGCACATCGCCTTGCAAAGCACGCCTGTTCTTTAGGTATTGGTCGCTGTGTTTGGCTTGGAACTCCATATAATCCAGTCACGGTACCTATAAACATTCAGCTTGAAGTTTAGTAAAGCGCGTGTTTGCCTCAAAAAAATTTATTGCTAATCTCCTTTATAATTTCGAGTTACGACAAACTTTCGCTCCATATATATCTGTGTCCACATCGCATTCGCTATGTATTCATTTTTGATGGTATCTTCTCATAATTTCCATATTCGTTGCCAAGCTGTTGAGTGGTCGGACGTAAGGAGTAAGGAGTTGGATGAGACAGCGTCCCTTTTACATAAAAACGGAGCTGGATGAAGAGCCTGGGACATCAACTGTTAGAACGTAATCTAATGGTTCAGGTTAGAAATTTCATGCTTGCTAAAAGTACCGCATTTGCACGTTGTACACGTAGATAGTGACTTACCCAGTGGACGTAATCTAGGTATATACAGTCTTAAGATGTGTTGTGAAAAATATAAAATATGGTTGGTTGGAATCTTTTCTGTCCCAATGTGCAGATTTATCGGGACAGCAAGTGTTACTGAACATGCATGCAAATATTTTACTAGCCATATTGAACATGGACCCTGTTGAGACTCACGCTTTTAGAGAAGCCTTTTTTCCACTTAACAATCTCTTTTTGAATCTGCGTGAATAGTTGTCACCCAAGTAGCTACAATACTGAACAGGCCAAACTAGAATAAAAAAATGTTAAAGCAGGAACTTGCATGGAATGTCACTCAAGGAGCTTTAGTACTGGAAAGGCCCAAAAACATAACAAATATGTTAAAGTGGGAACTTGCATCGAATTCATCCAAGGAGCAATAGTACTATAGAGAGGCCTAGAAAAATAATAGAAATGTTAAATTAGGAACTTGCATCGAATGTCCTCCAAGGAGCTACTTGACAGGTCAAAAAAAAGAGTGTAAGTACGAACTTGCATCGAATGTCAATCAATGGAGTATAGTACCGGACATGCCCAAAGAACACAATAAAGATGTTAAATTGGGAACTTGGTTGGAATGTCATCCAAAGAGCTACCAACCATATACTGGACAACCCAGAAAAACTAAAGAGAGATATATTAAAGTAGGAATGCCGTCGAATACCACCCAAGGAGCTATAGTACAAGCCATGGGAAGAAAAATGAAAGTGTTAAGAAAGAAACATGCCTCAAATTTCACACATAAACTACTCCCTTAGTTACAAAATACGGGGAATATTAGTGTGTGGAAAGAAAACAATGCTAGAATTTTCCACAACCGATGCAACCCTGCCTCTGGCGGTCCGAGCTGATATGTGTGGAATTGCACACCTGGAACAAAGCTCGTCTAGTTGGGGCGATGTCGTTACCCAAGATAAAGGGGACGAGCCGTTTAACTAACTACCCCTATACATATCACTAACCTTCAAAGTAAGTCTGTCGTCTGGCTTTTCTCTTAATGAAATGAAATCAGTCTCATCAGGCATATCATAAATCATAAATTAATATTATAGATATAAAAAAGGGGCACATAATTTTGTGTGAAAATGATCCGATCTGTTATAAAAGTTCACCAGAAGTACAAAGATATCAAATATAATAAAAATTACATTGACAATTCGAGACCATCGAACAATCATTAGTGCCGCAAGAATGAGACATAGACGCGCCGCTCCGCTCCCAAAGCTAGCTAGACCTTATGGATGAAAACTGAGAAGTCTTCGTGCACCTGCCCCTAAGGACCAGCGCCCCGAAGCTGCAGTTATCGCCATTCAACACTTGCATGGTTCCAAAACACATGACACCAAATTTTGTGACATGATGAGAAACTCTAACCTCACCGACTTAGAGAGACGATAGGAATCTATGCCGGAGCTCTGTCAACTACGTCTAGACGGACCAACTCGAGGAGAATCAGAGCTCGAAAGAAAAAACGAAGCAGAAGCACCACCATCCGCCCAAGCGCCGCGTCTGCAAGGACTAAAGATCCTGACTTAAACTACTAATCGGAGCGGAGGCATCGGGATTCCCCTCCTCGACACCAGCAGGCTGAGCGGAGAGGAATCTGCAGGTTCGTTGATGAAGCCAGGAGGGGAGAGTTTGCCCTAGCCGCCTAGGATTATGGGAAGAAATAAGAGGCTGCAATCCACGTTAAGAAAATGGAGCATATTTGGAATGGGCTAGCTATTTTTCGTCAAAAAAAGGCATATTAGTTTGTCCTAAGTCAAAATTTATAACATTTTAATAGGCCTATAAAAATATCACTATATAAAACACAAAAACAATATCGTTGGATTTATTATAAATTACAAATTGACATTGTAGATATTAGATATCGTAGAAGTTAAAACTTGGAAAATATACATGCGTGCCATTTATCCAGAATGGAGGTAGCAGCGGTATATACCAACTCCAAGTCCTAGTACCAGAAGGTGTTCGAACTCCCGAGATTCCTTGTCAGTTTATTTCCTTTTAACAAGAAACCTTGTCAGTTGTAGATTTGAATCTGTAACTGAAAGCATACGACTGTGCTGAAGTTATGTGAACGGTTTTAAAAAGAGGTGGGAGAAGGCCCTGCAAAATAAAAGGAGGGAGAAGGATTAACTTCTTAGAGACAGCCGGTTAGTTGTACATATGTCTAAAGTATGCGACGGTGCCGGGAAAGGTTTATGTAAAGTGCTAGGAGGAAGAGGCTATTTTATTGGTGATGACACGGCCTTGACCCCAAGTCACCTCGGTCGTCTCCTGCTCAGCTCACCCCACCCACCCCCTCTGGCTTCCTTGTTTGCTCTCCTCATGCCACTGATGGCGTCCGTCAGGGGCGGAGCTGGAGCAAATCTTACCGGATGCACCACTTTAACAAGGCATAAAATTTTCAAGCGTGGATGTATTAAATAAATGTGTGTTTAATAGGTTTAGCACACATTATTGGATATAATAGAAGTGATTTGTAAAAACGAAATGTAGCCATCAAATTGCTTACTATAATGATAAAACAAGTGACATAACTACTTAAAATGTAGCCCAAATGAAAGTACTGAGATCAACTGAGATTGCTAAAAATTGAAAATTACCTTAGTATGTTTCTATCCCTCCAGCCATGAAATACTTAACGATTTGAGCATTGGTGACCCTTTTCATTTCTTCCTTCTCCAGATAACAAATAATATCATCACTCAAACTTTCATCATTGACGCGATTGCCCTGATCATATTNTACTATAATGATAAAACAAGTGACATAACTACTTAAAATGTAGCCCAAATGAAAGTACTGAGATCAACTGAGATTGCTAAAAATTGAAAATTACCTTAGTATGTTTCTATCCCTCCAGCCATGAAATACTTAACGATTTGAGCATTGGTGACCCTTTTCATTTCTTCCTTCTCCAGATAACAAATAATATCATCACTCAAACTTTCATCATTGACGCGATTGCCCTGATCATATTAAATGTCCTCTTACCAATTTATGTCTTCTGGCATGTGATGGTGCATTTCTTTTGAGAAGAAACTTGTCCATAGTATCTGTATTTGACAAATATAAATTATAATGAGACATGGAGAATTGTATAGGCAAATAAAATATAACCTAACTAGAAGTTATAACCCTAGAAAATACTCCACGCTTTTACCAAAAGATAATGATTTACTATATTCACTACAAGTCTATACATGATTGTTGAAGTTTAACAAAACTAGGAAAAGCAAGACAAAGGCCCTACCATAATTGTGGCCTTTTGTAATTTATCATCTATGGACGGACACAGAGACAAACATTCAACATTGGAATTTGGAAAGGATGCGAAATTACCGAGCACCGGANCCTACCATAATTGTGGCCTTTTGTAATTTATCATCTATGGACGGACACAGAGACAAACATTCAACATTGGAATTTGGAAAGGATGCGAAATTACCGAGCACCGGACGGCGTGCAGCGTTGTTGCTCGTGTGCGTCGCTTCGTCACCGTGTAAGGACTCAGGCTGTGTGGCATCCGGCGTCCGGCGCGCTGCCGCTGCAGTCTCCGGCGGCTGTGCGGGACGGCGACGCGCAGGGCGCGTGGAGTATGGTAGGCGGGGTTCGTCCGCGTAACGCAGAAATCGATCGATGGATTGATTAGTTTTTTTCTAGTGGAAAAAAAGTGGATAGATTAGGTTTGCGTACGTGACTACGTGAGGAGATTCTCCTTTTTTTATAGACAAAAACTACATGAGGAGATGGATGCGCAAGCGAACCGTCGTGCGTGCGTCCTGCTGCGTTAGGCCAGTCCGGAGGAGTCAGGAGTGGCTGGAACGGGCTCACCCTGATGCACAGCTCTTGGGCCACCGCTGGGCCTTTTTAACTAATAGGTGCTGCTAGCGAATTTTTTCACCCGTATTCCTGTGCATACGGGTCAGCCCAATGGGCTCCGCCTCTGGCGTCCGTACTGTCACCTTTTAGCATTCTGTGCGTGAAAGAAGACAAGGGCATAAGAATGAGGTGAGACAACGGACGCAAAGTTTCTGCACGCGAGCTAATGAGCTCGGGTGAACAGTAAAATCAAATAAAAATAAAAAAAATTCAAAAAATTCCAAGCTTTTTCTAGGAGAAACATTGACAAAAGTTTTAAGTGCTTGCAAAGATTCGTCATGAAATCACATTCCTAGAAGGCGTGGCAAAAAAAAATCAGTACTCTGAAAATGCTTCTTTCAAAAGCATTTTGGAGCACTGAATTTGTTTTTTTCGCCACGCATAACAGGAATGTGATTTCACGACAAATTTTTCCATGCACTTACAAATTTGGAATTTTATTTTATTTTATTGTTCACCGAGCTCATTTGAGACAACGCTCTAGTGGTTTTTCTTGCATATTTACCTTCCATAAGTTAACCTGGTGGGTTTATTGGGTTAACATGGCAACAATCCAAGCATCTCCAATCGACACGTTGGAGGGTCAATGCTGGTAATGCAAGCTTATGACCTAAGATGAACAAACATACATAGTTTTGGGACCCAAAAATGAAGTTTCAAAGTTACATGACTAAACTGACACACATCCAATAGCTTTAGACCCAAAACTGCAGTTTTGAAGTCACATGACTAAATTGATAAACCTACACTAGTTTTAGGACCCCAAACTGTACTTTCAAAGCTATAGGAATAAAGTAACACACCTCTGACAGTTTTAGAACTTATGACGCATTTTACTCATATGTTAAAAGTAGTGCATCTTTTTGCGGGATTAAAAGTATTGCATTTGCACGTGATATGCGTAGATTTGCTAAATCCTCTAGTGGATAAAGGACTCATGCGACTAGATAGGCTGGAGGTGGACTTACCGGTGGGCGTACTGTAAGAGCCCGTTCGGATCTCCTCCACGATCCAACTTCTCGAGAAGCTGGCGAGAAGCCAGTCGAACGACCCGGCTCCTGGAATCTGGCTCCTGGAATCTGACTCGGCTCCAGTGCAATTTCTGGGAGCAGCCCCGCCCCAGCTCCTAGATTCTGGAGAAGCGGGAGTTGCCGGATATTACNAATCTGGCTCCTGGAATCTGACTCGGCTCCAGTGCAATTTCTGGGAGCAGCCCCGCCCCAGCTCCTAGATTCTGGAGAAGCGGGAGTTGCCGGATATTACATTTCATGCCATCCCGAAGTGCTACAGCCCACCCAGCGAACCGTTTTCTTATCGCTAATGCCCCATCGAATCGTTTTTCTCTCGCTACAGTGTACCAAGTCGCTGCCGAACGCTCGCTGGCTCCCGTGAGAAGCCAGCTAGCACTAGCTCGCGTGAGAAGCTGGCTTTCGGAGAAGCCAGCAGACTTCCGAACGGGCCCTAAGTATGTACAGTCTTAAGATGTGTTGGTAAGAAGATAAAATATGGTTGGTAGGAACCTTTTCTCTCTGAATGTGCAGATTTATCGAGAGCAAGTGTCATACTGAATGTGGACCCTGGTAAGATTCACGCGATTAGAGATGCTTTTTCCCACTTAGGAATCTCTTCGACTCTGCATGAACTAGTCGTGACCCAAGTAGCTACAATACTGAACAGGAAAAAATAAAATAAAAATGTTAAAGCAGGAACTTGCATGGAATGTCACTCAAGGAGTAGTACTAGAAAGACCCAGAAACATAATAAATATGTTAAATTGGGAACTTGCATCGAATGTCTTCCAAGGAGCTATAGTACTAGAAAGGCCCGGACAATAATAGAAATGTTCAATTNGCTTTTTCCCACTTAGGAATCTCTTCGACTCTGCATGAACTAGTCGTGACCCAAGTAGCTACAATACTGAACAGGAAAAAATAAAATAAAAATGTTAAAGCAGGAACTTGCATGGAATGTCACTCAAGGAGTAGTACTAGAAAGACCCAGAAACATAATAAATATGTTAAATTGGGAACTTGCATCGAATGTCTTCCAAGGAGCTATAGTACTAGAAAGGCCCGGACAATAATAGAAATGTTCAATTAGGAACTTGCAGCGAATGCCATCGAAGGAGCTACTTGACAGGTCCAAAAAAAAAACGAGTGTAAGTACGAACTTGCATCAAATGTACTGTACATGCCCAAAGAAAATAATAAAGATGTTAAATTGGAATTTTTCTTGGAACCTTATCCAAAGAGCTACCATACGGGAGAACCTAGAGAAACCACATAGAGATGCGCGCAGAATAGCACCAAAAAGGACCAACGCCCTGGAGCTGCAGTCATCGCCGTTGAACCCTTATGTAGTTCTGGAATACATGACACTAAATCTTGTCACATAACGAGAAACTCTAACCTCATTGACCCAGGGAGACGACAGGAATCTACGCCAGAGCTCCGTCAATCACATCCAGACGGACGAACTCGAGGAGAATTGGAGCCCAAAAGAAAATTTCGAAGAAAAAGCGCCGCGTCTGCAAGGACTAAAAATCCTAATCTAAACTACTAACCGGAGCGGAGGCATCGGGATTCCCATCCTCGGTGCCCGGTAGGCGGAGCGGCGGGGTATCTGTTGGCTCTTCATTGAAGCCTGAAGAAGAGAGTTTGCCCTAGCTGCATAGGGTTAAGGGGGAATATAAGAGACTGCAAACCACGTTAAGAAAATGGGGCATATTTGGAATGAGCTAGCTGTTTTTTATCATAAAAAAGACATAGTTTGCCCTAGGTCAAAATTTATAATATTTTAATAAAGCTATTAAAAATATCAATATATATACAAAATCAGTATCATTAGATTTATTATAAATAACAAAATGACATTTAATATATCAGATATCGTAAAAGTTAAAACTTGGAAAATATGCATGCGTGCCCTATATCCAGAATGGAGGTAGGTAGCGGTATATACCAGCTCCACCAAGTCCTAGTACCGCAAGGGACCTTGTCAGTTGTAGATCTAAATCTCTGACTAAAAGCATTCGACAGTGCTAAAGTCATGTGAACGGTTTTTAAAAGGAGGGAGAAGGATTATCTTATCAGAGACAACGGGTTAGTTGTACTATGTCTAAAGTATGCGATGGTTCTATGAAAGGTTTGTGTAAAGTAGGAGGGAGAAGGGCGAAAGTCGTGCCTTTCTGCTCCCGAGCTCATTTGAGCTTGGTGAACAGTAAAATCGAAAAAAAAATCAAAAAAAATTCAAAAAATTCCAAAAAAATTCTCAGAGAAACATTGACAAAAGTTCTAAGTGCTTGCAAAAATTTATCATGAAATCACATTCCTGTAAGGCGTGGCAAAAAAAACAAATTCAGCCTCCAAAATGCTTTTGAAAGTAGCATTTTCAGAGTACCGATTTTGTTTTTTTTTGCCACGCCTTCTAGAAATGTGATTTCATGACGAATTTTTGCAAGCACTTAAAACTTTTGTCAATGATTCTACCAAAAAAATTTCGGAATTTTTTGAATTTTCTTTTATTTTTTTTCGATTTTACTGTTCACCCGAGCTCATATGAGCTCGGGTGCAGAAACTCCACGTCCGGAGAAGGGCTATTTTATTGGTGATGACACGGCCTTGACCCCAAATCGCCGCGGTCGTCTCCTGCTCAGCTCACCCACCTAATAATGCAGTTATTGTGTTGTTAGGTTCACAATTGTATACTATCATTCTTTGTGTTTACTTTAAAGATATTTTGTTAGTCTTGAAGATTGGAGAACTTCTTTCCTTTGGGCCATAACCCTTATAATTTGATTTTATTAATGAAATGGTGGTGAAATCCCATCTTCCGAGAACGGAAACAAATTATTATTTTCCCTAAAAGGAGGTTAAACCCTTGGCCTCTGCATCATAGATGCACACACCCTTCTTTATCAAAGTAGCGTAAGAAACATCACAGTAGGAGAACCAAACAACACTATGTAAGCGGTACCTGCACACAAATAACAAATAATTGCAACCCAATGCGTATAAGGGGTTGTCAATCCCTTTACGGTAAACGGCGTGCGAGATTGGCAGGTTGACGGGATAAAAATAGTGATAAATTGGATAAATAGATCTTGAACAGGCGCGAAATAAAAGATGCAAATAAAAAACAAAGCAAGATATTTGTTGGTTTTTGATAATGTAAATCTGAAAATAAAAGTTGCAAATAGAGGAAAAAGCAAATAGCAATGTAGATCGGAAAGTATATGTTAGGAAAATACACCGGGGGGCCGTAGATTTCACTAGTGGCTTCTCTCGGAAAATATCAAACAATGGAAAAATAATTACTGTTGGGCAATTGATAGAAGTACAAATACTCATGACGATATCGAAGACAATGATCGTATATAGGCATCACGTCCAAGATTAGTAGACCGACTCCTGCCTGCATCTACAACTATTACTCCACACATCGACAGCTATCCAGCATGCATCTAATGTATTAAGTTCATGGAAAAATGGAGTAATGCAATAAGAACGATGACATGATGCAGACAAGATCTATTCATGTAGGAATAGACCCCCATCGTTTTATCCTTAATATCAATGATCAATACGTGGCTTGCTGCCCCTTCTGTCACTCGGAAAGGACACTGCAAGATCAAACCCATGACAAAGCACCTCTTCCCATTGCAAGATAAGTAGATCAAGTTGGCCAAAAAAACTAAATATCGGAGAAGAAATACGAGGCTTTAGTAATCAAGAATGAATATTAAATCAAAGCAAGTCTGATCATAAACTCACACTTCATCGGATCCCAACAAACACACCGCAAAAAGTCATTACATTAAATAGATCTCCAAGAGACCATTGTATTGAGATACAAAAAGAGAGAAAAAGCCATCTAGCTACTGCCTACAGACCCGTACGTAGGTCTGATATGAACTACTTACGCATCATCGAAGAGGCACCAATGAGGATGATGAATCCCTCTGTGATCGTGTTCCCCTCCAACAGAGTGCTGGAAAATGGCTCTAGATTGGATCTCGTGGTTCTGGAACTTGCGGCAGGTAGAACAAAATTNTTGCCCTAGCTGCATAGGGTTAAGGGGGAATATAAGAGACTGCAAACCACGTTAAGAAAATGGGGCATATTTGGAATGAGCTAGCTGTTTTTTATCATAAAAAAGACATAGTTTGCCCTAGGTCAAAATTTATAATATTTTAATAAAGCTATTAAAAATATCAATATATATACAAAATCAGTATCATTAGATTTATTATAAATAACAAAATGACATTTAATATATCAGATATCGTAAAAGTTAAAACTTGGAAAATATGCATGCGTGCCCTATATCCAGAATGGAGGTAGGTAGCGGTATATACCAGCTCCACCAAGTCCTAGTACCGCAAGGGACCTTGTCAGTTGTAGATCTAAATCTCTGACTAAAAGCATTCGACAGTGCTAAAGTCATGTGAACGGTTTTTAAAAGGAGGGAGAAGGATTATCTTATCAGAGACAACGGGTTAGTTGTACTATGTCTAAAGTATGCGATGGTTCTATGAAAGGTTTGTGTAAAGTAGGAGGGAGAAGGGCGAAAGTCGTGCCTTTCTGCTCCCGAGCTCATTTGAGCTTGGTGAACAGTAAAATCGAAAAAAAAATCAAAAAAAATTCAAAAAATTCCAAAAAAATTCTCAGAGAAACATTGACAAAAGTTCTAAGTGCTTGCAAAAATTTATCATGAAATCACATTCCTGTAAGGCGTGGCAAAAAAAACAAATTCAGCCTCCAAAATGCTTTTGAAAGTAGCATTTTCAGAGTACCGATTTTGTTTTTTTTTGCCACGCCTTCTAGAAATGTGATTTCATGACGAATTTTGCAAGCACTTAAAACTTTTGTCAATGATTCTACCAAAAAAATTTCGTAATTTTTTGAATTTTCTTTTTTTTTTTTGATTTTACTGTTCACCCGAGCTCATATGAGCTCGGGTGCAGAAACTCCACGTCCGGAGAAGGGCTATTTTATTGGTGAGACACGGCCTTGACCCCAAATCGCCGCGGTCGTCTCCTGCTCAGCTCACCCACCTAATAATGCAGTTATTGTGTTGTTAGGTTCACAATTGTATACTATCATTCTTTGTGTTTACTTTAAGGATATTTTGTTAGTCTTGAAGATTGGAGAACTTCTTTCCTTTGGGCCATAACCCTTATAATTTGATTTTATTAATGAAATGGTGGTGAAATCCCATCTTCCGAGAACGGAAACAAATTATTATTTTCCCTAAAAGGAGGTTAAACCCTTGGCCTCTGCATCATAGATGCACACACCCTTCTTTATCAAAGTAGCGTAAGAAACATCACAGTAGGAGAACCAAACAACACTATGTAAGCGGTACCTGCACACAAATAACAAATAATTGCAACCCAATGCGTATAAGGGGTTGTCAATCCCTTTACGGTAAACGGCGTGCGAGATTGGCAGGTTGACGGGATAAAAATAGTGATAAATTGGATAAATAGATCTTGAACAGGCGCGAAATAAAAGATGCAAATAAAAAACAAAGCAAGATATTTGTTGGTTTTTGATAATGTAAATCTGAAAATAAAAGTTGCAAATAGAGGAAAAAGCAAATAGCAATGTAGATCGGAAAGTATATGTTAGGAAAATACACCGGGGGGCCGTAGATTTCACTAGTGGCTTCTCTCGGAAAATATCAAACAATGGAAAAATAATTACTGTTGGGCAATTGATAGAAGTACAAATACTCATGACGATATCGAAGACAATGATCGTATATAGGCATCACGTCCAAGATTAGTAGACCGACTCCTGCCTGCATCTACAACTATTACTCCACACATCGACAGCTATCCAGCATGCATCTAATGTATTAAGTTCATGGAAAAATGGAGTAATGCAATAAGAACGATGACATGATGCAGACAAGATCTATTCATGTAGGAATAGACCCCCATCGTTTTATCCTTAATATCAATGATCAATACGTGGCTTGCTGCCCCTTCTGTCACTCGGAAAGGACACTGCAAGATCAAACCCATGACAAAGCACCTCTTCCCATTGCAAGATAAGTAGATCAAGTTGGCCAAAAAAACCAAATATCGGAGAAGAAATACGAGGCTTTAGTAATCAAGAATGAATATTAAATCAAAGCAAGTCTGATCATAAACTCACACTTCATCGGATCCCAACAAACACACCGCAAAAAGTCATTACATTAAATAGATCTCCAAGAGACCATTGTATTGAGATACAAAAAGAGAGAAAAAGCCATCTAGCTACTGCCTACAGACCCGTACGTAGGTCTGATATGAACTACTTACGCATCATCGAAGAGGCACCAATGAGGATGATGAATCCCTCTGTGATCGTGTTCCCCTCCAACAGAGTGCTGGAAAATGGCTCTAGATTGGATCTCGTGGTTCTGGAACTTGCGGCAGGTAGAACAAAATTTCGTCGACTCCCCTAGGTTTTCTGGAATGTTAGGGTATTTATAGAGTGAAGAGGCGGTGCGGGAGGTCACCGAGGGGGGCACAACCCATCAGGGCGCGCCAAGCCCCCATGGCGCGCCCTGGTGGGTTGTGCCCACCTCGGGCCGCCTCTCGGATACTTCTTTGGCCCATCCTACGGGATTGTAAAAATGATATAAAGTTGCTATAAAATAATTGTAAAACATCGAAGAATGATAATATAACAACATGGAGCAATAAAAAATTATAGATACGTTGAAGACGTATCAGCATCCCCAGACTTAATTCCTGCTCATCGTCGAGTAGGTAAATGATAAAAATAAAATTTTTGATGTGGAATGCTGCCTAACATGTTCATCACATTTTCTTTTCTTTGTAGCATGGACATTTGGACTTTTATATGGTTTAAAGCAATAGTATAGTTTTTACACGGCGTGCTCCGGCTTCACGGGGAGCAACCCCGGCTCGAGCTTCTGCCGGACCAGGCGGAGGGAGCGCCTCATCGGCGCCGTCGCAGGGGAGGGCTCGTTGATGACAAGGGCGCCGCTCGGCGCGCGACTCCTGATTGGTGTCTCCTCCGGCACGGGCTTGACGGTGCGGAGGGCCGGCGTGCCGGAGCCAGAAGACGAGGACGATCCCGCCTCCATTCGACGTGGTATCCAGGAACTACCGCGGCGGCGAGAGAAGGAGGGGCGCAGCGGGTACTCCAGCCGCGGCACATTGCCGGTCTCGATGTGGTCGAGGACGGCGTCGAGTGTGCGGCCGGGGACGCCCCACCACTCGTGCCGCCCTTCGGAGTTGAGGTGGCCGCGCGGGATGATGCCATTGACAGAGGCGATCTTATCCTCGCGGCGGCGCTCGAAGTACAGCGTCCACAGCGTTTCGCTGTCGGGCGCGTACCTCGGTTCGCTCCGCTACTCCTCCGTCAGCGAGGATCGGATGCAGGCGATCTCCGCCCGCCGTGCGGCTCCTTCGGGGACCGGCGGCATCGGGACACAGCCGGCACTCAGCCTCCACGCCCCCGATACGCGCATGTCGGGGGGCGCCGGGTACTCGGCCTCGTAGAGAAGGCACGCCTCCGGCTCCTGGAGGTGTCGGCGGTCGAAGCCGTTCGCCGCTGCACCGTCGCCTGGGTATCTCGCGGCCATTTCGATCGTCGCTGGGAAAGGCAGTGGGGGGAGAGCTCGTCGGCGGGGAGAAAGCTTTTGCGGGAGGGAGAGGAGAGGTTGTGGCGCTCACCGGCGGGGAAGGCGCCTTTTTATAGCCGAAGCAGGGCGGCATGCGGGGGGACGCGTGGCGCATGCAAGCGACGCGCGTCGGCGGCGTCTTCACTGCGCCGCCCGTGAGGCATCAATGGAGGCTGACCAGTACGGCAGCCTTCGCATTGATTCCCGCGGTAACCGAGGCGATGAGGTCGACTAAGCGGCCCGTCTCGCTGACTTGCGGGCCCGCGGCTGTTTCGCGCCAAAACGCTCGCCCCGGAGCCCCCGAGCGCCCCACTGCGCGTCGGGTTCGGCCTGGGTCCGCCGGCGCTGATTTCGGCCCAAGCCGGCGAAAAACGGGCTCCTCGGGGTGCAACTAGGCCGTTTTTTCGGCACCGGCGGAGAAAAATCGCCTGGGGAGGCTGTTCTAGGGCGCGTCTGGAGATGCTCTTAATACTCAAACATATCAACAAGCAACCATGTCTTTCAGAATATCAACACTAAAGCAAGTTATTCCTAGTCCATCATGCTCAATCATTGATCAATTCATGAAACACATTTGCATATTAGCTACACCTAATGCTCAAGTACGACAATAGTGCCCCCTAGTTGGTGCTTTATAAGAGAAGATGGAGACTCAAATAAAAATAAAAAATTCATAAAGTAAATAAAAAGACCCTTTGCAGAGGGAAGTAGAGATTTGTAGAGGTGATAGAACTCAAAGCTTAAATTGAGAGATAAAAATATTTTGGGTGGCATGCCTTTCCTGTCAACGAAAACGGACGNCAGAGGGAAGTAGAGATTTGTAGAGGTGATAGAACTCAAAGCTTAAATTGAGAGATAAAAATATTTTGGGTGGCATGCCTTTCCTGTCAACGAAAACGGACGAGTAGTTCCCAATACTTTCCGTGCTAGATACATCATAGGCGGTTCCCAAACAGAAAATAAATTTTATTCCTTTTTCCACCTTTTCTTTCACATTCCACGACTAGCTGTATCCACGGGTGCCGTCCATACCAACACTTTCCAAGGAATTTATTATTTGACAACATAAAGTATTTTTTTTGTCATTTCGGGACTGGGCATCCATAATATCTTTGTCGTACTCTCGTGCAATGATAAGTGAATAAACCCTCATCTTGAGAATAACACATCTAACATGAAAAATATCAGTCACCCCCTACCGTTTCATGAGCAGTACGAGCACACAAAAGAGAAGTTTATTTTGAATATTAGCGATGGCACATGCAAATTTTCTTAGAACGGCACGAAAATACCGCATATAGGTAGGTATAGTGGACTCATNAAACATATCAACAAGCAACCATGTCTTTCAGAATATCAACACTAAAGCAAGTTATTCCTAGTCCATCATGCTCAATCATTGATCAATTCATGAAACACATTTGCATATTAGCTACACCTAATGCTCAAGTACGACAATAGTGCCCCCTAGTTGGTGCTTTATAAGAGAAGATGGAGACTCAAATAAAAATAAAAAATTCATAAAGTAAATAAAAAGACCCTTTGCAGAGGGAAGTAGAGATTTGTAGAGGTGATAGAACTCAAAGCTTAAATTGAGAGATAAAAATATTTTGGGTGGCATGCCTTTCCTGTCAACGAAAACGGACGAGTAGTTCCCAATACTTTCCGTGCTAGATACATCATAGGCGGTTCCCAAACAGAAAATAAATTTTATTCCTTTTTCCACCTTTTCTTTCACATTCCACGACTAGCTGTATCCACGGGTGCCGTCCATACCAACACTTTCCAAGGAATTTATTATTTGACAACATAAAGTATTTTTTTGTCATTTCGGGACTGGGCATCCATAATATCTTTGTCGTACTCTCGTGCAATGATAAGTGAATAAACCCTCATCTTGAGAATAACACATCTAACATGAAAAATATCAGTCACCCCCTACCGTTTCATGAGCAGTACGAGCACACAAAAGAGAAGTTTATTTTGAATATTAGCGATGGCACATGCAAATTTTCTTAGAACGGCACGAAAATACCGCATATAGGTAGGTATGGTAGACTCATGTGGCAAAACTGGGTTTAAGGATTTTGGATGCACAAGTAGTATTTCTGCTTAGTACAAGTGAAGGCTAGCAAATAGATTGAGAAGCATCCAACCAAGAAATGTAAAATCACATAAGCGAGCATTGAGCATAACTAACACCGAATAATGCACCACCAGTAGGATGTAATTTCATTGCATAACTATTGACTTTCGTTCTTGCATAGGGAATCACAAACCTTAGCACCACTATTCTTACTAAAGCATAATTACTCACCAACATGACTCACATATCACTATCAACATATCTCAAAACTTTTACAAAGAATCAAGTTTATTTTGTCCAATGATCTTCATGAAAGTTTTTATTATATCCCTCTTGAATATCTATCACTTTGTGACTAATTTTATACATTGCAATTTCTTTTGGCAAGCTCAAACAAACTTAAGTGAAGTTGATGAGCATAAAAATTATCATCTCTCAAAATACTCTAAGTGGAGCATGAGAGAATTTCTTCAAAATTACTACTTTCAAATAAATCTAAGTGAAGCATGAGAGCATTTCTTCAAAAATACTAAAGCACTCCATGCTCAAAAAGATATAAGTGAAGCAC
>LR880971.1:801882000-801893853 GCA_904067115.1 Aegilops sharonensis | reverse complement strand
TAAAGCATAATTACTCACCAACATGACTCACATATCACTATCAACATATCTCAAAACTTTTACAAAGAATCAAGTTTATTTTGTCCAATGATCTTCATGAAAGTTTTTATTATATCCCTCTTGAATATCTATCACTTTGTGACTAATTTTATACATTGCAATTTCTTTTGGCAAGCTCAAACAAACTTAAGTGAAGTTGATGAGCATAAAAATTATCATCTCTCAAAATACTCTAAGTGGAGCATGAGAGAATTTCTTCAAAATTACTACTTTCAAATAAATCTAAGTGAAGCATGAGAGCATTTCTTCAAAAATACTAAAGCACTCCATGCTCAAAAAGATATAAGTGAAGCACAAAAGCAATTCCATAGCTCTAAAAGATTTAAGCGAAGCATAGAGAGAAATTCTAACAAGTCATGGCATAATTTTGGCTCTCTCAAATAGGTGTGTCTAGCAAGGATAGATGACACAAAACCAAAAACTAAATGAGCAAAGACTCACATCATACAATACGCTCCAAGCAAAACTCATAATATGTGACGAATAAAAATATAGTTTCAAGTAAAAATACCGATGGTCGTTAGAAGAAAGAGGGGATGCCACTCAGGGCATCCCCAATCTTAGTGGCTTGATACTTATTGAATATTATATTGGGGTTCCATGGGCATCCCCAAGCTTAGGCTTTTGTTACTCCCTATTCCTTCATCCAACGTGATCTCCCCCAAAACTTGAAAACTTGAACCACACAAAACTTAACAAAATCTCGTGAGATCCGTTAGTATAACAAACCAAATCACTACTATAAGTACTGTTGCAAACCCATTCATATTTTAAAATTGCATTATATCTACTGTATTCCAACTTTTTCATGGCAAAAACCCTTCGAAGAAAACCATAGATTCATCGAAACAAGCACATAACACAATGAAAACAGAATCTGTCAAAAACGAACAACCTGTAGTAATGTTAAAAATTATCATACTTGTGTAGCTCCAAAAATTCTGAAACATTAGGACAACATAGGAAATTTGTATAATCTTGTGTAAAAAAATCAGAATTTTTCGTCGCTTCTGTGATTTTTGGAAATTCGGGCATTGGACACAAGTTTCTATTTTTCAACAGGAAAATCAATTATCACCAAACAAAATCCCAAAGGCTTTACTTGGAAGAAACACTAAATAAAACATAAAAAAACAATGATAAAAGTAGCATAATTGAGCAAACACTCAAAAACAGGAAGCAAAAATATTATTCATTCTGTTGCCTACCAATAAGCACTAACGTTTTACGCCCTTAGCTTGGCATAACGCATAGATCTCAAGTATTGTCATCCTTGGAGGATGATCCATAGGTTGCCCTCATGATTGATTCATATGGAAATTTAGTTTTGGTTCTAAGGAATTGTTCCATACTCTTTCTTAGTGGAAACTCAAATTTAATATTCCTTCTTTCATATCAATCACGACACCTATAGTTCGTAAAAATGGTCTACCAAGTATAATGGGACAAGATGGATTGCAATCAATATCAAGAACAATAAGATCTATGGACACATAATTACTATTTGCAAGAATAAGAAAATCATTAATTCTTCCCAAAGGCTTTTTAATAGTAGAATCTGCCAAGTGCAAATTCAAAGAACACTCTTCAATATTGGTAAGACCAAGCAAACCACATAAAGATTTCGGAATTGTGGAAACACTAGCACCCAAATCACATAAAGAAAAACACTCAACAATTTGATCTTGATTTTAATAGTGGGTTCCCATTCATCATCTAATTTTCTAGGAATTGAAACTTCTAATTCCAAGCATTCTTCAAAAGCTTTGATCATGGCATCACAAATATGTTTATTAAAAGCTTTATTTTGTTCATAGGCATGAGGTGAATTAATCATGGATTGCAACAAAGAAATAGAATCAATCAAAGAGAAACTATCATAAATAAAGTCTTTGTAATCCGAAAGAGTGGGCACATCACTAGCTAAAGTTTTCACCTCTCTAAACCCACTTTTATCAATTTTTTCATCAAGATTTTCACTCTCCGAATTATCAGGACACCTTCTTCCTAAATTTGACTCTTCTCCAGCCCCTTTATCATCAATTTCAATTTTACCAAACAAGGAATCAATAGTAGAAACACCAATCACTTTAAGATCTTCATCGTTTTTATGAAAGCAGTAANCTTCAAAAGCTTTGATCATGGCATCACAAATATGTTTATTAAAAGCTTTATTTTGTTCATAGGCATGAGGTGAATTAATCATGGATTGCAACAAAGAAATAGAATCAATCAAAGAGAAACTATCATAAATAAAGTCTTTGTAATCCGAAAGAGTGGGCACATCACTAGCTAAAGTTTTCACCTCTCTAAACCCACTTTTATCAATTTTTTCATCAAGATTTTCACTCTCCGAATTATCAGGACACCTTCTTCCTAAATTTGACTCTTCTCCAGCCCCTTTATCATCAATTTCAATTTTACCAAACAAGGAATCAATAGTAGAAACACCAATCACTTTAAGATCTTCATCGTTTTTATGAAAGCAGTAACTAGAAAACGTTTTTTTTAATTTCTACTAGCTCTAAGCATAGCGGTTCTTTTCTTACTTTCATCCATAGAAACATACATAGCTTTAATTGATTCATCCATCTTAGGCACAAAAAATTTCAACTTGAGATTTTCCACATCATTGGAAATTCTATCAATACTTCTAGCCATATCATCAGTCTTATTCAACTTTTCTTCTATCGTAGCATTGAAAACCTTTTGAGTATTGATAATATTCTTAATATTATTCTCAAGATCAGAGGTGTTCCTATTATTGTTATAAGAGGGATTACCATAGGAATTAGCATAATTATTAGAGGAATTTCCAGGGGACGACCTAGGATTAAAATTACCTGTATAATCATTATTATTAAAATTATTTAGCGAGACAAAATTCACATCTACGAGATTACTATTTTGCTCAATCAAAGAATATAAGGGCATATCATTAAGATCAATACGAGCACTTTTACTAGCAACCAATTTCATAAGAGCATCAACTTTTTCATTCAAAATACTAATTTCTTCAACCGAATTAAACTTTTACTAGTAGGAGCTTTTTCGGTATGCCATTGTGAATAATTTTCCATAATATTATCAAGCAATTTAGTAGCTTCCCAAAAAGTAATTTCCATAAAAGTACCACCCGCGGCGGAATCTAAAAGATTTCTAGAAACAAAATTCAACCCCGCATAAATTTTTTTGTATGATCGTCCAAAGATTTAACCCATGAGTTGGGCAATTCCTTCGCATCAAGTTCATCCTTTCCCAAGATTGTGCAACATGTTCATGCTCAAGTTGCTTGAAATTCATGATCTGGGTTCTAAGGGAAATAATTTTCGCAGGAGGAAAATACTTAGTAATAAAAGCATCTTTGCACTTATCCCAAGAAATGATACTATTGCGAGGCAAAGAAGAAAACCCAATTTTTGCACGATCTCGGAAAGAAAACAGAAATAACACTACTAGGAAAAGGCCTACTAGTGGCGCACCTGTTTTTCCTACTAATGGCGCACTACAGGTGCGCCACTAGCACCACGCCATTAGAATTTTTTACTAATGGTGCACCACCGGTGCACCATTAGTATCTGGTATACTAATGGCGCACCAGGCAGTGGGCCATTAGTATAGCCCATGGTGCGCCATTAGTATGCCTCCCAGGGGGCCATATTTACCCATGTGCTTTGGCTTACTAATGGCGCACTNTAGCATAATTATTAGAGGAATTTCCAGGGGACGACCTAGGATTAAAATTACCTGTATAATCATTATTATTAAAATTATTTAGCGAGACAAAATTCACATCTACGAGATTACTATTTTGCTCAATCAAAGAATATAAGGGCATATCATTAAGATCAATACGAGCACTTTTACTAGCAACCAATTTCATAAGAGCATCAACTTTTTCATTCAAAATACTAATTTCTTCAACCGAATTAAACTTTTACTAGTAGGAGCTTTTTCGGTATGCCATTGTGAATAATTTTCCATAATATTATCAAGCAATTTAGTAGCTTCCCAAAAAGTAATTTCCATAAAAGTACCACCCGCGGCGGAATCTAAAAGATTTCTAGAAACAAAATTCAACCCCGCATAAATTTTTTTGTATGATCGTCCAAAGATTTAACCCATGAGTTGGGCAATTCCTTCGCATCAAGTTCATCCTTTCCCAAGATTGTGCAACATGTTCATGCTCAAGTTGCTTGAAATTCATGATCTGGGTTCTAAGGGAAATAATTTTCGCAGGAGGAAAATACTTAGTAATAAAAGCATCTTTGCACTTATCCCAAGAAATGATACTATTGCGAGGCAAAGAAGAAAACCCAATTTTTGCACGATCTCGGAAAGAAAATAGAAATAACACTACTAGGAAAAGGCCTACTAGTGGCGCACCTGTTTTTCCTACTAATGGCGCACTACAGGTGCGCCACTAGCACCACGCCATTAGAATTTTTTACTAATGGTGCACCACCGGTGCACCATTAGTATCTGGTATACTAATGGCGCACCAGGCAGTGGGCCATTAGTATAGCCCATGGTGCGCCATTAGTATGCCTCCCAGGGGGCCATATTTACCCATGTGCTTTGGCTTACTAATGGCGCACTAGTGTATGATGCGCCATTAGTGTCCTTTTTGCAGTGCGCCATTAGTGTGCTAAGTGGTGCGCCACTAGTATGAATATTAGGGACTTTTTTCTTTTCTGATATTCTCACAGGTTACAAAACATATTACCCGCCAGAGCCCGGAGCCCCGAGCCGCCCCGGAGCCCCGATCCGCCGTCGCCGCCGCCCCGCGCCATCGCCGCCCTCTCGCCGAGCCGCCGCCGCCCCTCGCCGACCCCCGCCCCACCCCGGAACCCGCCGGAGCCGCCCGCCCCGCCGGAGGTACCCGACCCCGCCGCCGGTTTTTTTTAAGAAAACCCTTCGGTTTTTTTATATAAAACCCTAGTTCGTTTTTTATATAGATCGGTTTATTTACTTAGCGAACGTCCGTTCGTTCTAACGAACGCGTTTACTGTTTAGGTTCTATTAACGAACGTTCGTTCGTTTAGCAATTCGTCGCTTTTCTTTTATCAGATTTATTCTGCGGTTATTCAGATCGCGCTTTCTGAACCGTTTTTCAAACCTGTTTATCTTTTTGCTCGTTTATCGGAATCAGGCGATTCAAGCGCCTGGAGTTTCATCTCGAAACCCTCTTTCCGAATAATCAACTTAAACCAGTTTTTATCTTTGTAAAATTTGACTCTAGTTCAGATTAGTAAACGGACCTTGTTTTTCTCGCCGTTTGAGTTTCGTTGTTCCGTTTGGTTTGATTCTTTTTGGAAACCGGAGTTCTTAAGTTGAACTCTCCGGTCACCCTCTTTCAGTTGAAGTTTCGTGTGTGCATCTTTGTTTGTTGCTTATGTATGTATTGTTTGCTTGCGATAGAATTCCCGGAGTGCGAAGCGTGTTACTACGAGTCTCTAGGATTCACGGATCGTCAGCAAGGCAAGTAACACTTGATCATATCTTTTCATACCCAGTTTTATGCATTAGCTCAACCCTCCAACATTGCATGATTAGGATGGCATTAAATTGTGGGTTGGGAAGTAGATGATGAGGTAGGAACCTATTGCCCTGTTACTTTCAAACCCTTGGGAGTTACTTCTACGTTATGCTTATGTTGCCATGCTATGCTCGTAGACGTGGTTTGGGTTTGAGAGATATTCACGACAGATGTGAGATTGTTAATTAATGGTTTACTTTAAGGTGGCAACTTAAATACATATCTGGGTGGATTGAGGCACCTGGGGAACCCAGTGTTGTCTGTTTTTTTGGAAATCCCGGGGTACCCGTGTGATCTTCCTATGGACCGCCACCCAGGCTCAAAGGGAACTAAGATTATTCATGCTAGAAACTTCCGTGTGCAGCCACAAGCTATTATGGGCTCTAGCATAGTTGAGTAAGTTACGTGAAGCTCTCGAAGAGGTAGGTCAGCAGGTAGTGGGTTTTATAGGTTTGGTATGATCTATCCGGAGTAGAGAGTAAATGTTTCTGAAAGACTGTGTCTCGGTTATCCGTCTCTCAAACACCCTGCAGTGCGAGAAACCAACGGAGGCGATCGAGTCTTGTGGGGAAAAGTGCGCAAACCTCTGCAGAGTGTACAATCTAATCATGGTTAGCCATGTCCCCGGTTATGGACAATTCTGAGTATCTAGTACTTGAGTATTCACATGTATCTCATCACTCTAAATTAATATTGTTGGGTTGTTAATCACTTTAATTGGGATTGAGTTGGGGTTATACCTTCTCAATGATGTTTCAACCACCATGATAGTTAAAGTAAAATTTATTCCTTTGATGTAGGGAAAAATTGGCTTTTCGCAAACTGTAACCATAGAGCTTTCCACCAGCCATATATGCATGTAGTATAGCTTGTTCTTTCACTACTCTATGTGTTACATTGCCAGCATATTCCATGTGCTGACCCGTTCTCGGGCTGCAACGTATTATGTTGCAGACTTTTCAGACGAGGAGTAAGGATAGTAGGTCGTTGCCGTGCAGCTCAGTTATGCCGTCGGAGTTGATGGACTCACTTTATCTTGCAAGCCTTCCGTTGTTATCACATTAGATGGCCTTAAGCCATATTATTGTAATAAGTTCTCTTTTGAGACATTCGATGTAATAAGTGTGTGATTGCTACTCTGTTATAAATCCTTCGAGTAATGTGTGTGTCAGCATTACCGATCCAGGGATGACACAGAAGCACAGAGACTTGACCATCTGAGGTCGGGTCGCTACACAGAGCGTTCTCACTTGCGGTCATGGCGGATGTGGTGCCAGGTAGGAGGACGATGTGCTATGGTGTGGAGGTTAGCTGGGCATTGCCGCTTTAAGTAGCACATTCTGGTGAGGCCAAGCGTCTGGGTGCGTTTTCTTCATTAAGTCGTCGGAGTTGGTTCCTCGGGCACCGAGCCTCTTAATGACGACATACGAACGGACGGCATGAATGCGGGCAGCTAGCGCCGGCTAGGAACGCACCGCGCGACGGTGCGAGGGACAAGGGTTTTGGTGTGCCAGGGTAGTCAGCTACGGTCGTGGAAACGTTGGGGATGCCCTTTGCTCACATGCGATCCCCGCATGTCATTGAAAAAGCAAGACGACCCGGCATGGTCTCAGTTCCTGAGGATGCAGTTGGCCGCGCTACACCACTCCGCGGACGCGTTGCGGCGCCCCGTGCATCCTCGACGAGCCGGGTGTTGGGGTGTGTTTGGAATGTGGCCAAAGTGCACCTTACCAAAATTTTGGTCATGACCCAAAGATTGGTCTTTGCTAGATGGTTGCCATTTTTGGCATGCCAATGAACTCTAGCCAACTCTAGTTCATTTTTCTTGCCAATGTCGGCCAAATCATGGGCAACCAATACCTCAACCAAAATTTTGGCTACCCAATGCTTTGATGGGGCAACCTTGGGCACAAACCAAACATACTGTTGGTCGTGCCACAGCACTAACGCCACCCTCGGCACACTGAAACCGACCGTGTCTAGCGACGATATGAGCGTGTCGCTCACCGCGGTCGCCGTGTCTAGAGGCGGTGCTGGAGCTGCGCCATGTTGTTGGCCCCAACGACCCACATGAAAGGTTGTCGGTTGGCGAGGAGGTCGTGGGCCAGCTCCTCCATTGGACTAGTCTGCGCTACGTCGTCCCGACGGGTGTGCCCCACATGTCGGTTTCCCTGTTTTCCCAGCCATATTTGAGCGTCAGTGCTCCATGTTGCGCATTAGGCCTTTCACTATGTAGGCCAAGCGAGACAACTTGTTGTTTATTTGAGCCGTTCAAGTATAATCATGTGGCGTTTGCTTATTTCTCATTCCTCTCAAACCCTCTTATCCGTCGATCATGTCGCCCTCCGGTCGAGTCCATCCTCCCGCATGCCTCATTTGAACATTCCGCCGAGTATCATTCGCATGTACCCACCCTAGTCCTCTTTCAATCGATCTCCGGACCCCGAGATGAATCGAGAGAGAACGAGTGGGGGCACGTGATACCTCTAAGGCAGATTCAAAATTTTGAACTGGTGATCATAGCATCCGCAAATCATATATAAAGGGTACTCAATGTTCGTTTTGTTTTTGAACGTACAATATACTCCCTCCTGTCCTTTCTAGTTTACATATAAGTTTTATGTGTAGTCAAAGTATCTCTACTTTTATCAAAAAAGTATCAACATTCAACAACGCCCAATCAATATTGTTAGATTCGTACGTACTCGAGATTTGTACTCGAGATGGTTTCCAATTTGTTTTCAACCACGTGAATGTGCTTGTTCTCGCGCATGCTCTTCCTACTAGGATTTCGCCACGTATAGCCAGTCCAATAGTAACTTTTTTAAGCTCCCTATCCAATAGTACACGTGGAGTACTGACAACATCTGTACTAGAGCATGCAGTGCTCATAGTAGTACTCCCTCCTTCCATTTATATAGGGCCTATGTGGAGGAGAGAGATGTGAAAAAGTAAGCATTCCTAGTTAAATACAATAAATATGATGAAAGAGATAGAGAGGAGATGGAAAAAAGTACTAATACAATAGTCAACCTTTTTTTGCGGGAAATAGCCAACCTTATAGCCCCCACAACCATATGAGTGCATATAATAGATGATGGCTATAGATGACATGGCAGTCCCTCATAGCCATCGACTGGCTATATTATTAACCATGCTCTAATGCGTTTTTAAAACCGCATTTGACTATTGACAATATTAATAGTACATGAGATGTATAATGTGAAAATTATATCATTGGAAACTCCTTTCACATACGAATTTGACCGTATGCTTTGTGTAAGTTGCATGTCATATATTATTACTCAAACATTTGGTCAAAGTTAGCCTGGAAAAACGCATTAGGCCATGTATAGTAAATGGAAGGAGTGAGTAGTAGTGGAAGTGGATCCTCTGACGTAGGTATCCCTGCCTTACCCTCCCTTTCGGTCACTTACTGGCGGACCCCATGCTTGCTAGGCCCCGCATGTCAGTTACTCAATGGGTTCGGCCATGTCAGGGGATCCTCATCCGTAGTATACTCCCTCTGTTTTTATTTACTCCGCATAAAACGGAGGGAGTGGTAGTATAATAAATGACGCGGGCGGGGGGAGGGACGTGGGTTTTCTCTCAACTGTGGTCCCACAAGCGAGCGAAAACGCAAGACGAAGCGTGTTCCATTTGGTGAGCGACATGGAGGGTCCAGCGTGCTGGGCTGCAACGCGAACGCGACAAGAGTGATATACAGTCAAAACCGATTGACCGGTCATCACCGGAACCACTATTCACACCAGAACCTTCGCTGCTCGGCCTACGCCAGCCACTGCCCTAAAACCACACCTAATCTCCAGCCCATTCCCCCACCTTTCGATCCCCTAGCCCGCATAAAGCGTCCCCTAGTTCACCGGAAAGCCATGGTGCACCGCAAGATCACTTACTACAAGATGCTGACGCCGGAGCGCCGCGCAGAAATCGCGGCGGCGGTCGGCGCCACAGACCCCCGTTCCCAAGATCGCTTTGCGGCAGGCCAATCCCCGAGTTCTCTGGAGCCAAGCTACGAGGAGGAGGAAGCTGATCCAATGTTCATGGCGGAGGTCGCAGCGCAGAAGGCCCCCGATCGGTATGAGACGATGGACGTCGACTTCGTGCCGACGTCCGAGTCCCCCATGGTGCAAGTGGACCAGCGGTTCAACATGGCGATACTAAAGGAGCACCGGGAGGCAGAGGCTCAACTCGACACAGAGCGCGCGCATGCCACTGCCATCGAGGCTCTCCTGCAGGCGGAACCGGCTGTCGTGGATGTGAACCGGGCGGCGGAGGCTCAACTTGAGGCGAAGCGCGCGGATGTCGCAGCCATCAAGGCCCTCCTGCAGGCGGAAGCGGACATCCTGGACTTGAACCGGGCTGCAGAGGCTCGATTCAACGCGGAGTGCGTGGATGCCGCTCTCATCGACGCCCTCCTGTGGGCGGAACCGGACGTCCTGGACTTGAATTGGGAGGCCGAGGCTCGACTCGACGCGGAGCGCGCGGATGCCGCTGCCATCGAGGCCCTCCAGCAGGGGGAACCGGACGTCCTCGACTTGAACTGGGATGTGCTCTCGTCCGTGCAGAGCGCCCGCACGCTCCGGGTGAACGAGTAGCTGGAGGCCGAGGACAACCACGGTGCGAAGACACACGTCGGCAGCTACGGCTGGTTCGCGTCGGCAGCCAAAGACGACGAGGCCTTCTTGTTCCGCGAGCAGTGATAGTTTTTCTTTATGTTGTTGTTTGTATGGATCTTTTGCTGTGTAAAAACATATATTTGTTATGCAAGTCGCCTGACTTGGGTCAGTCTACCATTTCAGGCGGTTGGATGAATATCCTACGTCTCCTAACCCTTCTTCCTCACCTCTTCTTCTTCCCCAACAGCCAACAGACGACCGCACGGGGCGTACGGATACTCCCCAACATGATGTTGGATAAACATACTCTATGAACGAAAATTATGTGACAATGGTAGGATGGCTGAGTTTGGTTTGTTCACATGCGACAGCACGTGTCAGTGAGGGTGCATTCCCTTGGTTGTCTTTGCAGCGTGCAGGAGCGACTGTGTGAGGTTGCGGTGCGACTGCGGCGTGCAGGAGCGACCGTGTGAGGGTGCGGTGCGACCGCGACAGCCGTCCGCAAGTGTACCTCCTTCTCATTTTGAAAACTTTAGGCAAGCTTGGCAAAAGTGTGGGGGCGAAGTATGGCAATGCAAGGCCTAGACCCAAACAGGACGTACTAGGAGTACTAGTGTTAAAAAAGAAAGGCGAGGTTTTCCTTCACGGTATTTAATCGATACAAATCCTTGTTTTACTTGTCAATTAATGCGTATTTTTTTCTCCAAAGACCAAAGAGCTAACCATCTCACTCCTCATCGCTTGATTAATGCAGCGCCATGCAAACCAACCTTCTCACTTCCGCATGCATGCAGGTGATATTAATGTCCTTGGTTGCTAGTACGAGGCAAACCCCATCAATTTTTCCTCGATTAGTGTTAGTGGCCTTTTGCAAATTATAATTTTGATAATACTGGCCTTGTGTACAAAATAATGGAGGTAGTAACTATATTTGACTTCCTTCCCCATTGTGGTGACGTCGACGATATCTCGAACGTTGTGGTTTGGCGAAGTGCGTTCGACGGAGAACACCATTGAGGCCTTGAGGGAGAACACGGTAAGTCATTCGCAAGTGCCGCCTGCAAGCTGAGACAACCACCTTATTTGCATCTAGGAAGTCCGCTGAACCAAAGGACGTGTAAATGTACTAGTACTACTAGTACACAATAGCGTCATCCGTCCAGCTTAGTGCGGTGAGATGGTTTCTTGAAGAAGACGATGGAGAAGCGGAGTCAGCGAATAGTGAAATGATGGTTGCTTCGTCCGTGCTTTTGTGATTTGATGCCTCACTGCTTTGTGATTTGTGATAGAAGGGACAGGGGAGTAGACTCTGTGCTCTATACTGTACTACATTCGTCCAAGCATGGGAGAAAGAGGAGAGAAGTTCCATTTTTCTATTCCTTCAATCAATCAGTCGGGGAGCTTCGGTTCCATCTTTTTGTCTTTGGCAACACCGTCCACAATGGTTCCCATGATGCCAAAAGCTATTTTTCACATTTGGCTACACATTGTGGATGCCCTTAACAGTACCACTTGGTTTTGCTCCTGTGTGCTATCTATACAAATCTCAATTATATTGATCTAAAAAATTATAGAATCAAGATTAGTAAAAAGGAGGTGATTTTGCCGCGCGGA
>LR880971.1:801869136-801881748 GCA_904067115.1 Aegilops sharonensis | reverse complement strand
GAAGAAGACGATGGAGAAGCGGAGTCAGCGAATAGTGAAATGATGGTTGCTTCGTCCGTGCTTTTGTGATTTGATGCCTCACTGCTTTGTGATTTGTGATAGAAGGGACAGGGGAGTAGACTCTGTGCTCTATACTGTACTACATTCGTCCAAGCATGGGAGAAAGAGGAGAGAAGTTCCATTTTTCTATTCCTTCAATCAATCAGTCGGGGAGCTTCGGTTCCATCTTTTTGTCTTTGGCAACACCGTCCACAATGGTTCCCATGATGCCAAAAGCTATTTTTCACATTTGGCTACACATTGTGGATGCCCTTAACAGTACCACTTGGTTTTGCTCCTGTGTGCTATCTATACAAATCTCAATTATATTGATCTAAAAAATTATAGAATCAAGATTAGTAAAAAGGAGGTGATTTTGCCGCGCGGATGGCGGGGGAGGTTTCTTATTTTTAGAGGACGTTGTCCTGGCGGTTTGCTAACATGCGGTCCCACGTGTCAGTGCTTTACCAAGCCGATCCACATCCCACATGAGGCAGAACAACGACAGAAGCAACACGTGGTTAAGTTGAAGAAGATGAGGGAGAAGCGGATTCAGCAACGAGTGAAATGATGGTTGCTTCGTCCCTCCAACTTATTTTTTTAGCATTATTACTTCGTCCCTCCAACTTAACTGCGGGAAAGGTGCAGCTTTGTGATTTGACGCCTCATTGCTCATTACTACGCGGGCGCCATGACTGGGGTGCTTCACCCCGGCTGCTCTGCACTGTATTCCGGTATGGCATGTGGACCCAGTAGCTGGATGTCCCACATATCGGCAAAAGGGATTAGAAGATTTATGAAAGCAAGCACTCCACTCTTACGACGGAGGAGTACATGACACGACAGCCCAGTGAACTGTCACTTGTACTGTATAGTACTATAGTTTTGCTGTTTCGCACGATCCATCGATACAAACCTGATTAAACAAGAAAGAGCGAGATTTTCCTGCGCGGTAGATGATACTGTCCATACATTTCAAAGGCAATTTTAATGTATGCAAACTGAATAATTAAGTAACAATATGATATCTAGCAAAACTAGAAGCACATATGATTTATTGTGTTAGAGTGTAGTAGTAGTGCTGTATTGCATAGTTGTTAGATGTAACATGCGAGAACGTGTAGAGATGTAGTTTTGGAGGGCCTACAGAGAGAAAAGCATAATACGGTCACCGAACTTCAGAATAAGCTGATTATGGTCACTATATACATTTTGCGGTGATTATACGGTCACTTGCTCACGGTTCAGCATCGGATTGCACTCTGTTGACCGGCCAAATAGTCTGTGTGGCGCCATGTTGACTAGTTAAATTGACCATGTTCCTTGTGGGTCCCACCTGTCATTTCGCATAGGAAAAAGGTCAGATAAACACAAATTTACGCAGGCGCGACAAGACTCCAACCCGTGCGCGGGAATCACCTGGTTGTGTATGTGTCTGTCAGGGCCTGATGTGTGCGCATGCACGTGTAGGTTGAGCACTTGAGCGTAAGAGTGTGTGTTGGTGGTGCGGTGTACTGATGTGTGCATGCATGCGTGTGTGTGTGCGTGTGAGTGTTGCGTGCGTGCGTGGCTGCGTGTGTACGTTTGAGTGATGCGTGCGTGCGTGGGTGCATGTGTTTGTGTGAGTGTTGTGTGCATGCAGTTTGTGTGCATGCGTGCGTGGGTGTATAGCACCACACCAGCTCCTGTGTGTTAAAACATAAAACAGACGGCTCAGCATATCAATACAAGGCCACCTTGTCCGCTGTGCCCGCGGTCATGTCTTCGAACCACCGTCCAAATATATTTTTTGTCGTTTGTTTTCATTCTTACTAGCAAGATGCTCGTGCGTTGCACGTGACATCAAGATGCATTTGTATGACTAGTTTATCTTGTGAGAGAAAAGGATGAACGAGGGAAGGCCTTATTTGCAAATGTGGAGAGGTGTGTGGGTACCTGTCGGTGTCAAAACCGGCGGATCTCGGGTAGGGGGTCCCGAACTGTGCGTCTAGGCGGATGGTAACAGGAGACAAGGGATACGATGTTTTTACCCAGGTTCGGGCCCTCTCGATGGAGGTAATACCCTACTCCTGCTTGATTAATATTGATGATATGGATAGTACAAGAGTAGATCTACCACGAGATCAGAGAGGCTAAACCCTAGAAGCTAGCCTATGGTATGATTGTTGTTCGTCCTACGGACTAAAACCCTCCGATTTATATAGACACCGCATAGGGTTAGGGTTACACAGAGTCGGTTACAATGGTAGGAGATCTACATATCCGTATCGCCAAGCTTGCCTTCCACGCCAAGGAAAGTCCCATCCGGACACGGGACGAAGTCTTCAATCTTGTATGTTCATAGTCCAGGAGTCCGGCCAACGGTGATAGTTCGGCTATCCGGACACCCCCTAATCCAGGACTCCCTCAGTAGCCCCCGAACCAGGCTTCAATGGCGATGAGTCCGGCGCGTAGATTGTCTCCATGCAATGAAAATTAGCGTTCGTACTCCTCCATATAACTCTGTAATGTTGTATATACGTAGAAACTCTATAATGATTTTTGTTGGAAATATGCCCTAGAGGCAATAATAAAATGGTTATTATTGTATTTCCTTGTTCATGATAATTGTCTATTGTTCATGCTATAATTATATTGACCGGAAACCGCAATACATGTGTGAATACATAGACCACAACATGTCCCTAGTGAGCCTCTAGTTGACTAGCTCGTTGATCAACAGATGGTCATGGTTTCCTAACCATGGACATTGGATGTCATTAATAACGGGATCACATCATTAGGAGAATGATGTGATGGACGAGACCCAATCCTAAGCATAGCACAAGATCGTGTAGTTCGTTTGCTAAAGCTTTTTCTAATGTCAAGTATCATTTCCTTAGACCATGAGATTGTGTAACTCCGTGATAACGTAGGAGTGCTTTGGGTGTACCAAACGTCACAACGTAACTGGGTGGCTATAAAGGTGCACTATAGGTATCTCCGAAAGTGTCTGTTGGGTTGGCACGAATCGAGACAGGGATTTGTCACTCCGTATGACGGAGAGGTATCTCTGGGCCCACTCGGTGATGCATCATCATAATGAACTCAATGTGACTAAGTAGTTAGTCACGGGATCATGCATTACGGAACGAGTAAAGTGACTTGCCGGTAATGAGATTGAACGAGGTATTGGGATACCGACGATCGAATCTCGGGCAAGTAACATACCGATTGACAAAGGGAATTGCATACGGGATTGCTTGAATCCTTGACATCGTGGTTCATCCGATGAGATCATCATGGAACATGTGGGAGCCAACATGGGTATCTAGATCCCGCTGTTGGTTATTGGCCAGAGAGCTGTCTCGGTCATGTCTGCATGATTCCCGAACCCGTAGGGTCTACACACTTAAGGTTCGACGACGCTAGGGTTATGAGGGAAGTTTGTATGTGGTTACCGAATGTTGTTCGTAGTCCCAGATGAGATCCTGAACGTCACGAGGAGTTCCGGAATGGTCCGGAGATAAAGAATAATATATAGGAAGTGAGGTTTTGGCCACCAGAAGTATTTCGGGGGTCACCGGTAATGTACCGAGACCACCGGAAGGGTTCCGGGGGTCCACCGGGAGGGGCCACCAGCCCCGGAGGCTTGCATGGGCCTAGAGTGCAAAGGGACCAGCCCCAGAGTTGGCTGGTGCACCTCCCACCAAGGCCCAAGGCGCAGCTATAAGGGGAGAGGGGAAACCCTAGGCGCAGATGGGCCTAAAGGCCCACCCTAGGTCGCACCCCCCTCTCTCCCCCTCTTGGCCGCCCCCCCTCTATCCCATCTAGGGTTGCCGCCCCCCTAGGGGTGGGAACCCTAGAGGGGGCGCACCCTCCTCCCCTCCTCCTATAAATAGTGGGGGTTTTGGGGCTGCCATACACATGAGTTTCCATCTCTCCTGACGCAGCCCTACCCCTCTCCCTCCTCGTCTCTCGTAGTGCTTGGCGAAGCCCTGCTGGAGTGCCATGCTATTCCATCACCACCACGCCGTTGTGCTGCTGCTGGATGGAGTCTTCCCCAACCTCTCCCTCTCTTCTTGCTGGATCAAGGCACGGGAGACGTCACCGGGCTGCACGTGTGTTGAACACGGACCGTTCTTCGGTGCTTAGATCGGATTCGGCCGCGATGTGAATCACTTCGTGAACGACTCCACTGACCGCGTTCTTGTAACGCTTCCACATCGCGATCTTCAAGGGTATGAAGATACACTCCCCTCTCTCTCTTGTTGCTAGAATCTCCTTAGGTTGATCTTGGTGTTGCGTAGAAAATTTTGAATTTCTCCTACGTTCTCCAACAGTGGTATCAGAGCTAGGTCTATTGCGTAGATTCTATGCACGAGTAAAACACATGTAGTTGTGGGCGTTGGTTTTGTTCAATATGCTTACCGTTACTAGTCCTATCTTGTTTCGACGGTATTGTGGGATGAAGCAGCCAAGACCGACCTTACACGTACACTTACGTGAGACAGGTTCCACAGACTGACATGCACTTGTTGCATAAGGTGGCTAGCGGTTGCCAGTCTCTCCCACTTTAGTCGGATCGGATTCGATGAAAAGGGTCTTTATGAAGGGTAAATAGCAATTGGCATATCACGTTGTGGTTTTGGCGTAGGTAAGAAACGTTCTTGCTAGAAACCTATAGCAGCCACGTAAAAACTTGCAACAACAATTAGAGGACGTCTAACTTGTTTTTGCAGCATATGTCGTGTGATGTGATATGGCCAAGAAGGATGTGACGAATGAAATATATGTGATGTATGAAATTGATCATATTCTTGTAATAGGAATCACGACTTGCATGTCGATGAGTATGACAACCGGCAGGAGCCATAGGAGTTGTCTTTATTTATTGTATGACCTGCGTGTCACTGAATAACGCCATGTAATTACTTTACTTCATTGCTAACCCGTTAGCTATAATAGTAGAAGTAATAAGTTGGCGAGACAACTTCATGGAGACACGATGATGGAGATCATGATGACCGAGATCACGGTGTCATGCCAGAGACGATGATGATCATGGAGCCCCAAAGATGGAGATCAAAAGGAGCAAAATGATATTGGCCATATCATGTCACTATTTGATTGCATGTGATGTTTATCATGTTTATGCATCTTATTTGCTTAGAACGACGGTAGTAAATAAGATGATCCCTCATAATAATTTCAAGAAAGTGTTCCCCCTAACTGCGCACCATTGCGAAAGTTCGTTGTTTCGAAGCACCACGTGATGATCGGGTGTGATAGATTCTAACGTTCGCATACAACAGGTGTAAGACGGATATACACACGCGGAACACTTAGGTTGACTTGACGAGCCTAGCATGTACAGACATGGCCTCAGAACACAAGTGACCGAAAGGTCGAACATGAGTCGTATAGTAGATACAATCAACATGGAGATGTTCACCGATGATGACTAGTCCGTCTCACGTGATGATCGAACACGGCCTAGTTGACTCGGATCATGTATCACTTAGATGACTAGAGGGATGTCTATTTGAGTGGGAGTTCATTAGATGAACTTAATTATCCTAAACATAGTCAAAAGGTCTTTGCAAATTATGTCGTAGCTCGCGTTTCAGTTCTATTGTTTTAGATATGTTCCTAGAGAAAATTTAGTTGAAAGTTGATAGTACCAATTATGCGGACTGGGTCCGTAAACTGAGGATTGTCCTCATTGCTGCGCAGAAGGCTTATGTCCTTAATGCACCGCTCGGTGTGCTGAACCTCGAACGTCGTCTGTGGATGTTGCGAACATCTGACATACACGTTTTGATGATTACGTGATAGTTCAGTGCAAACGGTTTAGAATGGAGGCGCCGAAGATGATTTTGAAACGTCGCGGAACATATGAGATGTTCCAAGGGCTGAAATTGGGATTTCAAGCTCGTGCCCACATCAAGAGGTATGAGACCTCCGATGAATTTTTCTAGCCTACAAACTAAGGGAGAAGATCTCAATCGTTGAGCATGTGCTCAGATTGTCTGAGTACTACAATCACTTGAATCGAATGGGAGTTAATCTTCCAGATGAGATAGTGATGTTTCTCCAAAGTCATTGCCACCAAGCTACTAGAGCTTCGTGATGAACTATAACCTATCAGGGATAGATGTGATGATCCTTGAAATATTCACAATGTTTGACACCGCGAAAGTAGAAATCAAGAAGGCGCATCAATTGTTGATGGTTAGTGAAACCACTAGTTTCAAGAAGGGCAAGGGCAAGAAGGGATACTTCATGAAATAACAAATCAGTTGCTGCTCTATTGAAGAAACCCAAGGTTGAACCCAAACCGGAGACTAAGTGCTTTTGTAATGAGGGGAACAGTCACTGAAGCAGAACTACCCTAGATACTTGGTAGATGAGAAGGCTAGCAAGGTCGACAAAAATATATTGGATATACATTATATTGATGTGTACTTTACTAGTACTCCTAGTAGCACCAGGGTATTAGATACTGGTTCGGTTGCTAAGTGTTAGTAACTCGAAATAAAAGCTGCGGAATAAACGGAGACTAGCTAAAGGTGAGATGACGATATGTGTTGGAAGTGTTTCCAAGCTTGATGTGATCAAGCATCGCATACTCCATCTACCATCGAGATTGGTGTTAAACCTAAATAATTGTTATTTGGTGTTTGCGTTGAGCATAGACATGATTGGATTATGTCTATCGCAATACGGTTATTCATTTAAGGAGAATAATGGTTACTCTGTTTATTTGAATAATACCTTCAATGGTCTTGCACCTAAAATGAATGGTTTATTGAATCTCGATCGTAGTGATACACATGTTCGTGCCAAAAGATATAAGACAATAATGATATAGTGCCACCTACTTGTGGCACTGCCATTTGAGTCATATTGGTATAAAACGCATGAAGAAGCTTCATGTTGATGGATCTTTGGACTCACTCGTTTTTGAAAAGATTGAGACATGTGAACCATGTCTATTGGTATATACGCATGAAGAAACTCCATGCAGATGTACCGTTTGGACTCACTTGTTTTTGAATCACTTGAGACATGCAAATCATACCACATGGGCAAGATGACTGAAAGCCTCGTTTTCAGTAAAATGGAAAAAAGAAAGCAACTTGTTGGAAGTAATACATTTTGATGTGTGCAGTCCAATGAGTGTTGAGGCACGCAGTGGATATCGTTATGTTCTTACTTCACAGATGATTTGAGTAGATACTGAGTATATTTACTTGACGAAACACAAGTCTGAATTATTGAATGGATCAAGTAATTTCAGAGTGAAGTTGAAGATCGTCGTGACAAGAGGATAAAATGTCTATGATGTGATCATAGAGATGAATATCTGAGTTACGAGTTTGGTACACAATTGATACATTGTGGAAATTATTTCACAACTAACACCGCCTGGAACACCATAGTGTGATGGTGTGTCCGAACATCATAGATGCACCCTATTGGATATGGGGCATACCATGATGTCTCTTATCGAATTACCACTATCGTTCATGGGTTAGGCATTAGAGACAACCACATTCACTTTAATAGGGCACCACATAATTCCGTTGAGATGACACCATATGAACTATGGTTTAGAGAAACCTAAGCTGTCGTTTCTTGAAAGTTTGGGGCTGCGACGCTTATATGAAAAAGTTTCATCCTGATGAGCTCGAACCCAAAGCGGATAAATACATCTTCATAGGACACCCAAAATAGTTTGGTATACCTCCTATTTCAGGTCCGGAAGCAAAAGTGATTGTTTCTTGAAACGGGTCCTTTCTCGAGGAAAAGTTTCTCTCGAAGGAATTGAGTGGGAGGATGGTGGAGACTTGATATGGTTGTTGAACCGTCACTACAACTAGTGTGTAGCAGGGCACAGGAAGTTGTTCCTGTGGAACCTACACCAATTGAAGTGGAAGCTGATGATAGTGATCATGAAGCTTCGGATCAAGTCACTACCGAACCTCGTAGGATGACAAGGACGCATACTGCTTTAGAGTGGTACGGTAATTGTCGGTGTCAAAACCGGCGGATCTCGGGTAGGGGGTCCCGAACTGTGCGTCTAGGCGGATGGTAACAGGAGACAAGGGACACGATGTTTTTACCCAGGTTCGGGCCCTCTCGATGGAGGTAATACCCTACTCCTGCTTGATTAATATTGATGATATGGGTAGTACAAGAGTAGATCTACCACGAGATCAAGGAGGCTAAACCCTAGAAGCTAGCCTATGGTATGATTGTTGTTCATCCTACGGACTAAAACCCTCCGGTTTATATAAACACCGGATAGGTTAGGGTTACACAGAGTCGGTTACAATGGCAGGAGATCTACATATCCGTATCGCCAAGCTTGCCTTCCACGCCAAGGAAAGTCCCATCCGGACACGGGACGAAGTCTTCAATCTTGTATCTTCATAGTCTTGGAGTCCGGCCGTGACGATAGTCCGGCTATCCGGACACCCCCTAGTCCGGGACTCCCTCAGTAGCCCCTGAACCAGGCTTCAATGACGACGAGTCCGGCGCGCATATTGTCTTCGGCATTGCAAGGCGGGTTCCTCCTCCGAATACTTCATAGAAGGTTTTGAACACAAGGATAGTGTCTGGCTCTGCAAAACAAGTTCCACATAACACCGTCGAGAGAATAATTTTTGCACAGATCTGCTGACGTATTCCGCAGCGTGACATCACACCACGGCCAGGCCTTTATATGAATCGTTTTTTACTGTTCCACCTCAGCGTGTTTAGCGAGGCGGTTTCCTTGGCACATCTTATCAAAGCATAGATCGTGCCCCCTTATTCCGGGATTCTCATCAATACGGACATGGGTAACCCAACCGTGCCCGTTGGCCTGCCTCCTCTATCAAAGGCGAGTCCTAATCGACCACGGGGTGGGCTCTTGGTATTCAACCTCTTTATAACGAGACCAAGGCCCTCTTCTTTTCACACCCTCCATCGAGTTCGCCTCGCGCTTCGAGTTCCAACACCCAAAGCTTCAGATTCAGGCGCTTCGGACTTTCGACGATGTCCGGCTCCGACCAGCACGGCCGATGGATGTCTTCCTCCGTCACAGAAGAAGATGTGCTAAAGCTGCGCGACGCCAGGTATCTAACCGGCGAGATCTCGCATAGGCTGCCTGCTCCAGGGCGGGTCATTCCCACTCCCGAGCCCGGCGAGAACGTGGTGTTCGTGTCCCACTTCCTTCGGGGTTTAGGCTTCCCGACGGATCCCTTTGTGCGGGGGCTCATGTTTTATTATGGGCTTGATTTCCATGACTTGAATCCGGAGTCCATCCTCCATATCTCGTCATTCATTGTCGTATGTGAGGCCTTCCTCCATATCACCCCCCCACTTTGGATTTTGGCTCAAGACCTTCAAGGTGGAGCCAAAGATGATCGAGGGGCAACAAGCAGAGTGCGGAGGGGCGGTCATAAGCAAATGTGCTGATGCTCCGTGGCCCGAGGGCTCTTTTCGAGAGGAGCTTGGTTTGTGGCAATGGGAGTGGTTTTATATTACCGCTCCCAGGGGCACCAAATGGGCGGTGCTCCCTGCCTTCCGCTCAGGTCCACCACAGCGGCTGGCATCATGGGTCAACAAGGGGCTCGATTGGGGGCCGTCCAAGGACGTTCCCTTGCTGCAGGGCCGTATTCGAGACCTCCAGGAAAGAGGAATCAATCTGGTTGCAGTGGTGCAGGTTATGGTAATCCGGCGCCTTCAGCCCTGCAAACGTCGCCCCCTCCGCCTGTGGGAATTCAATCCGGAGGGACCACGAGCTCTCCAAAATTTTATGGGCACAATGCCCGTGGAGATGTATAAACTGTTCTTCGGATCACAAGAGAAGTGTCCGGACTTGACCGAGGAAACAGGACTAAGCTGCAATCGCCCAGATACTCAAGTAATTAGTCCTGTAACCGGACAAGCTGTTCATTCATTTATTTTATATATATGCCCTTTAAAGGAGCCGTTTCTTGAACAGGAGTGGATAGCCAAGGCAAAGTTAATAAGGTGTCCGGCTCCCATCCCAGAGACCATGCCGGATCCCATGCTGACCAAGATGTTGAAGGTCGCGCCTTTTGAAGAAGGCGAAGGGGGGAGCGGGGAAGCAACTGCCTCTACGAAGGAGGCTATCAAGGAAGGAGGGATTAAGAGTCCCACCTTCCGAGGAGAGAAGAGGACCGCTTCGGAAGATCCGGAGGTCAAGGCCTCAAAGAGGGGAAAGGAATCTTCGGCAGAGAGTACGGCGCTGGGAAGTAACCCAGCCGCATTATTTCCCCAAGGGGATCAGCCCTCCAACGAGCCGTAAGTAAAAAGAAGGGGTCTTGTAAATAAGGAACATCCCTGTATTTATTCATGAAGATAACCGAAATTGTACCTTGTAGTTCGGACCTCAGCCCTTCTCAGCAGAGCTCGTCTTCGGGGGATCTTCTTCCAGAGATGATGGAGAGCAAAACGCCTCCACCTGTCGCACCCTCATGTGAAGCGGACGACCCGGAGGTGTCGTCGCGGAGGGTTACCCCAAGTCCGGCGGGGCCGTAAGGTCCGGCGCCAAGTGGTGTGTGGTCGGAGGAGCTGAAGGATCTGCTCGGGCGAGCGGCTATTTCAGAAGATCACCGTGCTCTAATGGGTACGGTGATTGAAAGAATTGCATCCGCGGAGAGCGGATTGCATGAAGCCGTCAGAAGCTTACTGACGGGGTTTGAGGTACGCAAAAATGATGTACCTTCTGACAGATATGCATATAAAATGCGCCCTGTATAGATAGGAGCCCCTGAGACTCGGTATGTTGTCAAAATTGACAACGTGCCGAGGATCAAATTCTCAGTTATAACATATCGCCGCTCCTAAACAGGTGGCGGGGCGTCCGGAGGCCAGCCGGACTAATGAATATGTCAAACTAAAGCGGCAACTTGACGAGGCGGATGCGGACATCGCGCTGGTCAATAAACGGTTTGACGAGTCACAAGGTATGCGACTTCTATGCGGACACCTGGTAAGGGAGCTTGACGCCCATGTCTTACTATTCGTATGCTTAATGCAGTTGGTGCCGCCGCCGTGGAGGAGCTGCGGGCGGAACTCGCCCGAGCGAAAGAGCAAGCCAGGGTCAGTAATGCGGCCGCTTTAAAGGCGGCCGAAGAGCTAGAAGCCGAACAGGCTGCTCACTGCCGAAGCAAAGAGGAAATGGCCTATATGGCCGAAAAGTTGAGGAATATTACCGATCGCTGCGAGGTTCTTGAAAAAGAACGTCAAGCGGAACAAGATGGCCTGAAAAAGGCCGCTGCCGAATCCAAGAATGCCCAGTCGGCTTTGAGAGCTGCCAAGGAGGAGCCGAGTCAGGCCGGGGCAATTGCAGCTGGAAAACCGTTTCTGCTGCGGAGGAAATATACAGATCCAAAGTATGCTCAGTTGGATAAGTTGTGGAGTTCGGAGGATGCTTATCTGGACTTGGCGGCGAGCGCTGCAGACGCGGTTGAACACTTCCGGGGCCAGAAGGGGCACAGAAGGGAAGAGCTATATTGGTCGCAATTCCATAGTCCGGAGCGTCCTCTGCCGCTGACCGATCGGTTGGCCAAATGGGCCGAGCTGAATCGGTTGTCCGGATTTTCCATGAAGCATGTCTTGACTCACTTGTGGTCGGACGGACCCAAGCCGAAGAGCTATTTTGGTTTAGTGCAGCAGTTTCTTGGTGCGGTACCGCGTATCGACGCAATGAAGCGATCGTCGTGTATTGAGGGAGCGCGGATGGCTCTTGCCCGTGTCAAGACATACTGGGCAGAGATGAAGGCCACCGACGTTGCATCCCAAGATTCGGACAGAAGCCGACTACCTGCCGAGCACTACTTTGAAGAAGTCCTGTCGGGCGCTCGTTTAATAGAGACGCAGTGCTCGAAGGATATTATGTTTAAATGACATGTATGATTTGTGAAAACAATGTTTCAATATAATATAAGAGCTTTTTATACTTGTGCGTTCAAGTAGTAAACTACTCCCTGTGCGGTCGTTTATGTATATGTGTATATAACCTGAAAGATGGCAGTCCTTGGCTCCAGCCCCCACGCACATAGTGCGGGGGTGTTTGCAAAGAAAGCACTTTTTCACACTTAATCCAACGTCTTGGTCCTGTTAAGGAGGTGATAGCGTAGCAAACCAGGCAACCGGACTATAATGCTTTATCACTTTCACTTAGCCATAGGAGTTCGAGGGTGGGGCTACTATATAGCCCCTGGGGGCACCGCACTCTCCCAAATTCGGCGTGCATATGTGACTGACCGAAAACCGGTCCTTCGTTAATGCGGAGGAATCCTAAACATTCCAGTGAGTCATCGAGTGGTTGACCAGTCTCTCGCTATATCATGACAGTCAGTTTTCGGCTTTCTCTACTGAGGTGCTCGCCCGGCCGAACCGGGGCACAATCGCAACAGTTCTCCTGGTGCCGCGTTAGCGGTGAAAACGGAACGTAGGGCAGCAAAACACAGGAGCCGGGCAACCCAACATTTGACGAAAGACATGATTCGGAGCTGATGCATATAAGGCCTAACTCGAGACGCCGAATACTCCCTAAGGTATTCGGTCTTT
>LR880971.1:801770578-801792773 GCA_904067115.1 Aegilops sharonensis | reverse complement strand
AACACTTCATGTCATGTTTGTTTCATGCTCTTGGGGCATTTCATCAAACACCTTATGTGCATAAGAGGAACCAAAAGCAAACCTACACCCACTTGTGAAGAGAATGGCTCCAAATGGCTAAGTGTTGGCTGCTGGATGGGTATATATAGGGGAGGGGCTTTAGTCGCGGTTGGCCAGGCCAACCGCGACTAAAGGTGCCCGAAGGCCTTTAGTCGCGGTTGGCCTGGCCAGCCGCGACTAAAGCCCCTCACGTGCACCAGCTGGCCACCGAGCGCCCAGGGCCCAGGCCTTTGGTCGCGGTTCACCTCCAGAACCGCGACTAAAGGTCCCATTAGTCGCGGTTCCTACAGCTTCGCGACTTATGGGCTGGACGGAAAGCCTGTTTTTCCACTAGTGAGTCGACCAAAGCGTCGAGTACATGGCAGCTCCGATTTTGCTGAGAGCTTCACAGGAGAAAGTTGCAAGCCTCGCGTCGGCATAGCCCAGTGCAACATCCGGAGAGCACCGCCTGCTGAGAACCACCCTCATAGAGTCATCGTTGTCCTAGTGACCCCGCCGACCGCAGCTCCGACTTATCTGTCACAGCACGAAACCAGCATAGGCGCACCCATTGACGCACCGGACCATCAACACCAGAAGGACAAGCTGCGACCCGGCTCCGCTCGCCACCATCGTCGTCGCCACACGAGTCGCAACGCCAACCGCTCACATCGCCGGACGGACACCAGCCGACCGCAATGCCGCGAGCGTCCAGCCTAAGGAATGCGCGAACAGGATCAAAGCTCTGCAAGGCGACACCCCAAAGGGGGGATACAACGAGGACGACGTCGTCGCCCGGCCCGACGCCGGGCCTTAGGCTTTCACCAGAAGAGCTTGAACCGAGGGTAGGAGAGGTCGGAGATCTCCACGGCAGCGCCTCCAAGGAGGGGAACGACGTCTGCGGGCGCCGCCGCCGCCGCCGGCCGGCAGCAACCGGGCATGCCTTCACCTGGAGCATCTCGGACTCCACCCCCACGCGCCGCAATCCGCTGACCCGCTCACCTCCCGCACAGCAGCCACACTGCCTCTGCATGGGAGCCACCGACAAACCGAATCTGGCCGAAACTGGCCAGATCTGCCGTTGCACAGCCACAGAAGAACACCGAACAGGGAGGGGGCCGCCACCCCACCCCATCTCGTCGGACTAAGCTGCCAGATCCACAACCCACCACAGCCGAAGCAGCAGTCAGCACCGCCACGGCACCAGGCCGGAGAATCATTGCAAAGGGGCCTCCAGGACGCATCGACGCGCCAAATAGCCGGCAGGGATGAGCCTCCCTCCACCACCGCCAGCAGTCGCGCCGCCCGCACGGCCACGACGGCCACAACCGAGAGCACCACAGGACCGCCGTCCCGCCGTCCAAGACGCCGCGCAGGAGCCCCGCGGGACTCCCCCCCTCACAGGGCCAAGGCCACCCAGTGCCGCCAGCGTCGAAGAGCAGCAGCGGCCGCGTCTGCTCCGGATCCGCCACCACGCCACGGAGATGAGGCTGCGCCGCCCGGATCCGCAGTCGCCGGAGCGGAGCACCGCCGGGACGCCTCCAGACGAGCAGCACGAAGGCCGACGGCTCCCAACAGAAGACGCGTTGCCGCGAGACGAGACTGCGCGGCCGGCATCCTCACTACCATTAGGGGGGCGAGCCCGCCGCCGCCGCGGCGCGTGCTGGCGGTGAGGAGAGGCGCTGGCTTGGGGCCTGCTGGTGGCGGCGGCTAGGTTACTCCCGGGTCGCTCGCTTGGGAGCGACACGGGTAATCCATGGAAGGACATTAGGTTTTCTATATTCGCATCACCATCTTTTTTGTTCTTGGGAAAATTTTCATGCTGGCTTTTCAATGGTAAATGGGTGAAAGCAAATGACTCTGTCCGTTCATGTTTAGTAGGTGTCATCGGTTTTTGTGATTTAATTGATCAATAGTTAGCCCGCCGTTGTATGAAATTGATACAGTTGTGTTCACATTCGTAGAAGTATCAAATGCTAAATATAAAAGCGTTTAGATCACTGTTTAGTGATCTAAACGCTCGTATATTTTTTTCGGAAGAAGTACAATTTTTGTGGTATACACCTCATATTTTATTGATCATATTGTTTGTCAAAGTTAAAATGTGAGAAATATTAAATTTCTCAGTGCCAACTACTCGACAAGCTATTGGTGTGTCGTGTGCTAATCATGTTGAGTTAGCAGCCTAGCGGGTTAGGAAACGAGGAGAGTTGGTCTAAGTACAATGTACGAGCCTACTCAATGTACGAGCCTTCCTTTATTTGAAAAAAAAAATATCAATGTACGAGCCTAGTTTACGTCATTTATATTGATCTAGTACTACTTATCTTGACATGTCATATATCAATCTAGTACTTCTTGTCTTGCAGTGATTACTAAGTGAAATTGAGCATCAAAGGAGAGTTAGCATACGTTGTCCAAGTGAGTAGTATTTGTCCAAGTGGTGATCAATCATGTTGAGTTAGCAGCCTAGCGGGTTAGGAAACGAGGAGAGTTGGTCTAAGTACAATGTACGAGCCTACTCAATGTACGAGCCTTCCTTTATTTGAAAAAAAAAATATCAATGTACGAGCCTAGTTTACGTCATTTATATTGATCTAGTACTACTTATCTTGACATGTCATATATCAATCTAGTACTTCTTGTCTTGCAGTGATTACTAAGTGAAATTGAGCATCAAAGGAGAGTTAGCATACGTTGTCCAAGTGAGTAGTATTTGTCCAAGTGGTGATCAATCATGTTGAGTTAGCAGCCTAGCGGGTTAGGAAACGAGGAGAGTTGGTCTAAGTACAATGTACGAGCCTACTCAATGTACGAGCCTTCCTTTATTTGAAAAAAAAAATATCAATGTACGAGCCTAGTTTACGTCATTTATATTGATCTAGTACTACTTATCTTGACATGTCATATATCAATCTAGTACTTCTTGTCTTGCAGTGATTACTAAGTGAAATTGAGCATCAAAGGAGAGTTAGCATACGTTGTCCAAGTGAGTAGTATTTGTCCAAGTGGTGATCAATCATGTTGAGTTAGCAGCCTAGCGGGTTAGGAAACGAGGAGAGTTGGTCTAAGTACAATGTACGAGCCTACTCAATGTACGAGCCTTCCTTTATTTGAAAAAAAAAGAATCAATGTACGAGCCTAGTTTACGTCATTTATATTGATCTAGTACTACTTGTCTTGACATGTCATATATCAATCTAGTACTTCTTGTCTTGCAGCGATTACTATGTGAAATTGAGCATCAAAGGAGAGTTAGCATACGTTGTCCAAGTGAGTAGTATTTGTCCAAGTGATGATCAATCTAGTATCACATTGGCAGGTAACCATCATTAAAACGTAGTCCTAAGGACATTCATCACCAACAGACAAAAATCCAGTCTCAGATCTCACCTTCTCCTCTGTTTCCTTTTTCTTTCTAACAGAGACGGCTCTCCGCAGAGATGCTTTGGCACGACGCGGGGCATCTGTTTTCCTCTGAAGATGGCATCTGAGCCCTAGGCGATGTTGACAAACCAACTGCCTGCTTTAATCAAATATTGTTGAGCCATACGGCTGTACATGCGCATCAGCGGCAACTTCTTATGTACAGCAGATCGTGATTTGGCACCAGAGGTCAAGAGCAAACACTGCACCTTGACAAGAGGGGAGTAATAGGTTGCTAATTGCAAATAATTGACATGCGCTCACCAATAAGTTTGTGTATACTCACTAGTAGACTTCTCACAGTGAGTATAGTATCATAAATTAATATCATCATGATAAGGGCATGAACAATGGTGCCAAATCACGATCTGCTGTCTTCAGGGGCTATACTTATTTTATCTAACTCCAGCCTCTCATCCCTGCCCATGTTTGCCATGGGTCTGTTCTTGTTGGCTGATGGGGTCCACACCAAAATGGACACCCCGCGGGCACGTTCTTTTGGGAAGGAGCGGGACTGAAACGGAAGTACCATATGGTTAAATGGCAAGCCGTTTGTCGTCCCAAAGCCCGGGGGGCCTCGGGATCATCAACTCTAAGTTGATGAATGTCGCACTCATGTGCAAGTGGATCTGGAAGCTGTCTCAGGGAGAGACTGGACTTTGGGATGACCTCCTTTGTGCGAAATACTTCCCGAACGGAAACTTCTTTGAGGCGGCACCTCATGTGTCTCCTTTCTGGAACTCAATCCAAGCCCTCAAACCATTCTTCGCCAGGGGCGCGAGGTTTGCGGTTAACAACGGGCGCTCGACGCGCTTTTGGCTGGACCTTTGGATTGGCAATCAGCCCCTATGGTCGGAGTTTCGCCACCTCTACGCCATCGCGGTCGAGCCCAACCAGCTTGTCGCTTCGGCTCTTAGCGCCGATCCGCCTCCAATCTACTTCAGAAGGGAGCTCTCGGGGCCGGAGCTGCTAGATTGGGATCGCCTGCGCGCTGTGATCGCGAATGTTCACCTATCGAACTCCGCCGACTCGGTCTCTTGGAGACTTACGGGCTCTGGCAAATTCACTGTCAGCTCCTTGCATAGAGAGCTATCCCGCGGTCATGTCCCTTCGGCTGCTACGGGGCTTTGGAAGGCTAAAATTCCGCTCAAGATCAAGGTCTTCCTCTGGCAGCTGTGCCAAGATCGCCTTCCTACCTCTATCAATATAGCTAAACGCAATGGACCTACCTCCGGTCCTTGTGCTTTGTGCGGTGTCCCGGAAGATGCGGACCACGCTTTCTTCCGGTGCTCTCTGGCGCGTTTTGCCTGGAGTGCGGTTCGTGAGGCCGCGGGCGTGGATTGGGATCCACGCTCCCGCTCCGAGTTGGTGTCCTCTCTGTCCTTGGTTCATGGCCCTTCGCGTTGGGTCCTGTGGACATGTGCGGCGGCCATGCTTTGGGCCCTTTGGCATATTCGTAACAAGTTCACTATTGAGGGAGTGTTTCCCTTCCACTCTGCTGACGTTATCTTCAAATGCATCGTGTTCTTGTAGCAGTGGGCCCCGCTGGGAAGACGACAGGACTCTGATCTCCATCAACAAGCTCTTAATCACCTTCTCTCCGTCTACTCGGCGTCTCGAGCTCCACCGTCCGCGTCTCCTGCATCATAGGGATGTGCAGCCCCTTCTGGTCGTGTTCCCTTCGAGCCTGCGTGCTCTTTTGCTAGGCCGGGTGTGCCTTGTATTGCACTTTATCTCGTCGCCGTTTCTTAAGTTGCTATGATCTTAGACACTGCGAGATTTGTTTCGTGGTTCCGAGTGTTGGTTTGTTATGTCATGCACGCTGCTTATATTGTGGGCTTTATTAATTTAAAGCCGGACGTCCCTGACGTCTATGTTCTAAAAAAAGAAGTTGCCGCTGAAGCGCATGTACAGCCGTATGGCTCAACTATATTTGATTAAAGCAGGCAGTTGGTTTGTCAACATCGCCTAGGGCTCAGATGCCATCTTCGGAGGAAAACAGATGCCCCGCGTCGTGCCAAAGCATCTCTGCGGAGAGCTGTCTCTGTTAGAAAGAAAAAGGAAATAGAGGAGAAGGTGAGATCTGAGACTGGATTTTTGTCCGTTGGTGATGAATGTCCTTAGGACTTCGTTTTAATGATGGTTACCTGCCAATGTGATACTTCGTTTAAAAAACGGTTTGAAATGTATGCGGCCTCTTGCATCCGTGTCCGCGTACTGGTGCCCTCTTGTCCACGGACGGATGCGGGAGGAAATTTACGGGTTGCTGATAACTCACAAGTATAGGGGATCGCAACAGTTTTTGAGGGCAGAGTATTTAACCCAAATTTATTGATTCGACACAAGGAAGCCAAAGAATATTTGCAAGTATTAGCAGTTGAGTTGTTAATTCAACCACACCTGAAAAACTAAATATCTGCAGCAGAGTGATCACTAGCATAGTAATATGATAGTTTGATAGCGGTAGTAGCAACAACAATAATAACGATAATAGTACACTAGTATAAAAAGGGTCTTATGTTCAACTCTTTAGTCCCGGTTTGTAATAGAACCAGCACTAATGTGACCATTAGTGCCAGTTCCAACGGCTAGGTGGGCGACTCTCGTTAGTACCGTTTCGTGGCGAACCTTTAGTACCTGTTCGTGCCACGAACCGGTACTAAAGAGGTGGTGGCAGGCTTGTGTCAGGCTGCGGCCCCACCGTGACCTATAGTACCGGTTCATGCCACGAACCGGGACTAGAAGTTCATCTTTAGTCCCGGTTAGTGTAACCAACCGGGACTACAGATATCACTATATATAGTGCTTCTTCCAGCCCGAGCCGAAGCCCTCTGTTTTTTCCCTCCTCTCTGTTTTCTTCCCCTCTTGCTCGAGCTCCCACCTCTATTTTTTCCAAAATTTTCAAACATTTGAAGGCACCATCCATCCAAGTTATCACTAAGGTTAGCAACTCTGTCCTTTCATCTCTCATTGCTACATTAGCTCTTGCAATGCTCTATATGTATGGTGATTTGTGGGTTTTTTAGTTTGGTAGGAATTATATGTTGTAGTTTATTTGATTTATATGCAATTTGAGGTCAAAATAACTCTTACTTTGAATATGTAGGTGTGGTTTACTTAGTGCCTTCCCGTCTCCGTCCTAACCACCGTCGATCGCCCGCACTATACTGTCGACGGCACCACCTTGTGGTGAGCCTCTTGTTCTTATCTTTTTAATACAAGAAAAAAAAATCATGTTTGTGTTATTTAGATATATAGTTACTTGTATAATTATCTTACCCGTACGTTGTTTGTTATACATAGTGCCATGGTTTTGATATCCGTCCCCGTCGGCCCTCATCCGTGTTATGATTCGGATGTGGTATATTCTCTTTTATAACTATTTGTTGCATTTCGTGTTTATGAAAAATTATGCCCATCAAGTTGACATAGATATTTTTATCTAGGAGGTATGTGAACAGGAAATTCCAACCGACCCTATTGCCGAGAGGTTAAATTTAGTTGAAAAAGAAAACGAGTATCTGAAAGAAAAAATGAAAAGAATTGAGGGGGAGAAGACGGAATTGGAGTTGCATGTTGCCGATGTCGTCGATGATCACAAGATCAAGATGGAGAAAATGCGCTTGAAGATTAGAAAGATTAGAAAATATGCCATCGATAGTGAGGCTTGGTATCATTGTGTTGTTGGATCAATTGCTACCTTAGTTGCGATATTGATCACATTTATTGTTGCATTTAAATGCTTTATCTAGAGAGTTATTTGTATGTTGTTTTATGAGAATAAGTGTTGTATGAACTTTATGTATGAACTTGTATTAATTTGGTCTTTTTCTGTGCTGTGTAAATGAAGATGAGCCGGCAATGGATGTACGATGACCGATGCTCTTCGCAGTTCATTAATGGCGTGCATACTTTTCTGCTTGCGGCTGAGGGAAACAAACGGGCAGATGGTTTTATGCCTTGTCCATGTGCTAACTATAAGAATGATCTGAATTACTCTAAGTCAAGAACCACTCACGTCCACCTGTTTGAGTTCGGTTTCATGCCCCACTATAATGTTTGGACCAAGCACGGAGAAAGATGGGTTATGATGGAAGACAATGAAGAAGAAGAGGACGACGACAACTATCCTGACCATGGTTGTGTAACACCCCAAAAATTTAACCATGATTTGTTTATTAAAATTTTGCCAGGAAATTAATTTTTTATTTTCTGGGTTTATCTTTTGATTTCAGAACCTTTCTTTTCTTTGATATTATGGAGTTTTTTCCCCAAGTGAAAACTTTTCAAAAATGTTGTTGGACTTGTATACCCTCTCTTGAAACATTGCTTTTATCAATGGACTTATTTATATGATTATTTTCCCTGAGCTTTATTTCTGTTAAAAATGATTTTTATAAGCTTTAGAGCCTCTTTTGCACTGCAACCTTTTGATAAATTTATTTAAAAATTCCACCAAAATTTGGGGATGACAAGTGATGTTCCTAAATCACTTTTATGCAAAAATATCCTTTATTCATTTGGAGATTTTGAGCTCTACACTAAATTTTCCAATCTGGTCCAGATGGCACTTTTTGCACTACAACTTATTTAAATATTCTTTTAAAAATCCCACCAAAATTAGGGGAGGTCAGTAGGAGTGTATTATTCAACTCTGTGCAAAAATCCACTGATGTTCTTTGAAAAATTTGAGCAAAACATCCTCTTTTGCTCTCTGGTCCAGTTTGGCTTTTTTCTACAGCAACTCTAATTTTTGTTGCTCTAATGCCCATGATCTTTCTCCTGCTTATCAACCGCCCTCCAAAACCCTTAAGTCCAGGAAAATGGACCTAGTGGAGTATTTTTGGTACATGAAACTATGCCTTTTACTTTCTGTCTAGAAATGGTTTTCTCAAAACTTCCACTAGAAAGTTTCTGTTTTTGCCAAACTAACCTTACCACCCTCTTTTGCATCTAAAGAGACACTAGTATGGAGAGTTTGGCCACCCCAAGAAATGCCTAGGTGCTCTTGGCATTTTGTCAAACACCTTATGGGCATGGTCAGTTTTGACATAGTTTCTGGTTTGTACATTGGACCTGCTTGCTTTGCCTAACCAGCATGTCTAGGGGCTCTGCCCTAGCTTATAACCCCACCTTGCTAACCGTCATGCGGTTTGGAGCCTCCTGGCAAGCGTTGGCATTTTGCCGGGCGCCTGGCGTGCGTGCACTGGGCGTGCCCAGAGTGTATGTTTTGCACGCGCGCGCATCGAGTCGCCTCGTCCCACTGCCGTCTCCTCGCGCTCGTTCCGGCCTCTCCCCACTCGCAGCCAACGCGCCCCGACTCCTCCCTCGCCGCAGACCGCCCTGGCCCCCTCCTGGCGCCCTACAGCGCCACCGTCGCAAGCCGCCACCGCCGCTCCGACAACTCCTGCCGTGGACGGCGCCGCCCGAGCCACACGCGCGCGCCAGCTGCCCCTGGAACAACTCGATCTCATCCGCAAGCCCGTCCGCTAGCTCGCATCGCCGCCACGTCGCGCTGCTGCAACAGAACGGCGGTTCGCCGTCGAGCTTATCCACGGCCGCCGCGGAACCGACCTCGACCGCCTATATAAGGGGGCCTCGAGCTCGACCAGGCACCCAGGCGACCTCAAGCCACTCCACCAAAGCCCCACGGCCAGCCAGCGACGGCGGAAAGCCTTCTTCCCCGTCTCCGGCTAGTTCGGCCGCCGCCGCCCTCCGGTCCAATGCGTCGCACCCTGAGCCTCCCCTCTCCTTCCAGCACTGCCGTTCGACTCGTCTCGACCTTGCGGAGCCGCCCAACCACTCAACTCCGTCGGGGAGCCACCGTAACCCAAACCCCCAATCCACCCGTAAATGCCGTCCGCTGCGGAGCTCGCCGCCGGTGACCCCCTTCGTCCCCACCTACCTCTCGACCACCGGGAGGACCGCCCTGGACCCGCAGATCCATCCCTGCCCTCGGTAGCCCGCGGGGAGCCGCCGTTCACCGGCGTTGATCGCCGGAGCCCCGCCTCTGTTTGGCCAGAGGAGGAAGGAGGCGGGGGCGACTGGTCAAACTTGACCAGTGGGCCCCCTGGACCCACTGTCAGTGACCCAGCGCCGGTCCACGCTGGCGTAAGTGAAGGTGCAAACGCAAAGTATGTCTTCGACGTGTATTCATTTCGAAACGTTTTTTTTTCTGTTTTATTTAAAATCATAACTTTGACTAAACTTTGACTGGGCATATCTTTTAAAATAAAACTCCGAATGAGTTGATTCTTTTTCCTACCTCTCTCAAATTTGGTCTAGTTTATTTTCATATTTATTTGAAAAAAAATTAGACAACTTTTTTGCACTATTTTGAAACTATGGGTTAATTTGAATATTTTCTAAAATAGGATTTTTGGAAGGAGGAGAAAACTTTCAAAAGTTTTGGAATGCACCCTGCCTCTCCACAACTTGAAGGCAAGCATTCTGAACCCGGGCATGATATTTTTTAGTGTTGTTTGACACGATTATAACAACACCTTAATACGGAGAACTCGTTATTTTATGTGGTGATCATTCGCATGAATGCGTATTGGAGATTTCCTTGCTGTTGGAAATGGATATACTTGTGATAGTAATCATCCTCATATGCCTTTCATGCCTGCCGGAAAGAAATCCGGGAAAGCCTCTGCCTTGGGTAGGCATGAGCTTGTCTCCGGTCTTCGTCGAGACGGTTATGTCTGGTATGGCATAGTAAGGTATGATGAGTGGTGATTCTGTTGGTTGAAATATATTTGTTATACATATCATGCTGGGAATTTTTAAACCTCCTGAGTCGACCATAGATCGAGTCTTGTTCCAGTAAACCCCATACTTGTTTCGTACTACCACTTGTCCCTGCCGCAGGTAGGGTACGGTTCAGTAAATTGTCAACCCCTTTCTTGGCACACACCGTACAGAGAGGCCATGGTGGAAGATACCGGCTGCATCCGGTAGGCAGGCCACCTGGTCCGGGAGCATGGGTGTTTCCGGTTGGGACCGAGAAGGGGGCACCCCTTAGAGCGCGCGATATAAATTTGATCCCATGCTAATCGAGGTTGTAGCCTCCCCACTTAGAGTTTTGCTTGACAGGTGTTGTGGGTGATTCCAGGCACCGGTAAGTTAAGCTGGTGTGTGCGGGTCAGGTGTGTTTTCAATTAAAAGACTATAGATGGAATTAGTCCTGATGGACTAAAGGAATCCGTTACTCATGGGTAAAGAGTACACCCTCTGCAGAGGTCAAATCTATTCGAATAGCCGTGTCCATGGTTAAGGACTACAGTCTGGGGTGGGTTAAGTGTCGGTCTTCGGAGGAGAAACTGCTAAACCTGAACATGGATCATGACGTGTGACTTATGATGATTATGATTATTATATTATGGACTAACTCTTTATATTATTTGAAGTACTGAGTATCTCTGGGACGGTTCGACCTCCTGGATATTCACTGTGATTGTTTTCTTATAAGCCCTTTATGTGGTGTCGCTGAGACGCCCGACTATGGCATGCTTGTTATTTCTATTATTTATAAGCCCTTTATGTGGTGTTGCTGAGACGCCCGACTGTGGCATGCTTGTTATTTCTATTATTTATAAGCCCTTTCTGTGGTGTCGCTCAGACGCACGACTAAGGCATGCTCGTTATTTACTATCCTTTCGAGGCGTCGCTTCAGACACCCGATCGATGCTTTTTATTACTACTCTGTTATTGCACATTCATGTTGTATATAAATAACCCGCTTGCATGCCTCAGGGATTTTATTTTATGACTGACGTTGTGATCATAGAATATTTCAGAGCATGATTATCATTTGCGATATTATACCCGTGTTCATAATGTTTGCGAGTACATTCAAAGTACTCACTGGCTTGTCCCTGGCTATTGTCTTGGCCAGATTTCTTGCTTGGAGAGGAGCGTTGCGATGTCAGCCCCGGAACCCACGCAATGGTGACAATAGCCTCGCGAAGATAGGAGTTAACCTGGTCAGCTGTTCCTGTGGGAAATGGAGTCCCATAGACGCTGATGAACCACAAACCGCTTCCGCCATCAGCCACTAGAAACCAATTGTTGTACTCATAGGCCAGATTGGTCTTGTACTACATATTTTGTATTTTGCTTGGAATGTCTGTATCAAGTGGGTGCCTCATCAGCTAACAGTAATCCTGGGGCTGGTGAGCAAAAGGACCATTCTCTGGGAAATCAATACCCGAAAAAACCGGTCGTGACAAACTTGGTATCAGAGCCAGGCTGACCATTGGTTAATCCTATCTTAGCCAGGTCGAAAAACCTAGATTAACCAACCCACCAGACCTTAACCTAGCCCCGGCCAAGCTTCCTGTGCAAGATAGCCTCACAGTGACCCGACACTTTTTGGCAGTCGGTGCCCAACCTATCAGCCTAGCCTGTCGATCACGCGCAAGTGACCAACACCTAAATTGTCCCATTCGCAAGCGTGCGAAGGAAGACTCCGTCCCCTTTTTCCTATAAAAAGGACACGCTAGCCTCAACCCAACACAGCCCAGCCTTTTCCCCCAAATCGAGCTAAAATGCCTGGCCCCGTCGTGCACAATGAGATCACAGCAAACAACCTTGGAGGTTTTGTGACCGTGCTAGCAAACCTCACCCGCCGTGCCTTTGCATTAGAAGAGCCCCCAGAATATGTTATGTACCAAGGACCCATGAGTGGTGAAAGCCGTCAATTCTGGGCCACTGTGCACATCTATGGTAGGGGCCTATCGCCCGAACGCCCCTACCGGTTCACCGGAAGGACGACTTTCTTTGAGGCACAAGCCATCCAACTAGCGGCTCGAGAGGCTATAGTTCAACTCCGACACTTGTCGCCCAGAGTTAATTGTCGCTCGTTCTACTACTACCCCAGCCGTGACGGGTATGGTAGGCCACCCCAAGTTGCCAACGGAGATCATGAGACGGATCCTGCTTTGTTGCATCTAGTGCGCTATGTAGGTGCACTAGAGGAACTGTTCGATCAAATCACCCTTGATCTGATCGCAGCTCGTGGAGAGCTGCTCCGCCGAGCCCCGGCGAGAGGAGAAGATGAACCCGACGCCGACAACCCAGTCGTGCTGTTCGGACACCCAATCGAGTCCTTGAGGTCTGCCCCAACCATCGACCAAAATACTTTGGTGTCCCCAGAAGTGCTTCATCGCCTTTTGGGAACACGCTCCAGCGGGATTGTGGCCAACAATCCCCGGGATGGTCATCATCGCTACCCCGACCCAGCAGCTCCTCTACCCCCTCCAGCTAATCCCGACGGTGAAACCCGTGGAGAAGCCTCGACGTCCACAAGGCAGGCCCGCTTAGATATTAACGAGGTAGACTAAGTCACTCGAGTAGTACCGAGTCTCAGTAAGCCCACGCCCGGTAATTATGTAATCTTGCATCGCCTTGTATAAACGCATCTTGCTTGTGTGCCTCTGTATTGAATAGTAGCCTTGCATAAATATGTTAGATTGCGGTTGCATTTTCAATCCCGGGCACAACTACCAAAAAACCACCCCGACGACACCCACAGTAATGCGTCGCTTTTGTGAGATATGTGGATCTGTAGCATTGACCCCGACCCTGTAGAGCAGAACCGACGGACTAGTTACTCTTCACCGTGGTAAAAGACCCCGCCCGGATGCTAGATAAAAGGCCACCTCGTGACCTTGCCAAGTACCCCTCACCTTGTGCACAACTCTCACAGCATTTTCTCTACCATGCCGAGCCCCAGCATTTATCTGAGAACTCCAGATGCAAACCCGGGTAGTTTTGTTAAAATTTTGTGGGACTTTACCTGCAGTACCATGAGTGTCATCCGTCCACCCCAGTACGAGTTACTCAAATCGAGGATCACACCATCCACCTCTTAATATTGGGCAGTGGTGCACATCCCTCCTACAAACCCAAATCAAGACCCAACGGAAGTCTCCTTCGTGGGGAAATCTATGCCAACTCCGCATATGGCCATAGAAGCTGCTGCGTATGAAGCACTTACCCGGCTTCGATTCGCGGTGCCCTATGCCAGCGATCAGGGGTATTATTACTTTCCGAGTCGCACAGCACCCGGAGAAGTAGCATCTTTTCCCGGTGGACGAGTCGAGAGAGATCCAGTACTGGCCAACCTGGCCCAGTATGTCATCGCTCAAGAACGTTTGACCCAGCGAGTGATGGGTTATCTCCAGAGCCTCGCTGATTTGAATCCTCAGATCGCCATCGGCAGACCACTGAGGCCCGACCAGGAGAGACGCGTTCACCGACTCGTCAATCCGCTTCCTCCGATATAAGAAGAGTGTGCCCCAATTCCAGAGACGTTTTCTCAGGACCCTGTCCATTTACCGTTGTCATTGTAGACATCACTGCTATGTTTATTGACTCAGCTTTTATTTTTGTGTTGCAATTTACGCTTGGTATCCTAAATTTGTGCGATGAATTAAATTCTTAGTTCCAACCAATGTGAGTAAATTTTTTTACAGCGGTAAATTTTTACTAACTGTTTTCACTCTCGGTAAATCCTGAAGTGAGATGTTTTCCCTGTGTTGTTGCGGCATGTGTCTCTTCACGACATAGATTTTTATTCATGCAGCACCACGACAGCAGACTCACAACCACAACCACTCGACCACATGCACATTTTTGCACCTAACTGATCACCTTACTAGCACCACAGTCTCTGAAGGAGGGATTTGTGGGAAATTATTCGGGTGCAAGTTACCACTAGCACTCTGACAACAGTTAGGACCCGACACCGCACTTACTCCTCATGATCCCCGCCACCGCGGAGAGCTAACACTCGAGCGGCCGCATCGCGACGATCATCAAAGATCATCACGCACAAGAGCACAGAGAACCCCAGCAACGCCGCCAACCCTCCACACACCAGGATCACGTACCAGTCCGGCATCACCTCCGCCATTGGAGCCTCGTCTCGAGCTCCTGCAAGCAGAAATGGAGGAGAAGGAAGGAGAAGAAGAAGCGAAGCCAGGTGTGAGGAAGAAGAAAGGAGCACCTCGTCCGTTTTATAGCTCGAGATCGGTGTACAGTGGGCGAAGTCCACCGGCACCTCTCGTCGCCCGATCGCCGGTGTTCGGAGGCGAATCCGCGAGCAGTGCCGACAGCGCACTAGCCCGCGAGGTGAGTGCACGCTACGCCGTGCACTCCCGCAGTACGGCCTAGATGCCCTACGCGCTAGCCGTCGCCGGTGGAGAAAGCGCGGGAAAGCGCGCAAGAGAGAGGGAGAAGAGAGAGCCAGAGGAAGAAGAAGAGACCGACAGTGGGCCCTGGGTCCACCTGTCAGCCAGAGAGAGCACTGTGCTCTCGGGTACGACCAGCGTATTTTAGTAGTTTAGATGTTTAATCAAAATTTTACTGTATCTAACAGTAGAATTTACCGTAATTTTTTCCAAGCAACGCCAGCATGCCACACTGTAGTTTTGCACCACTTATTTCCCACTCACTGTAGCCACATCTTAATTACATAAGTATGATGGTTATTTTTGTGAGATTATTTTTGAAAAGTAGGAGTATTTCTTTTCTAAATAGCCCTTAGCAAATCTCGAGGACGAGATTTTTCTTAAGGGGGGTAGTGTTGTAACACCCCAAAAATTTAACCATGATTTGTTTCTTAAAATTTTGCCAGGAAATTAACTTTTTATTTTCTGGGTTTATCTTTTGATTTCAGAACCTTTCTTTTCTTTGATATTATGGAGTTTTTGCCCCAAGTGAAAACTTTTCAAAAATGTTGTTGGACTTGTATACCCTCTCTTGAAACATTGCTTTTATCAATGGAGTTATTTATATGATTATTTTCCCTGAGCTTTATTTCTATTAAAAATGATTTCTATAAGCTTTAGAGCCTCTTTTGCATTGCAACCCGTTGATAAATTTATTTAAAAATTCCACCAAAATTTGGGGATGACAAGTGATGTTCCTAAATCACTTTTATGCAAAAATATCCTTTAGTCATTTGGAGATTTTGAGCTCTACACTAAATTTTCCAATCTGGTCCAGATGGCACTTTTTGCACTACAACTTATTTAAATATTATTTTAAAAATCCCACCAAAAGTAGGGGAGGTCAGTAGGAGTGTATTATTCAACTCTGTGCAAAACTCCACTGATGTTCTTTTAAAAATTTGAGAAAAACATCCTCTTTTGCTCTCTGGTCCAGTTTGGCTTTTTTCTACAGCAACTCTAATTTTTGTTGCTCTAATGCCCATGATCTTTCTCGTGCTTATCAACCACCCTGCAAAACCCTTAAGTCCAGGAGAATGGACCTAGTGGAGTATTTTTGGTACATGAAACTATGCCTTTTACTTTCTGTCCAGAAATGGTTTTCTCAAAAACTTCCACTAGCAAGTGTCTGTTTTTGCCAAACTAACCTTACCACCCTCTTTTGCATCTAAAGAGACAATAGTCTGGAGAGTTTGGCCACCCCAAGAAATGCCTAGGTGCTCTTGGCATTTTGTCAAACACCTTATGGGCATGGTCAGTTTTGACATAGTTTATTGTTTGTACATTGGACCTGCTTGCTTTGCCTAACCAGCATGTCTAAGGGCTCTGCCCTAGCTTATAACCCCACCCTGCTAACCCTCATGCGGTTTGGAGCCTCCTGGCTAGCGTTGGCATTTTGTCGAATGCCTGGCGTGCGTGCACTGGGCGCACCCAGAGCGCACGTTTTGCACGCGCGTGCACCGAGTCGCCGTATCCCACTGCCGTCGCCTCGCGCTCGTTCCGTCCTCTCCCCACTCGCAGCCAATGCGCCCCGACTCCTCCCTCGCTGCAGAGCCGCCCTGGCCCCGTCCTGGCGGCCTACAGTGCCACCGACGCAAGCCACCACCGCCGCTCCGAGAACTCCTGCCGTGGACGGCGCCGCCCGAGCCACACGCGCGCGCCAGCTGATAGAGATGTAGAGTTCGTCATAGATCTTATCCCAGGAACCGCTCCAATCTCTAGGAGACCTTACAAGATGGCACCCTTAGAACTAGCCGAGCTTAAGAAACAACTTGATGAGTCCTTGCAAAAGGGTTTCATCCGTCCTAGTTCTTCTCCTTGGGCTTGCCCCATCCTCTTCGCCAAGAAGAAGGATGGTACGGACCGGATGGTTGTATATTATCGTCCCGTTAATTTAGTCATGATAAAGAACAAATATCCGCTCCCCAGGATCAGCGGCCTGTATGATCAGCTCGCTGGATCCTGAGTCTTCTCCAAGATGGATTTGAGGTTAGGCTACCACCAAATCAAGATCAGAAACGGGGATATCCTTAAGACGGCCTTTGTCACTCGTTATGGCCAGTACGAGTACACCATCATGTCCTTCGGTCTAACCAACGCTGCAGCAACATTCTCCCGCTTGATGAACTTGATCTTCATGGAGTACTTAGATAAGTTCGTCATGGTTTATCTCTATGATATTCTTATTTACTCGAAGAATGAGGAAGAGCATGCCGAACATCTTAGACTTGTGCTAGAAAGACTCAGAGAGCACCGCCTTTATGCCAAGTTCTCCAAGTGTGAATTTTGGTTGCCACACTACAAGGATCCGGGTCTATTGCAACAAAAAAATTTGTTGCAATACATGCTGTTTCGTGGCGATAAGTACCTATTGCCACGAAACGACATTCGTTGGCAGCCGTTGCAACTGGACACATGGTAATAGGTTATTACCACGAAAAGGCAATTGCGGCAATAAAGTGTGCTATTGCAACATCCATGCGGGAACTTGCCACATGTTTTCCCGTGGCAACACTCACCTGATGCCACAATTTGCTTTGTGGAGATAGCTTTAATGCAACATGTACCGAATTGTGGAGACTGATATGTCGTGGCGATAGACATTTGTGGCAACAACCTATGACAACGACGGGCCATTTCGTGGCGCATTACTCTTTCGTGGCAATAATCAATTGTGGCAACAAACTATGGCAACAATCCTTATTTTCGTGGCATCAGACATGTTGCCACGACCCACTATACTTGTGGCAATAAACTATGGCAACAATTCTTGTTTTTGTGGCATTAGGCATGTTGCCACGACCCACTGCGCTTGTGGCATTAACTTATGGCAACAAATATTCCAATCGTCGTAACAGGAAATTGCAACGTACTTCTTTTGATGGTGACAAATAGGTATCACAACAAGTAACATCTTTGTAGCGAGAAATTATTGCGACAATTTAAACTTTCCATGGCGATACTCTATTTCAACAAACTTACTTTGGTGGCGCTAAACTGTTATCGCATCATGAAATTTTTTGTGGCGTGAAGCTATTACAACAATATAAAGTGCTCCGTTGCAACATTCTAGTGCAACAAAACAAATAGGCGTAGCAACTGAGATATGATGCAACACTATATTTTTAGTGGTGCTAGCATGTGGCAACCAAAAATGGGTTGTGGTAATAGTCTACTGCAATCGTAAAAAAAATTTACAGGGTTTCAATTACAATATTCAAAACCATACGTATAATATGTAGATTCATACAATTCATACTTCTGATAGAAAATATCCATCAAATAAAACTCAAATGTAAATTAGCCATCCTAATTAACTTCGAAGACTAAACTGCCCGTGATCTAGAGTCCAGTCCAGCTAGTTCTTTGGATCCTGCAATCAAGAAATAAAAAAATTTCTGGTTAATGAGTCAAACATAACATACGCCATACAATTATGCCAGCTCCATTGTTAAAAACTATTGCCAGACTAACTAGCTAATACTGTGTCAGCAAGCATGTAACTAAGGCATCAGAACAACTATACAAGTGTGAATGGCTAAGGCATAACCTAAAGTACATCTACTAAAAGGATTTTTTTTGAGAAAAAAACATTGCTTTTAACTTAATGGTGTTGGGCTGAATCACCCAAAACACAGAGCAGCCACAAGGGCTAGTACATCGGCCCCCATTCCAGTCAGGTTCTAACATCCTATCAAGACTAGCAAGCTCATGAGCAACAAAGTTTGCCGAGCGATGACATACATTTATTTCATAATAAGAAAACCATAATATGAGCGGGTACTTGGTATCCTCAATAACAGCAGCATAGGCCGACGAGTCCACCTTATTGATATTAAGTGCTTCCATCAGGAGTTGCGAGTCCGTTAAAAAAACGACCCTCACGACCCCTATATCAACAGGAAGAGATACTACATGGGACATTGCAGTGGACTCATCAGCGAAGGCATCACGCGCATGATCATGACATCCTGCTCGTGCATACAGAATGGTACCATCGTCCGATCGTACATCTACTAAAAGCTCCTGCTATTGATTTAAGTTATGACTAGATGTATAGTTTCAGTTAAGTTCATGTCCCTAGCTAGCACATATTTGTATTTTGTTTAAGTTGTGACTCGATGTAGCAACAACACATGGTAAAAGAGAAGAAGCAGCTAGCTAATTATGAAGACCAATGACGTATAAAATGCAGGTGAACATGAAGAGAAAGCAAGGTTGTGACTTACCATTGCTTTATACATTCGAGATTGCCTTGCTGCAGCTTGTATGAGCGCATTTGAAGAAATAGCAGTCGGCCTTGAACCTGGAGTCTTATTAGGACTAGATGTCTGTGAAAGAATATTTTGCAAGTTTGGATTACTATTTTCTTTGTCAACCCTCTTCGTAGCAACCTGTAAATAGAAGTCCACTTTTAGCAATGCAAGTAAGCAACATAAATCTTACAAGGTCAGAAGCATATGACTGTAATCACCATCACCTGTTGGGTTTCCATCTGTTTGTTCAATACTATAAACTTTGCCATCATGTTTTTTTCAAATTCCAGTCTTGATGTTCGCTCCTCTTGCAACAATCTTTCCCTTTCAGCACGCTCTTCTTTTAACCTCTCCTCAAGTTGTTCTCTCTCAGCACGCTCCAAGTTAATCCTCTCTTGTGTGTTAGCACGTTCAGCTTGTAGTTGATCTTCTAAGTCATTAACCTGCTGGCTGAGCTGAGAGTTTCGCTCCTGGGTGGCTGCTGTAGCACGAGCTTGCTCTTCAATCTGGATACAGAACTTTTCAGAACCAGTTGAAGTTTTGGCCATGTATCCGTACCCACGAGGCTGCGATGACTTGCATTCCAGAGTATCTTTGTAAGCGGTCTGGAAAACATTGTTTTTCTGCTCACTTGAAAGTGGACCTTCAGTTTCAGCTTCTTTGTTTTTAACCTCTTCAAGTGCTTGGTCCCAAAAATGATAGGAACAATTATAGGTGCAGCATCAATATTGACACTATAAAAGATGAAACAAGAATAACACGGTCCAACGCATGAATAATCACATCTGATGATGAAACATGCCGAATGCACATCATTGACTAACTATAGAATAACCAAAAGTCAGTGTACTCACGTAAACTTTCTGGGAATCTGTGTTAGACCATGTTCCATTGTTTGTGTGGGTGAGTTCCCAATACAATCTGGCTCTTCTCCAGTTTCTAAGTTTCTCTGCAAGTAATATAACAATGAGATGCGTGAAACATGACACCATATTTAGCAGCAAGGCATACATATTTAATTGGACTCGTACCTTCTCAAAACTAACTTGCGAGTAAGATTTTGATCCGATTATATGTTTTGTCTTCTGTTTCTTACGGTTATCAGCGTTCTTTTGGCTGCGTTCCTAGCAATTCATTGAAACCAGATATAACCAATGAGACTAGCCATTTCACCTTAACACATAATAGACAAACCGTGATCTTAGAGATAACCTGAAATTTTGAATTAGTGCCAAAGTACTCAATCATCCATTCCCACTCTTCTGGTTGTAAATCTTCAGGCAGATTAGCCAATCTAGCTGCATTTGTTTTGTATGCCTTGTAAGTGGAGCTTAGAGTTGATCGCCAGCCTCTATATCTCTCTTTCGCAATTTTGAGAACTTTTTCTTCTGTTTCTGGTGTATCTTCCAGGTCCCATCTGTCCTGTAAAGCATACAACAAATAAATATACATAAGCAGTGCATTATCGATGGTAAAATAAGATAACACATGTGAAAAATATTGTACGCACTATTATATCTGCAACAATGAGTCGATGAATGGTAGGGTGAATGTCCGACCACGTCCTCACTCCAATGAGTGGTAACTTTCTTTTCATTATGACTACCACGTCATCCTTGAACGAACGATAGTTCATTCCTACTGTACCACCCAATTTTTCAGAGAATGTAATATTTAGCTTTGCAGATCCATTGACAAAACGCTTCTTAGATGCTTTAAAACCTTTTAGAACACCTCACCCTTTCTTCTTCTGTCCACCAGCTTCTACNCAGATATAACCAATGAGACTAGCCATTTCACCTTAACACATAATAGACAAACCGTGATCTTAGAGATAACCTGAAATTTTGAATTAGTGCCAAAGTACTCAATCATCCATTCCCACTCTTCTGGTTGTAAATCTTCAGGCAGATTAGCCAATCTAGCTGCATTTGTTTTGTATGCCTTGTAAGTGGAGCTTAGAGTTGATCGCCAGCCTCTATATCTCTCTTTCGCAATTTTGAGAACTTTTTCTTCTGTTTCTGGTGTATCTTCCAGGTCCCATCTGTCCTGTAAAGCATACAACAAATAAATATACATAAGCAGTGCATTATCGATGGTAAAATAAGATAACACATGTGAAAAATATTGTACGCACTATTATATCTGCAACAATGAGTCGATGAATGGTAGGGTGAATGTCCGACCACGTCCTCACTCCAATGAGTGGTAACTTTCTTTTCATTATGACTACCATGTCATCCTTGAACGAACGATAGTTCATTCCTACTGTACCACCCAATTTTTCAGAGAATGTAATATTTAGCTTTGCAGATCTATTGGCAAAACGCTTCTTAGATGCTTTAAAACCTTTTAGAACACCTCGCCCTTTCTTCTTCTGTCCACCAGCTTCTACAGCCCAAATCATACAAGAAAATTTGTATTACTCAGCATTAGATTGTAAGAAATGATGACACAAATGTAAACGAAAGCAAGTACCATCCTGTAGTCGCGCACGGTTGCGGCGAGCATGGGATGGCCATTCAGCAAGGGAACACATGTCATTAGCAAACACTGGAATGTCAGATTGTTCTGGAGTTCCTGTAAAAGATTTAGTAGTCTTGAAGGTTTAGCTATTTAACCCACACCAAGATTTTATGCATTATAGGAAATGCTAAATAATTTACCAGATTTGGGTTGTCCACGTTGGTTTTTGTATGCCGTTATACTTTCCATCCTTGTTAAGAGAACAAAGCCTTTCTTTACTGCACACAAAAACAATAATGCGACTTAGCATTAACAAAGCATTGATGTTCTGCACCATTCAGATAGGTGATTATGAAGTAAGGATGTTGTATACCAGGAGCATCCTCCATAAAATTCATCATTGTGCCCTTGTGTGGGTAAACCAGACATATGTGAATGAACATGAAAGGCAAAGTATCAGTGATAGGTTCATGAAAACACTACTCTGAATCTATAGGAAAAAAATGCAATGTGACTCGTGTAAGACCAAATATCTATTAAAAATCAGCTTATAGTAATCTGAATCAAATGCAATGCAGATGATGACTAAACCTGAATCCTCTGCTCTGTTGACGCACATATAACATCTAATATATGACATTATGTCTTAAAATGTGTTGAAAGAAACTCATCTCGATCTACGCTAATTGCTAAAAAATATTTATAAGAAAGTGACTGTAGGATGTATAAGAAGAAACCAGAGTGTAAGAATGTGGATTTATTTTAGGCAAGACG
>LR880971.1:801757967-801770202 GCA_904067115.1 Aegilops sharonensis | reverse complement strand
ATGGGACTTAGCATTAACAAAGCATTGATGTTCTGCACCATTCAGATAGGTGATTATGAAGTAAGGATGTTGTATACCAGGAGCATCCTCCGTAAAATTCATCATTGTGCCCTTGTGTGGGTAAACCAGACATATGTGAATGAACATGAAAGGCAAAGTATCAGTGATAGGTTCATGAAAACACTACTCTGAATCTATAGGAAAAAAATGCAATGTGACTCGTGTAAGACCAAATATCTATTAAAAATCAGCTTATAGTAATCTGAATCAAATGCAATGCAGATGATGACTAAACCTGAATCCTCTGCTCTGTTGACGCACATATAACATCTAATATATGACATTATGTCTTAAAATGTGTTGAAAGAAACTCATCTCGATCTACGCTAATTGCTAAAAAATATTTATAAGAAAGTGACTGTAGGATGTATAAGAAGAAACCAGAGTGTAAGAATGTGGATTTATTTTAGGCAAGACGGATAATATTACATCGAAAGCTAATCAACCTGATTCAGATATAAGAATTAATGTTGTATGCAGAGTGACAGTGACGGTGATGGTAGGATTCTAAGTGTAATGTAAAGATTCAGACTGAACCCAGGCGGGAAACAAATGTAAAGTGGATCATGAAAGCATCCATGTATGTAGAAAAAAACTTGGTATTTGGCACCATTATTAGTTGGGGGATTGAACTCAGAAAGCCGACACTTAACTAATAAAAATGCAAGCTAGCTAGCTTTGCACATACAGATTACAGAGTATGTCTATATCTTTCAGTTAATGGATCTAATGCTCAAAAACCAATCTAATGCACATCGAGAAGAACATTTGTGACAGCGTTGTGGGGACTTTGCTTGAGATGGATAAGAAATCAAAGGATGGTGTGAAGGCTCGTCTGGATTTACAGGACCTGAAAATTAGGAAGGACCAGCATCCAGAGCATGGTAAGCATAAGTATGACACAAAGAAATGTTGCTATACTTTAAAAAAGGAAGAAAAGATAATGCTCCTCAAGTTTCTGCAGAGCATTAAGATGCCTGATGGCTATGCTTCACACATTAAGCGATGTGTAGTCCTCGATCAGTGCAAGATTAGTGGACTCAAAACTCATGACTGTCATGTTATATTTCTGAAACTTCTTCCTATTGCATTGCGCAAGCTTTTGCCAGAGAATGTTGTTAACCCATTGCTTCAGCTGAGTAAATTCTTTTCTGATTTATGCTCCAAGGAGTTAAGGGATGAAGATTTGGAGAGGTTGAGCAAAACAATTCCAGAAACTCTATGTCAGCTTGAGATGATCTTTCCACCAGCATTCTTTGATATTATGATGCATCTCACAATTCATTGCTGAAGAGGCCCGATTGGGAGGGCCTGTCTTGTACAGATGGATGTATCCAATTGAGCGATACTTGCATACGCTCAAAGGATATGTGCGTAACAAGGCTCAACCAGAAGGTTCTATAGCAGAGGGGTACATACTTGAAGAGTGCATGACTTTTTGCAGTCGATTCGTTGATGGAATGCCTACCAAGCTAAGTCAGTCCGAACGTCATGAAGACGGGGTTACAGATCAATCACCAATAGGGATTAGCATAATGAGTACAGTTGATTACTCCAAGAAATGTTTTGTTTGTGAATCATTGTCTTTGGCTGAGATTAATAAAATGAGGCATTTCATAATAACAAACTGTGAGGAAACCGCGCCATGGATTGAGTAAGGATGTTTATGTATTTAATTCACATCATGATATGCTTTGATACTTTCCTATTCAACTAACAATCATTTCTCTTTGAAGTGAACATCTTGAGGAGCTCAGAAGGAATAATTCTCCTAATCCTAAAAAGCAACACAAGGAAGAGTTTGTTGGTTGGTTTGAGAGACGGGTAATTTTCTTTCGCATTTTCACTAATGTTCCTTGTAATAACGTACCAACGTTGTACACTACACTCTCACATATTCTATTTCATGAAACATATCACAGAACTCCACAATGATGGGAAGGTCAACAATCTTATTTATGCACTAGCTAAAGGACCTGATCACCTAGCTCGGGTATACAACCGTACAGTTCTGAATGGATATTTCTTTCGGAATTCCTATATAGAGCAAGACTTGAGTACCCAAAATAGTGGCGTCATAGTGAAGGGTGATGCAAACACAGGAAATATTGATTATTATGGGGTGATCAAGAAAATCATATTTCTTGACTTTCCTCCTGATAAGGAGGTTGTTCTATTCCAGTGTGACTGGTTTGATGTGCCTCCTGCCAAAAGAACTGAGAGTAAGGGGTATAAGAAGGACAAATATGGAATTATTGACCTTGACACTACTCTACACCAATTCCAGGGAGACCCTTACATTCTAGGCCTCCAAGCTCAACAGGTTTTCTATGTGAGAGATGTGAAGAACCCTGATTGGGCAGCTGTTATTAAAATGAATCCACGAAATTTGTTTGCTCCTTCTGTTTTAAATGGTGTAGGCCTTGATGAAGCTGTTGAAGCCGATGAGGGTGGTGAGGCAGATGTACTGGATGTCGTCGATGCAGAAATTATAGTGCCAAAAATTACAGTACCTGAAGAGATCACTAGTTGGTGTAGAAATGATGACGAAGGATCCAGCATTGATGTTTCAGTCATAGAAAATATAAAACCTATTGAGTTTGAAGATGTCCAATTCGAATCTGATGATGATACGGATGATGATGAGGCTTACGTAAATGATGGCCATGTTGCTCCTTTGGGACAAGAAGAATTGGATGATGACCAGGGGTTCTTTGTATAGTTTTTAATTTCTTGGTAAGCTGCTTTTCACATGTGTAAGCCATGAGTATAAGTTCCTGAACTGTTATGATGATTACATACGAGAAATATCTCTCCTAAAGTTTAATCTGATATAAAACAGGTTGAAACAAGGCATGCCTGCATAGGTTCATATGTTGTGGCAAATGGGAACAAGAGCTAGTGCCCAGCACTAATAATTTGGTGATGAAGAGAAGAGAAGAGTAGTTGCTGTTCTTTTAGTGTTGTTGCTATTTTCCTTTTGACAGTGATGCTATGTACACACTGTTGCTATGAACTTATGGTCTTTTAGTGTTTTTGCTATTTTCACTACTTTGCCTTGAACTTATGGTCTTTTGTGTGAACAATCTATACAAGTATAGCTGCTGAAACTTGTGTGCTGTCATTTTGAAACATTTGTTATATATCTCGCTAAGATGGTTTGTTATATCCTACTAAAATCTTGTGTCATATGTCCTTGTATATATCTTGATGTAGTGTTGTTGATCTGGTGATGAATTCTTGCTGAAAATTACTCTGGGATACAACTGTTATGCTGCTCAATTGGTGGCTGAAGAGTTGTTCAAATGAAGCCTGGGGGTGTTTAAAAATAGCTAGTATGCAGCCTTGCACAATTTCTCTATTTAACACATAATTTTATATTGAATCTCCTTTTTTATTAAGAGCACATATAAATACATCACATCAAGCAAGATACAGAAAAATTAGGAAGATAATGTGTGGTGCTCAGTTCTCACGACTCACCTTTGTGAGAAGGGCACTGAGCTTGCCGTCTTTCGGGTGCCGAGCACGACCTTGCTACCGGAGGAGGTCATTAGGGTGAGTGGAGGAGACCCTGGCGGTGCAAGAAACCCTAAAGTGAAGGGCGCCCGCGAGTGTTCAACGCTTCGCACGCGCGTAGAGCCTCCTCAAAGTTGTGGTACCACTGATGTCCACTTTGCAAGATATGTGACTAAAATGCAACTTAGGTGCAAGTTGTGGTACCTAATGTGTTAATACCTCTGTAAACTAGTACGCCCCTTTAATCAGATCCTGCGAAAAAGTATAATAAATAAAGGAAAAAAATCAGGAGCACAATAGAGAATATCGTTGCAATATCCTGCTCCTTTTTGGCAACACTAGAGGATTGTTGCATTATGTTGTACGTATTACCATGGATGCTCAATTTGTCGCAATATGTAACAGTTATTGCAACGCAACTAAGGTGAGGAAAAAAGTCACCCTATTACAACCAATACATGCTTTGTTGCAATAGTATCTCTGACTAGCGCCACATGTCAGAGGTGTTGCAATAGTATCTATGTACTTTGTTGCAATACCTAGCCTTTATTGCAACAAGATGACCAATTCACGCAACGGGACAGCGTTGTCGCAATATCACTACCATATTACAACGACGATGCAGTTTGTCGCAATACATGGCTTCTATTGCAACAAAACGAGTACTTAGCGCGATGAAACGAAATTGTGGCAATATGTAGATCCTATTACCACGAACTGGAATTTTGTGGAAATATAGCATTTTATTGCAACAAAAGATAGTTGTAGCAATAATTTTTGTTGCAATAGACCGGAATCCTTGTAGTGCCAGAAGTGACCTATCTGGGCCGCGTGATCTCTAGTAAGGGCATTGCTGTCAATCCGGAGAGAGTTAAGGCCGTTCTCGATTGGACTCCACCTGAAACCGTTAAACAAGTTAGGAGTTTCCTTGGTCTATCCAGTTATTGTCGCCGCTTTGTTGAAAACTTCTCTAAAGTAGCCAAACCTCTCACGGAACTTCTCAAGAAAGATAAAAAGTTTGAGTGGTCCCCACAGTGTGAGTACAATTTTCAGGAACTGAAAAGACGCCTGACTTCTGCTCCCATACTTGTGCCACCAGATTTCATGAAGGACTTTGTTATCTACTGCGATGCCTCACAACAGGGACTAGGTTGCATTCTTATGCATGATCGTCATGTGATTGCCTATGCATCTCGACAGTTGCATCCACATGAGGAGAATTATCCTACACATGATCTAGAGCTTGCAGCCGTAGTCTATGCACTAAAGACCTGGCGACATTACCTTCTTGGTAAACGTTGCGAGATCTACACCGATCACCAGAGTCTCAAGTATATCTTCACCCAACCAGATTTGAACCTTAGGCAAAGACGTTGGTTGGAGGTGATCTCAGATTATGATCTAGGGATTACCTACACCCCAGGCAAAGCCAATGTCATGGCTGATGCGCTAAGCCGTAAATCCTATTGCAACAATATCATGTTGCAGCAGGGCCAACCACTTCTCCATGAGGAATTCTGTAAGATTAATCTTCACATTGCTCCACACGGATTCCTTTCTACCTTGGTGGCGAAACCTGATCTTGAGGATCGGATTGTCGCTGCTCAAAAGCAAGACACGGGAATTTCCCGGATCAAGAGAAACATTAAGAAGGGAGTTGGTGGATGTTTCTCTATGGATGATCGAGGTGTTGTTTTCTTTGAAAATCGCTTGGTGGTTCCCAAGAATCAACATCTGCGAAAGTTGATTCTTAAGGAGGCGCATGAATCCCCTCTCACGATTCATCCCGGTAGTACTAAGGTGTATCAGGACCTACGCCAGAGGTTCTGGTGGACTAGGATGAAGAGAGAAATTGCTCAGTTTATTGCTAACTATGACGTTTGTCGTCGCGTTAAGGCAGAGCATCAGAGACCTGCTGGCACCCTTCAGCCTTTAGCTATTCCTGAGTGGAAATGGGATAAAGTTGGTATGGATTTCATCACCGGTTTTCCCAGAACCAAGAAAGGGAATAATGTTATCTTCGTAGTCGTTGATCGTCTCTCCAAAGTGGCGCACTTCCTACCTATTCGAGAGAGTATCACTGCTAGTCAGCTCGCTGACTTATATATTTCTCGAATAGTGTCGCTTCATGGTGTTCCACTAGAGATCAATTCAGACTGTGGCAGTCTTTTCACTTCTCATTTCAGGGAGAGTTTCCAAACTGCCATGGGAACCCATCTTTCCTTCAGTACCGCTTTCCACCCTCGGTCGAGTGATCAAGTGGAAAGGGTCAACCAAATTGTCGAAGACATGCTTAAAGCTTGCGTTATCTCATTCGGTATGGTTTGGGAGAAATGTCTTCCTTTTGCCGAGTTTGCTTATAACAATAGCTATCAATCCAATCTCAAGAAAGCTCGTTTTGAGATTCTCTATGGACGAAGATGTCGAACACCTTTGAACTGGTCAGAAACCGTTGAAAGACAATTCTTTGGACCGTACATGATCCAGGAGGCAGAAGAGCAAGTTCGCATCATTCGTGGGAACTTGAAAACAGCCCAGTCTCGTCAAAAGAGCCAGTATGATCGTGATCATAAGGATATGACTTATGAAGTTGGCGACAAAGCTTACCTTCGGGTTACTCCTTTGAAGGGTACCCATCGTTTTGGTATCAAGGGCAAGTAGGCTCCTCGTTACATTGGTCCTTTTCGCATTCTCGCTAAACGAGGAGAGGTTGCCTACCATTTGGAACTACCCCCACATCTTTCTCGAGTTCATGATGTCTTCCACGTCTCCCAACTCAGGCGTTGCTTCTCAGATCCCATCTGCGGAGTGGACTATGAAACGCTTGATCTCCAAGATAATCTCACATATCGAGAGTACCCGGTTCGCATTCTTGATCAAGCAGAGCGTGTCACCCGATGTCAGAACATCAAGTTTCTCAAGGTTCAGTGGTCTCATCATTCTGAGAGAGAAGCTACTTGGGAGCGAGAAGATAGTCTTCGACTGGAGTACCCCGCTTTCTTTCCCTAGTTCTGGTATGCTCAAGGCTAGCTAGTAATTTGTGCATCATGTTTAAATTCCATTTAAATTTGAAATGAGGATTTGTGAAACCATCAGAAATCATTCTGGAAATGACCCAGATAAAAATTGCTCCAAAAAGGTCCAAGAAAATGTTCATGTTTCTCTCTGAAAATATTGGACAGGGATAAAAATCAAACCAATATTTTTAAGAGCTCATAAGCATTTATTTTGGGCATTTGGATTAATCAAGTAATTATTTGCTTTGGAAATATATTGTTATATATATATATATATAATATTGTCCAAAAATTATGCTAGTTGATGAGGAGTTCTGGAATAATACCACTAGCTCCTACAAAAATTGGCATAAGAAAATAAAATGGTTTAGTATTTTTATTAAATCAAACAAATGTCAGAAAAATAGAAAAGAAATAGAAATGGAAAAAACCTCCCTGTGCAGCCCGTCACTGTGCAGCCTGGCCTGGCCAGCGGCCCAGCAGGCCGGCGCAGCCAGCTGGCCGTGCCAGTCGTCCCCTTCCTCGCGCCAGGAGGACAGGGGCACGCGCTCGATGCGCGCGGCCACGCGTCCGGCCACCTCCTGCTTCTCCCCCTCGACGCTCTGGCCTCTCTGCACGTTGCCACGCGCCCCCCCGGACCCTTGATACGTCTNTGTGCATCATGTTTAAATTCCATTTAAATTTGAAATGAGGATTTGTGAAACCATCAGAAATCATTCTGGAAATGACCCAGATAAAAATTGCTCCAAAAAGGTCCAAGAAAATGTTCATGTTTCTCTCTGAAAATATTGGACAGGGATAAAAATCAAACCAATATTTTTAAGAGCTCATAAGCATTTATTTTGGGCATTTGGATTAATCAAGTAATTATTTGCTTTGGAAATATATTGTTATATATATATATATATAATATTGTCCAAAAATTATGCTAGTTGATGAGGAGTTCTGGAATAATACCACTAGCTCCTACAAAAATTGGCATAAGAAAATAAAATGGTTTAGTATTTTTATTAAATCAAACAAATGTCAGAAAAATAGAAAAGAAATAGAAATGGAAAAAACCTCCCTGTGCAGCCCGTCACTGTGCAGCCTGGCCTGGCCAGCGGCCCAGCAGGCCGGCGCAGCCAGCTGGCCGTGCCAGTCGTCCCCTTCCTCGCGCCAGGAGGACAGGGGCACGCGCTCGATGCGCGCGGCCACGCGTCCGGCCACCTCCTGCTTCTCCCCCTCGACGCTCTGGCCTCTCTGCACGTTGCCACGCGCCCCCCCGGACCCTTGATACGTCTCCAACGTATCTATAATTTTTGATTGCTCCTGCTACTTTATCTACTGTTTTGGACTATATTGGGCTTTATTTTCCACTTTTATATTATTTTTGGGACTAACCTATTAACCGGAGGCCCAGCCCAGAATTGATGTTTTTTTTGCCTATTTCAGTATTTCAAAGAAACAGAATATCAAACGGAGTCCAAACGGAATAAAACCTTCGAGAACGTGATTTTCTCACCGAACGTGATCCAGGAGACTTGGACCCTACTCCAAGAAGTGCCAGAGGAGGTCACGAGGGTGGGGGGCGCGCCCCCTGCCTCGTGGGCCCCCTGTTTCTCCACCGACATACTCCTTCCTCCTATATATACCTACGTACCCTCGTCAGATCAAATACGGAGCCAAAAACCTAATTCCACCGCCGCAACTTTCTGTATCCGTTTTGTGACATGACGAGAAACTCTAACCTCACCGACTTAGAGAGACGATAGGAATCTATGCCGGAGCTCTGTCAACTACGTCTAGACGGACCAACTCGAGGAGAATCAGAGCTCGAAAGAAAAAACGAAGCAGAAGCACCACCATCCGCCCAAGCGCCGCGTCTGCAAGGACTAAAGATCCTGACTTAAACTACTAATCGGAGCGGAGGCATCGGGATTCCCCTCCTCGACACCAGCAGGCTGAGCGGAGAGGAATCTGCAGGTTCGTTGATGAAGCCAGGAGGGGAGAGTTTGCCCTAGCCGCCTAGGATTATGGGAAGAAATAAGAGGCTGCAATCCACGTTAAGAAAATGGAGCATATTTGGAATGGGCTAGCTATTTTTCGTCAAAAAAAGGCATATTAGTTTGTCCTAAGTCAAAATTTATAACATTTTAATAGGCCTATAAAAATATCACTATATAAAACACAAAAACAATATCGTTGGATTTATTATAAATTACAAATTGACATTGTAGATATTAGATATCGTAGAAGTTAAAACTTGGAAAATATACATGCGTGCCATTTATCCAGAATGGAGGTAGCAGCGGTATATACCAACTCCAAGTCCTAGTACCAGAAGGTGTTCGAACTCCCGAGATTCCTTGTCAGTTTATTTCCTTTTAACAAGAAACCTTGTCAGTTGTAGATTTGAATCTGTAACTGAAAGCATACGACTGTGCTGAAGTTATGCGAACGGTTTTAAAAAGAGGTGGGAGAAGGCCCTGCAAAATAAAAGGAGGGAGAAGGATTAACTTCTTAGAGACAGCCGGTTAGTTGTACATATGTCTAAAGTATGCGACGGTGCCGGGAAAGGTTTATGTAAAGTGCTAGGAGGAAGAGGCTATTTTATTGGTGATGACACGGCCTTGACCCCAAGTCACCTCGGTCGTCTCCTGCTCAGCTCACCCCACCCACCCCCTCTGGCTTCCTTGTTTGCTCTCCTCATGCCACTGATGGCGTCCGTCAGGGGCGGAGCTGGAGCAAATCTTACCCGATGCACCACTTTAACAAGGCATAAAATTTTCAAGCGTGGATGTATTAAATAAATGTGTGTTTAATAGGTTTAGCACACATTATTGGATATAATAGAAGTGATTTGTAAAAACGAAATGTAGCCATCAAATTGCTTACTATAATGATAAAACAAGTGACATAACTACTTAAAATGTAGCCCAAATGAAAGTACTGAGATCAACTGAGATTGCTAAAAATTGAAAATTACCTTAGTATGTTTCTATCCCTCCAGCCATGAAATACTTAACGATTTGAGCATTGGTGACCCTTTTCATTTCTTCCTTCTCCAGATAACAAATAATATCATCACTCAAACTTTCATCATTGACGCGATTGCCCTGATCATATTGAATGTCCTCTTACCAATTTATGTCTTCTGGCATGTGATGGTGCATTTCTTTTGAGAAGAAACTTGTCCATAGTATCTGTATTTGACAAATATAAATTATAATGAGACATGGAGAATTGTATAGGCAAATAAAATATAACCTAACTAGAAGTTATAACCCTAGAAAATACTCCACGCTTTTACCAAAAGATAATGATTTACTATATTCACTACAAGTCTATACATGATTGTTGAAGTTTAACAAAACTAGGAAAAGCAAGACAAAGGCCCTACCATAATTGTGGCCTTTTGTAATTTATCATCTATGGACGGACACAGAGACAAACATTCAACATTGGAATTTGGAAAGGATGCGAAATTACCGAGCACCGGACGGCGTGCAGCGTTGTTGCTCGTGTGCGTCGCTTCGTCACCGTGTAAGGACTCAGGCTGTGTGGCATCCGGCGTCCGGCGCGCTGCCGCTGCAGTCTCCGGCGGCTGTGCGGGACGGCGACGCGCAGGGCGCGTGGAGTATGGTAGGCGGGGTTCGTCCGCGTAACGTAGAAATCGATCGATGGATTGATTAGTTTTTTTCTAGTGGAAAAAAAGTGGATAGATTAGGTTTGCGTACGTGACTACGTGAGGAGATTCTCCTTTTTTTATAGACAAAAACTACATGAGGAGATGGATGCGCAAGCGAACCGTCGTGCGTGCGTGTACGCACGCGTCCTGCTGCGTTAGGCCAGTCCGGAGGAGTCAGGAGTGGCTGGAACGGGCACACCCTGATGCACAGCTCTTGGGCCACCGTGATGCACTGGGCCTTTTTAACTAATAGGTGCTGCTAGCGAATTTTTTCACCCGTATTCCTGTGCATACGGGTCAGCCCAATGGGCTCCGCCCCTGGCGTCCATACTGTCACCTTTTAGCATTCTGTGCGTGAGAGAAGACAAGGGCATAAGAATGAGGTGAGACAACGGACGCAAAGTTTCTGCACGCGAGCTAATGAGCTCGGGTGAACAGTAAAATCAAATAAAAATAAAAAAAATTCAAAAAATTCCAAGCTTTTTCTAGGAGAAACATTGACAAAAGTTTTAAGTGCTTGCAAATATTCGTCATGAAATCACATTCCTAGAAGGCGTGGCAAAAAAAAATCAGTACTCTGAAAATGCTTCTTTCAAAAGCATTTTGGAGCACTGAATTTGTTTTTTTCGCCACGCATAACAGGAATGTGATTTCACGACAAATTTTTCCATGCACTTACAAATTTGGAATTTTATTTTATTTTATTGTTCACCGAGCTCATTTGAGACAACGCTCTAGTGGTTTTTCTTGCATATTTACCTTTCATAAGTTAACCTGGTGGGTTCATTGGGTTAACATGGCAACAATCCAAGCATCTCCAATCGACACGTTGGAGGGTCAATGCTGGTCATGCAAGCTTATGACCTAAGATGAACAAACATACATAGTTTTGGGACCCAAAAATGAAGTTTCAAAGTTACATGACTAAACTGACACACATCCAATAGCTTTAGACCCAAAACTGCAGTTTTGAAGTCATATGACTAAATTGATAAACCTACACTAGTTTTAGGACACCAAACTGTACTTTCAAAGCTATAGGAATAAAGTAACACACCTCTGACAGTTTTAGAACTTATGACGCATTTTACTCATATGTTAAAAGTAGTGCATCTTTTTGCGGGATTAAAAGTATTGCATTTGCACGTGATATGCGTAGATTTGCTAAATCCTCTAGTGGATAAAGGACTCATGCGACTAGATAGGCTGGAGGTGGACTTACCGGTGGGCGTACTGTAAGAGCCCGTTCGGATCTCCTCCACGATCCAACTTCTCGAGAAGCTGGCGAGAAGCCAGTCGAACGACCCGGCTCCTGGAATCTGGCTCCTGGAATCTGACTCGGCTCCAGTGCAATTTCTGGGAGCAGCCCCGCCCCAGCTCCTAGATTCTGGAGAAGCGGGAGTTGCCGGATATTACATTTCATGCCATCCCGAAGTGCTACAGCCCACCCAGCGAACCGTTTTCTTATCGCTAATGCCCCATCGAATCGTTTTTCTCTCGCTACAGTGTACCAAGTCGCTGCCGAACGCTCGCTGGCTCCCGTGAGAAGCCAGCTAGCACTAGCTCGCGTGAGAAGCTGGCTTTCGGAGAAGCCAGCAGACTTCCGAACGGGCCCTAAGTATGTACAGTCTTAAGATGTGTTGGTAAGAAGATAAAATATGGTTGGTAGGAACCTTTTCTCTCTGAATGTGCAGATTTATCGAGAGCAAGTGTCATACTGAATGTGGACCCTGGTAAGATTCACGCGATTAGAGATGCTTTTTCCCACTTAGGAATCTCTTCGACTCTGCATGAACTAGTCGTGACCCAAGTAGCTACAATACTGAACAGGAAAAAATAAAATAAAAATGTTAAAGCAGGAACTTGCATGGAATGTCACTCAAGGAGTAGTACTAGAAAGACCCAGAAACATAATAAATATGTTAAATTGGGAACTTGCATCGAATGTCTTCCAAGGAGCTATAGTACT
>LR880971.1:801735932-801757918 GCA_904067115.1 Aegilops sharonensis | reverse complement strand
ATTGGGTTAACATGGCAACAATCCAAGCATCTCCAATCGACACGTTGGAGGGTCAATGCTGGTAATGCAAGCTTATGACCTAAGATGAACAAACATACATAGTTTTGGGACCCAAAAATGAAGTTTCAAAGTTACATGACTAAACTGACACACATCCAATAGCTTTAGACCCAAAACTGCAGTTTTGAAGTCACATGACTAAATTGATAAACCTACACTAGTTTTAGGACCCCAAACTGTACTTTCAAAGCTATAGGAATAAAGTAACACACCTCTGACAGTTTTAGAACTTATGACGCATTTTACTCATATGTTAAAAGTAGTGCATCTTTTTGCGGGATTAAAAGTATTGCATTTGCACGTGATATGCGTAGATTTGCTAAATCCTCTAGTGGATAAAGGACTCATGCGACTAGATAGGCTGGAGGTGGACTTACCGGTGGGCGTACTGTAAGAGCCCGTTCGGATCTCCTCCACGATCCAACTTCTCGAGAAGCTGGCGAGAAGCCAGTCGAACGACCCGGCTCCTGGAATCTGGCTCCTGGAATCTGACTCGGCTCCAGTGCAATTTCTGGGAGCAGCCCCGCCCCAGCTCCTAGATTCTGGAGAAGCGGGAGTTGCCGGATATTACATTTCATGCCATCCCGAAGTGCTACAGCCCACCCAGCGAACCGTTTTCTTATCGCTAATGCCCCATCGAATCGTTTTTCTCTCGCTACAGTGTACCAAGTCGCTGCCGAACGCTCGCTGGCTCCCGTGAGAAGCCAGCTAGCACTAGCTCGCGTGAGAAGCTGGCTTTCGGAAAAGCCAGCAGACTTCCGAACGGGCCCTAAGTATGTACAGTCTTAAGATGTGTTGGTAAGAAGATAAAATATGGTTGGTAGGAACCTTTTCTCTCTGAATGTGCAGATTTATCGAGAGCAAGTGTCATACTGAATGTGGACCCTGGTAAGATTCACGCGATTAGAGATGCTTTTTCCCACTTAGGAATCTCTTCGACTCTGCATGAACTAGTCGTGACCCAAGTAGCTACAATACTGAACAGGAAAAAATAAAATAAAAATGTTAAAGCAGGAACTTGCATGGAATGTCACTCAAGGAGTAGTACTAGAAAGACCCAGAAACATAATAAATATGTTAAATTGGGAACTTGCATCGAATGTCTTCCAAGGAGCTATAGTACTTGTGGTTTCTCTAGGTTCAATTAGGAACTTGCAGCGAATGCCATCGAAGGAGCTACTTGACAGGTCCAAAAAAAAAAAAACGAGTGTAAGTACGAACTTGCATCAAATGTACTGTACATGCCCAAAGAAAATAATAAAGATGTTAAATTGGAAATTTTCTTGGAACCTTATCCAAAGAGCTACCATACGGGAGAACCTAGAGAAACCACATAGAGATGCGCGCAGAATAGCACCAAAAAGGACCAACGCCCTGGAGCTGCAGTCATCGCCGTTGAACCCTTATGTAGTTCTGGAATACATGACACCAAATCTTGTCACATGACGAGAAACTCTAACCTCATTGACCCAGGGAGACGACAGGAATCTACGCCAGAGCTCCGTCAATCACATCCAGACGGACGAACTCGAGGAGAATTGGAGCCCAAAAGAAAATTTCGAAGAAAAAGCGCCGCGTCTGCAAGGACTAAAAATCCTAATCTAAACTACTAACCGGAGCGGAGGCATCGGGATTCCCATCCTCGGTGCCCGGTAGGCGGAGCGGCGGGGTATCTGTTGGCTCTTCATTGAAGCCTGAAGAAGAGAGTTTGCCCTAGCTGCATAGGGTTAAGGGGGAATATAAGAGACTGCAAACCACGTTAAGAAAATGGGGCATATTTGGAATGAGCTAGCTGTTTTTTATCATAAAANATCTCTTCGACTCTGCATGAACTAGTCGTGACCCAAGTAGCTACAATACTGAACAGGAAAAAATAAAATAAAAATGTTAAAGCAGGAACTTGCATGGAATGTCACTCAAGGAGTAGTACTAGAAAGACCCAGAAACATAATAAATATGTTAAATTGGGAACTTGCATCGAATGTCTTCCAAGGAGCTATAGTACTAGAAAGGCCCGGACAATAATAGAAATGTTCAATTAGGAACTTGCAGCGAATGCCATCGAAGGAGCTACTTGACAGGTCCAAAAAAAAAACGAGTGTAAGTACGAACTTGCATCAAATGTACTGTACATGCCCAAAGAAAATAATAAAGATGTTAAATTGGAATTTTTCTTGGAACCTTATCCAAAGAGCTACCATACGGGAGAACCTAGAGAAACCACATAGAGATGCGCGCAGAATAGCACCAAAAAGGACCAACGCCCTGGAGCTGCAGTCATCGCCGTTGAACCCTTATGTAGTTCTGGAATACATGACACCAAATCTTGTCACATGACGAGAAACTCTAACCTCATTGACCCAGGGAGACGACAGGAATCTACGCCAGAGCTCCGTCAATCACATCCAGACGGACGAACTCGAGGAGAATTGGAGCCCAAAAGAAAATTTCGAAGAAAAAGCGCCGCGTCTGCAAGGACTAAAAATCCTAATCTAAACTACTAACCGGAGCGGAGGCATCGGGATTCCCATCCTCGGTGCCCGGTAGGCGGAGCGGCGGGGTATCTGTTGGCTCTTCATTGAAGCCTGAAGAAGAGAGTTTGCCCTAGCTGCATAGGGTTAAGGGGGAATATAAGAGACTGCAAACCACGTTAAGAAAATGGGGCATATTTGGAATGAGCTAGCTGTTTTTTATCATAAAAAAGACATAGTTTGCCCTAGGTCAAAATTTATAATATTTTAATAAAGCTATTAAAAATATCAATATATATACAAAATCAGTATCATTAGATTTATTATAAATAACAAAATGACATTTAATATATCAGACATCGTAAAAGTTAAAACTTGGAAAATATGCATGCGTGCCCTATATCCAGAATGGAGGTAGGTAGCGGTATATACCAGCTCCACCAAGTCCTAGTACCGCAAGGGACCTTGTCAGTTGTAGATCTAAATCTCTGACTAAAAGCATTCGACAGTGCTAAAGTCATGTGAACGGTTTTTAAAAGGAGGGAGAAGGATTATCTTATCAGAGACAACGGGTTAGTTGTACTATGTCTAAAGTATGCGATGGTTCTATGAAAGGTTTGTGTAAAGTAGGAGGGAGAAGGGCGAAAGTGCCTTTCTGCTCCCGAGCTCATTTGAGCTTGGTGAACAGTAAAATCGAAAAAAAAATCGAAAAATTCCAAAAAAAATCTCAGAGAAACATTGACAAAAGTTCTAAGTGCTTGCAAAAATTCATCATGAAATCACATTCCTGTAAGGCGTGGCAAAAAAAACAAATTCAGCCTCCAAAATGCTTTTGAAAGTAGCATTTTCAGAGTACCGATTTTGTTTTGTTTTGCGACGCCTTCTAGAAATGTGATTTCATGACGAATTTTTGCAAGCACTTAAAACTTTTGTCAATGATTCTACCAAAAAAATTTCGGAATTTTTTGAATTTTCTTTTATTTTTTTTCGATTTTACTGTTCACCCGAGCTCATATGAGCTCGGGTGCAGAAACTCCACGTCCGGAGAAGGGCTATTTTATTGGTGATGACACGGCCTTGACCCCAAATCGCCGCGGTCGTCTCCTGCTCAGCTCACCCACCTAATAATGCAGTTATTGTGTTGTTAGGTTCACAATTGTATACTATCATTCTTTGTGTTTACTTTAAAGATATTTTGTTAGTCTTGAAGATTGGAGAACTTCTTTCCTTTGGGCCATAACCCTTATAATTTGATTTTATTAATGAAATGGTGGTGAAATCCCATCTTCCAAGAACGGAAACAAATTATTATTTTCCCTAAAAGGAGGTTAAACCCTTGGCCTCTGCATCATAGATGCACACACCCTTCTTTATCAAAGTAGCGTAAGAAACATCACAGTAGGAGAACCAAACAACACTATGTAAGCGGTACCTGCACACAAATAACAAATAATTGCAACCCAATGCGTATAAGGGGTTGTCAATCCCTTTACGGTAAACGGCGTGCGAGATTGGCAGGTTGACGGGATAAAAATAGTGATAAATTGGATAAATAGATCTTGAACAAGCGCGAAATAAAAGATGCAAATAAAAAACACAGCAAGATATTTGTTGGTTTTTGATAATGTAAATCTGAAAATAAAAGTTGCAAATAGAGGAAAAAGCAAATAGCAATGTAGATCAGAAAGTATATGTTAGGAAAATACACCGGGGGCCCGTAGATTTCACTAGTGGCTTCTCTCGGAAAATATCAAACAATGGAAAAATAATTACTGTTGGGCAATTGATAGAAGTACAAATACTCATGACGATATCGAAGACAATGATCGTATATAGGCATCACGTCCAAGATTAGTAGACCGACTCCTGCCTGCATCTACAACTATTACTCCACACATCGACAGCTATCCAGCATGCATCTAATGTATTAAGTTCATGGAAAAATGGAGTAATGCAATAAGAACGATGACATGATGCAGACAAGATCTATTCATGTAGGAATAGACCCCCATCGTTTTATCCTTAATATCAATGATCAATACGTGGCTTGCTGCCCCTTCTGTCACTCGGAAAGGACACTGCAAGATCAAACCCATGACAAAGCACCTCTTCCCATTGCAAGATAAGTAGATCAAGTTGGCCAAAAAAACCAAATATCGGAGAAGAAATACGAGGCTTTAGTAATCAAGAATGAATATTAAATCAAAGCAAGTCTGATCATAAACTCACACTTCATCGGATCCCAACAAACACACCGCAAAAAGTCATTACATTAAATAGATCTCCAAGAGACCATTGTATTGAGATACAAAAAGAGAGAAAAAGCCATCTAGCTACTGCCTACAGACCCGTACGTAGGTCTGATATGAACTACTTACGCATCATCGAAGAGGCACCAATGAGGATGATGAATCCCTCTGTGATCGTGTTCCCCTCCAACAGAGTGCTGGAAAATGGCTCTAGATTGGATCTCGTGGTTCTGGAACTTGCGGCAGGTAGAACAAAATTTCGTCGACTCCCCTAGGTTTTCTGGAATGTTAGGGTATTTATAGAGTGAAGAGGCGGTGCGGGAGGTCACCGAGGGGGGCACAACCCATCAGGGCGCGCCAAGCCCCCATGGCGCGCCCTGGTGGGTTGTGCCCACCTCGGGCTGCCTCTCGGATACTTCTTTGGCCCATCCTACGGGATTGTAAAAATGATATAAAGTTGCTATAAAATAATTGTAAAACATCGAAGAATGATAATATAACAACATGGAGCAATAAAAAATTATAGATACGTTGAAGACGTATCAGCATCCCCAGACTTAATTCCTGCTCATCGTCGAGTAGGTAAATGATAAAAATAAAATTTTTGATGTGGAATGCTGCCTAACATGTTCATCACATTTTCTTTTCTTTGTAGCATGGACATTTGGACTTTTATATGGTTTAAAGCAATAGTATAGTTTTTACACGGCGTGCTCCGGCTTCACGGGGAGCAACCCCGGCTCGGGCTTCTGCCGGACCAGGCGGAGGGAGCGCCTCATCGGCGCCGTCGCAGGGGAGGGCTCGTTGATGACAAGGGCGCCGCTCGGCGCGCGACTCCTGAGTGGTGTCTCCTCCGGCACGGGCTTGACGGTGCGGAGGGCCGGCGTGCCGGAGCCAGAAGACGAGGACGATCCCGCCTCCATTCGACGTGGTATCCAGGAACTACCGCGGCGGCGAGAGAAGGAGGGGCGCAGTGGGTACTCCAGCCGCGGCACATTGCCGGTCTCGATGTGGTCGAGGACGGCGTCGAGTGTGCGGCCGGGGACGCCCCACCACTCGTGCCGCCCTTCGGAGTTGAGGTGGCCGCGCGGGATGATGCCATTGACAGAGGCGATCTTATCCTCGCGGCGGCGCTCGAAGTACAGCGTCCACAGCGTTTCGCTGTCGGGCGCGTACCTCGGTTCGCTCCGCTACTCCTCCGTCAGCGAGGATTGGATGCAGGCGATCTCCGCCCGCCGTGCGGGTCCTTCGGGGACCGGCGGCATCGGGACACAGCCGGCACTCAGCCTCCACGCCCCCGATACGCGCATGTCGGGGGGCGCCGGGTACTCGGCCTCGTAGAGAAGGCACGCCTCCGGCTCCTGGAGGTGTCGGCGGTCGAAGCCGTTCGCCGCTGCACCGTCGCCTGGGTATCTCGCGGCCATTTCGATCGTCGCTGGGAAAGGCAGTGGGGGGAGAGCTCGTCGGCGGGGAGAAAGCTTTTGCGGGAGGGAGAGGAGAGGTTGTGGCGCTCACCGGCGGGGAAGGCGCCTTTTTATAGCCGAAGCAGGGCGGCATGCGGGGGGACGCGTGGCGCATGCAAGCGACGCGCGTCGGCGGCGTCTTCACTGCGCCGCCTGTGAGGCATCAATGGAGGCTGACCGGTACGGCAGCCTTCGCATTGATTCCCGCGGTAACCGAGGCGATGAGGTCGACGAAGCGGCCCGTCTCGCTGACTTGCGGGCCCGCGGCTGTTTCGCGCCAAAACGCTCGCCCCGGAGCCCCCGAGCGCCCCACTGCGCGTCGGGTTCGGCCTGGGTCCGCCGGCGCTGATTTCGGCCCAAGCCGGCGAAAAACGGGCTCCTCGGGGTGCAACTAAGCCGTTTTTTCGGCACCGGCGGATAAAAATCGCCTGGGGAGGCTGTTCTAGGGCGCGTCTGGAGATGCTCTTAATACTCAAACATATCAACAAGCAACCATGTCTTTCAGAATATCAACACTAAAGCAAGTTATTCCTAGTCCATCATGCTCAATCATTGATCAATTCATGAAACACATTTGCATATTAGCTACACCTAATGCTCAAGTACGACAATAGTGCCCCCTAGTTGGTGCTTTATAAGAGAAGATGGAGACTCAAATAAAAATAAAAAATTCATAAAGTAAATAAAAAGACCCTTTGCAGAGGGAAGTAGAGATTTGTAGAGGTGATAGAACTCAAAGCTTAAATTGAGAGATAAAAATATTTTGGGTGGCATGCCTTTCCTGTCAACGAAAACGGACGAGTAGTTCCCAATACTTTCCGTGCTAGATACATCATAGGCGGTTCCCAAACAGAAAATAAATTTTATTCCTTTTTCCACCTTTTCTTTCACATTCCACGACTAGCTGTATCCACGGGTGCCGTCCATACCAACACTTTCCAAGGAATTTATTATTTGACAACATAAAGTATTTTTTTGTCATTTCGGGACTGGGCATCCATAATATCTTTGTCGTACTCTCGTGCAATGATAAGTGAATAAACCCTCATCTTGAGAATAACACATCTAACATGAAAAATATCAGTCACCCCCTACCGTTTCATGAGCAGTACGAGCACACAAAAGAGAAGTTTATTTTGAATATTAGCGATGGCACATGCAAATTTTCTTAGAGCGGCACGAAAATACCGCATATAGGTAGGTATGGTAGACTCATGTGGCAAAACTGGGTTTAAGGATTTTGGATGCACAAGTAGTATTTCTGCTTAGTACAAGTGAAGGCTAGCAAATAGATTGAGAAGCATCCAACCAAGAAATGTAAAATCACATAAGCGAGCATTGAGCATAACTAACACCGAATAATGCACCACCAGTAGGATGTAATTTCATTGCATAACTATTGACTTTCGTTCTTGCATAGGGAATCGCAAACCTTAGCACCACTATTCTTACTAAAGCATAATTACTCACCAACATGACTCACATATCACTATCAACATATCTCAAAACTTTTACAAAGAATCAAGTTTATTTTGTCCAATGATCTTCATGAAAGTTTTTATTATATCCCTCTTGAATATCTATCACTTTGTGACTAATTTTATACATTGCAATTTCTTTTGGCAAGCTCAAACAAACTTAAGTGAAGTTGATGAGCATAAAAATTATCATCTCTCAAAATACTCTAAGTGGAGCATGAGAGAATTTCTTCAAAATTACTACTTTCAAATAAATCTAAGTGAAGCATGAGAGCATTTCTTCAAAAATACTAAAGCACTCCATGCTCAAAAAGATATAAGTGAAGCACAAAAGCAATTCCATAGCTCTAAAAGATTTAAGCGAAGCATAGAGAGAAATTCTAACAAGTCATGGCATAATTTTGGCTCTCTCAAATAGGTGTGTCTAGCAAGGATAGATGACACAAAACCAAAAACTAAATGAGCAAAGACTCACATCATACAATACGCTCCAAGCAAAACTCATAATATGTGACGAATAAAAATATAGTTTCAAGTAAAAATACCGATGGTCGTTAGAAGAAAGAGGGGATGCCACTCAGGGCATCCCCNTAGAGAGAAATTCTAACAAGTCATGGCATAATTTTGGCTCTCTCAAATAGGTGTGTCTAGCAAGGATAGATGACACAAAACCAAAAACTAAATGAGCAAAGACTCACATCATACAATACGCTCCAAGCAAAACTCATAATATGTGACGAATAAAAATATAGTTTCAAGTAAAAATACCGATGGTCGTTAGAAGAAAGAGGGGATGCCACTCAGGGCATCCCCAATCTTAGTGGCTTGATACTTATTGAATATTATATTGGGGTTCCATGGGCATCCCCAAGCTTAGGCTTTTGTTACTCCCTATTCCTTCATCCAACGTGATCTCCCCCAAAACTTGAAAACTTGAACCACACAAAACTTAACAAAATCTCGTGAGATCCGTTAGTATAACAAACCAAATCACTACTATAAGTACTGTTGCAAACCCATTCATATTTTAAAATTGCATTATATCTACTGTATTCCAACTTTTTCATGGCAAAAACCCTTCGAAGAAAACCATAGATTCATCGAAACAAGCACATAACACAATGAAAACANTTCGAAGAAAACCATAGATTCATCGAAACAAGCACATAACACAATGAAAACAGAATCTGTCAAAAACGAACAACCTGTAGTAATGTTAAAAATTATCATACTTGTGTAGCTCCAAAAATTCTGAAACATTAGGACAACATAGGAAATTTGTATAATCTTGTGTAAAAAAATCAGAATTTTTCGTCGCTTCTGTGATTTTTGGAAATTCGGGCATTGGACACAAGTTTCTATTTTTCAACAGGAAAATCAATTATCACCAAACAAAATCCCAAAGGCTTTACTTGGAAGAAACACTAAATAAAACATAAAAAAACAATGATAAAAGTAGCATAATTGAGCAAACACTCAAAAACAGGAAGCAAAAAAATTATTCATTCTGTTGCCTACCAATAAGCGCTAACGTTTTACGCCCTTAGCTTGGCATAACGCATAGATCTCAAGTATTGTCATCCTTGGAGGATGATCCATAGGTTGCCCTCATGATTGATTCATATGGCAATTTAGTTTTGGTTCTAAGGAATTGTTCCATACTCTTTCTTAGTGGAAACTCAAATTTAATATTCCTTCTTTCATATCAATCACGACCCTATAGTTCGAAAAAATGGTCTACCAAGTATAATGGGACAAGATGGATTGCAATCAATATCAAGAACAATAAGATCTATGGACACATAATTACTATTTGCAAGAATAAGAAAATCATTAATTCTTCCCAAAGGCTTTTTAATAGTAGAATCTGCCAAGTGCAAATTCAAAGAACACTCTTCAATATTGGTAAGACCAAGAAAACCACATAAAGATTTCAGAATTGTGGAAACACTAGCACCCAAATCACATAAAGAAAAACACTCAACAATTTGATCTTGATTTTAATAGTGGGTTCCCATTCATCATCTAATTTTCTAGGAATTGAAACTTCTAATTCCAAGCATTCTTCAAAAGCTTTGATCATGGCATCACAAATATGTTTATTAAAAGCTTTATTTTGTTCATAGGCATGAGGTGNAGAACAATAAGATCTATGGACACATAATTACTATTTGCAAGAATAAGAAAATCATTAATTCTTCCCAAAGGCTTTTTAATAGTAGAATCTGCCAAGTGCAAATTCAAAGAACACTCTTCAATATTGGTAAGACCAAGCAAACCACATAAAGATTTCGGAATTGTGGAAACACTAGCACCCAAATCACATAAAGAAAAACACTCAACAATTTGATCTTGATTTTAATAGTGGGTTCCCATTCATCATCTAATTTTCTAGGAATTGAAACTTCTAATTCCAAGCATTCTTCAAAAGCTTTGATCATGGCATCACAAATATGTTTATTAAAAGCTTTATTTTGTTCATAGGCATGAGGTGAATTAATCATGGATTGCAACAAAGAAATAGAATCAATCAAAGAGAAACTATCATAAATAAAGTCTTTGTAATCCGAAAGAGTGGGCACATCACTAGCTAAAGTTTTCACCTCTCTAAACCCACTTTTATCAATTTTTTCATCAAGATTTTGACTCTCCGAATTATCAGGACACCTTCTTCCTAAATTTGACTCTTCTCCAGCCCCTTTATCATCAATTTCAATTTTACCAAACAAGGAATCAATAGTAGAAACACCAATCACTTTAAGATCTTCATCGTTTTTATGAAAGCAGTAACTAGAAAACGTTTTTTTTTAATTTCTACTAGCTCTAAGCATAGCGGTTCTTTTCTTACTTTCATCCATAGAAACATACATAGCTTTAATTGATTCATCCATCTTAGGCACAAAAAATTTCAACTTGAGATTTTCCACATCATTGGAAATTCTATCAATACTTCTAGCCATATCATCAATCTTATTCAACTTTTCTTCTATCGTAGCATTGAAAACCTTTTGAGTATTGATAATATTCTTAATATTATTCTCAAGATCAGAGGTGTTCCTATTATTGTTATAAGAGGGATTACCATAGGAATTAGCATAATTATTAGAGGAATTTCCAGGGGACGACCTAGGATTAAAATTACCTGTATAATCATTATTATTAAAATTATTTAGCGAGACAAAATTCACATCTACGAGATTACTATTTTGCTCAATCAAAGAATATAAGGGCATATCATTAAGATCAATACGAGCACTTTTACTAGCAACCAATTTCATAAGAGCATCAACTTTTTCATTCAAAATACTAATTTCTTCAACCGAATTAAACTTTTACTAGTAGGAGCTTTTTCGGTATGCCATTGTGAATAATTTTCCATAATATTATCAAGCAATTTAGTAGCTTCCCAAAAAGTAATTTCCATAAAAGTACCACCCGCGGCGGAATCTAAAAGATTTCTAGAAACAAAATTCAACCCCGCATAAATTTTTTTGTATGATCGTCCAAAGATTTAACCCATGAGTTGGGCAATTCCTTCGCATCAAGTTCATCCTTTCCCAAGATTGTGCAACATGTTCATGCTCAAGTTTCTTGAAATTCATGATCTGGGTTCTAAGGGAAATAATTTTCGCAGGAGGAAAATACTTAGTAATAAAAGCATCTTTGCACTTATCCCAAGAAATGATACTATTGCGAGGCAAAGAAGAAAACCCAATTTTTGCACGATCTCGGAAAGAAAACAGAAATAACACTACTAGGAAAAGGCCTACTAGTGGCGCACCTGTTTTTCCTACTAATGGCGCACTACAGGTGCGCCACTAGCACCACGCCATTAGAATTTTTTACTAATGGTGCACCAGTGGTGCACCATTAGTATCTGGTATACTAATGGCGCACCAGGCAGTGCGCCATTAGTATAGCCCATGGTGCGCCATTAGTATGCCTCCCAGGGGGCCATATTTACCCATGTGCTTTGGCTTACTAATGGCGCACTAGTGTATGATGCGCCATTAGTGTCCTTTTTGCAGTGCGCCATTAGTGTGCTAAGTGGTGCGCCACTAGTATGAATATTAGGGATTTTTTTCTTTTCTGATATTCTCACAGGTTACAAAACATATTACTGCACAGAATATAGAGAGCACAACATACAAACAGCAGATTTATCGAATACAATAGAAGATTAGTCTCCGAATACAATTCATCATATTAGTCTCCGAATTTAAAATACCGAACAAAGTTAGAACAATACAAGTCTTGAAACCGCGAGTAGCGAGTTTGTCTTCACATTACAAGCCGATATCGATCATCTAAACTACCATCACATAGAAGAGAGCTGCGGTCATCACGATGAGCATAATTGCGATGAAACTGGTCTTCATCCGGTTCCTCCAACGCTCCCTTCTCTCTCCCGCTAGATAGCGCGCGTATCTAACTTCCGCCTCCGCCCTAGTGGTGTACCCTTTGTAACTGTTACCACTGAAACGGTGTACCTGTCTCCGACACTCCTCCCAGTCATCGTAGACTCCGGGAACCTTACCCTTGTACACGACATACGACGGCATCTCTATGCACTAGCCAAACAAAACGTTAGTAACAATTGACAGACAATACATAAGCAATATATAAGTATGCAACAAAAGGATCGGAAGAGAAAAGCAACACATTAATAGCACGATTCATGGTCCTACTAATAAATAGCATCGATTACATATAAGTTGAACGACTGTCCAAACCAAAGAAACATACAAGTTCATTAAAGTTTAATATTACAACATGAGCCAATCGACATTTCAGAACTACATAGCATCACTACTTTCGACTCGACTCAGGGACCGGAGCATGGATGAAGCCGCCGTCTTTCATGATGGTCATCAAATCGCGGGCGTTGTCAGCCTGCATTTGTAGCGTTGTTTCTATCTCGTTGTTGGACGGTTGAGATCTGAGGTACAACTGCCCCGAGGTACGAAGGACATCTTGATGGATGATTTCCAAAAACTCCGACTGGATGCGAAAGAATTCTTGTCTGATGTCCGCGTCCTGGATTGCCGACAAGCGTGTGGCCTAATCTTTGAGATTATTTGGTAGTAGAAGGTGATTATTGTCCCGTACGATCGCCCGCATGTGATGGAGGGCGTAGTAGGCATCCTTCTGACCGCCAGGCGGCTGCTTGACGCAGGGGAATGTCGTATTGTGGGTGAACACGTGCTTGCTGTTCCCGGGTCGAAATACGTGGTCATGGAATATTTCGGGCTTAAGAGGATGAGTGTGCAATATGTGTCACTGCACAAAACATGGAATGTTAGAAAAAAAAGAACGATCGAAATCTAAGAAATCATATGTTACAGGGCGGTGAGGGAATGACTTACTCGAGAAAGTAAGGCACGGGGAAGTTATCCTTATTTGGGTTTGCCAGAATGACGCCTTCGAGGTGTGAACTCGTGACTTACCGGTCCCCAGCGCTGCCCAAGATCTTGTCACACATGTAGAAGGGGTCGACTATCACGATGTCCGGGGTCTTGTCTCTAATGATCCGCATCTCCATACTCAGCGAAAACAACCGAACGAAGGTGTAGTGCAGCGGATGAAGGTTAAACATAGTGAAGATGTCATCAAACCACAGGACGATCGTACCCCCGATGGCGCTATCCACAAAGCCCTTGCCCTCTGGCACCTTGGCCACGAAAATCGGGTATGCCACATCATTCTGGGAGAGACGCTGCTTCTCTGAAGAAAGAACACTGTCATGCAGATTCCGCATAGCACCGGTTGCAGCATTGAGCAGATTAGTCGGTAGCATCGCCCTACCCGCCACATGCACCCTCCTCGAGATATCCTTAGGTGAAGGTGGCCCGTCCTGAGCACGGATCGTACTCGGTGCCGGCTGGCTCGCACCGCTCTTGTTATTCTTTCGTTTCCGTCCCTTCTTCCTCATTTGCTGTAATGGGATCGAGTTCTGCTCAGAGACAGCCTTCTTGAGTGTGTTGGGGCTGATAATATTTCGCACCTCGGCTATCTGAGGCTTGGTGAAGGCGGCATCTGGAGGCGTCTCCTGAGAACTGAACGCCAGATGACGCCTGTTGCAATTGGGTTTCTCCGGGGTACCAGCTAGATCACGATCGTCTTTTTCAGGGTTGGGTTCTTGAGAAGGAGGCCCGAAGAATTCGTCACCGTACCCATGTTCGGCAAAGTACTTATCCATGTTGGTAAATGTACCGCCGTCGTCGTCCGAATCCTGTGACATATGCATGCCCGGATACTGTGCCATAGGGATGTCCGGCATGTCCGGTAGAGTTGCGGCGGTCTTGCCATGACTTGGCGCCGGCACGACTGGCGGTGTTGTCTGTGGGGTGGTGTCCCCCGCACCAAACGAATCTGGATCTTCAGCCAAAGCAGGGGCCAGCTTACGCAGGCGCTGAGGGTCATCACATCATCTTTGTCGGCCCCAGCGGGTCGAATCGGAGGTAACAACTCGTCGCAGCCTGGCAGCACCTGAACCAGTTCAACCCTATACACGGTGGGTGGCATCGGATTACCGTGGAACACGGGGTTGCCCGGTTGAACGATTCTGCCCTTGGCGACATCGATCAACTCACCGCCCACGAAGTGCAGGAGAGTGCATGGAACGTCGGCGGCGCCCTGCGAAAACATGTAGGGCATCAGGGATGCCCAGTCAAAGGAAAGGAGATGAAGTCATCGGCCGAGAGGCTTAGTTACCGTGATGGCGTCGAGCTGGGCTAATGTCGAGGCACCGCCAACGGCGGGCGTGCAACTGACGGAGGGGTCGCTTGCTGCCGAGGTGCCGGCCGGCGTACACCCGGGTGCATTAAGCTCCAATGCCCGTGCCGGCGCCGGAGACACGAATATCGCCTCCGCCGGAGACACAAATGGCGCCGCCTGCACGTTGTGCGAGTTGCTGGCCGTGAAGCTGGGAACTTGGGGCGGCCCCTGTTGGCCGCCCACAATCCACGTTGTCATCCCCTGAATCAAGGTAGGCACAATGGCGGTGAGCGTCGTTCCCAGTTGTTGTTGCACTTGCTCTTGGACAATCTCCGAAATCCGTGCCACTTGTGCCTTGAGTTCTTGAACCTCGCGCGACTGGCTTTCCAAGCTGGTCTTTCTCTCCTTTCGCCCACCAGCGTTATAGTATGATGGCCATTTTGTGGACAAGCCTTTGCCGGCTACACGACCAGCTGACGACGAGTTACTGAGCTTATCCTTGTTTTTCATTACGTTCAACCCCTATTTAGAGTGATGTCCCAAGGGGAGCTCTGAGACGACCCCGCACTACTGCTTTCTGTCTCCTGCGGAAGGAATGTGAACCATTTAGAAATTTGGCTTCATTAATTAGAATGCAACCATATGGAGCTAATTACGTGGGGGTGTATTCCTTACCAGAACACGCTCAAGCGCCTTGGTCTTCGGATCCGTGGTAAGCTCCTTTGTTACCGGGTCCTCCTTGTACCGGGCCCTGACATAGTTCCTGATCTGCTTGTCATGGTATTTCTCGAAGCGGGGCGGTAGGCCTTGCTCGGCACGCTCCGCGTCCTCCTTGTCCCATATAGGCTCCGCCACTCTGTAACCGCCGGGACCGAGTTGGTGGACCCGTAAGTTCAACTCCCGCATTTCTTTCCCCCACTGACTTGATTCCACGTTGCGCTGCTCTAGCACTTGATCTTGAACTCCTTGTAGTCATCTTCGCTGATCGAAGGATTTTTTGCCTTGATCTTCTCATAACTATCACCTTTGTCAATCATTTTCTTCACCGTGCTTCTCCAAGTAGACAGGGCCGTGCTCATCCTCATGAGGGCGGCACTGTTCACTTTATTCCCTGAGCGGCATGTGTTTGCAAAGTCAGCGGGGAACTTGTATCGTTCATGCAGCTTCGTGAAGAGGAGGCTGCACAAATTCCCTCGGTCCTTATGCCTTAGGTTCTCAGTGTTGATCGAGACGGTGCTCCGGAGAATGCACCCGAGCTGAACCGAGTACCCCTTGACTAATTCTTTGGGCGCCGTTGGATGCCCGTCGGAGATCACTTCAGTAAATTCCTCCTTGACGGTGCCGAGCACGTTCGGGCGCCGGTCCTTCCGTTGCCTCTTCGGTTGGCTGCCATCTATGCGTGCGCTGCCATCATCAGTGGTGGCATCCTTGGTGGCACCATCAGTGGTGTCATCCCCGACGCCACTAGGGGTTATGTAGTCAGGATCGGTGTCTTCCGCGGTGTCCTCATAGCGGTGAGGTTCTTCCTCCATCTCCTGGGACAGCTCCCAGAATTGCTTGCCCGATCCGTCGGCCTCATCGTTGTGGGCCATGTTTCGCTCTAAATAGGAAAAAAGTTTGGTCAAAAAGTTGGTTATTGTCAAGGAACAAGATCTCTAAGTTGACCAAATAACCTAATTCTCGAGGAATGTTGCCAAAAAGTTGGTTATTTTCAAGGAACAATTGAGAGCTGTTTGTGATATTGCCTAGGTGTTTGGGGATGGAACCTATTAGTGTGTTGTTGCTAAGGTCCAAGTCCCTTCCTAACCCCCTTCTTCTTGTCTCCTCTCACTATCTCTCTCACACACATGGCAAGCAAGGTACAAAACTGAATTTTGGAAATCTACAGAATGAACAAGCTAAGGGTTGCAAATGCCCGCAAGGCTTCAAGAGTGACGGCATAATGGCTCGGTGTTATTTAAGGTTTGGTTTGTGAGGAACTATCATGGTCTCATCATTTAGGGTTTGTCAACACCGAGGCATCCTAAAAGCTAAGCTTTTATCATTTAGGGTTTGTCGACGCCGAGGCACCGTAAAATCCTAAGCTTTCATCATTTAGGTTTTTATCGACACCGAAGCACCCTAAAAGCCAAGGTTTTATCATTTAGGGTTTGTCGACGCTGAGGCACCCTAAATGCTAAGTTGAGTTTTCATCATTTAGGGTTTATCGATGCTGAGGCACCCTAGGTTCACTGATATATATATGGGTATATTCTAATAATATACCCTATCAAGAAAATGGAAGGAGAGTTCTAACTTGTGCCTAATCACTTGGCTCTATTGCCACCTATGGCAGTTGCATTAGTTGTGCAAAAAAAATTAAGAGCGGGCAGTAATGAATAATATTTAACGGGATACCTCAAAAAGCTAATCTAGTATCTCCATTTGACAATTTTCAACTAGAAAGTACACAAAGTGCAACAAACAGATTATTTCAACCCCCCAAACAATAATGATAACATTCTTTTCCTGATCTATAAATGACTCATGGTTTTTGTCGGTGTCAAAACCGGCGGATCTCGGGTAGGGGGTCCCGAACTGTGCGTCTAGGCGGATGGTAACAGGAGACGAGGGACACGATGTTTTTACCCAGGTTCGGGCCCTCTCGATGGAGGTAAAACCCTACTCCTGCTTGATTAATATTGATGATATGGGTAGTACAAGAGTAGATCTACCACGAGATCAGAGAGGCTAAACCCTAGAAGCTAGCCTAAGGTATGGTTGTTGTTCGTCCTACGGACTAAAACCCTCCGGTTTATATAGACACCGGAGAGGGTTAGGGTTACATAGAGTCGGTTACAAATGGGAGGAGATCTACATCCATATCACCAAGCTTGCCTTCCACACCAAGGAAAGTCCCATCCGGACACGGGACGAAGTCTTCAATCTTGTATCTTCATAGTCCAGGAGTCCGGCCAAAGGTTATAGTCCGGCCATCCGGATACCCCCTAATCCAGGACTCCCTTCGTCTGTCCACACATGAATTCAGCATATGTGTTTAGTGCAGCAAGAATAAAGGGGCAGTTGATCCTACTTAATTAAGTACTAAGATACCCCGGCCCCTGCATTAGTCGCAAGTACCCCATATGTCCTCTTTTTTAGCAAAGTCATGCTAAAATTCACGGAAAATTTCAGCATGATCTTTGCTAAAAATAGGACATATGGAGTACCCGAATTTGCCGGAATGGAAGTTAATCGACATTGCGGCAAACTCAAGGGCCTCTTGAAGAAAATATGCCCTAGAGGCAATAACAAAGTTATTTCCTTATTTCATGATAAATGTTTATTATTCATGCTATAATTGTATTAACCGGAAACATAATACATGTGTGAATACATAGACAAACATAGTGTCACTAGTATGCCTCTACTTGACTAGCTCGTTGATCAAAGATGGTTGTGTTTCCTAGCCATAGACATGAGTTGTCATTTGATTAAAGGGATCACATCATTAGGAGAATGATGTGATTGACTTGACCCATTCTGTTACCTTAGCACTTGATCATTTAGTATGCTGCTACTGCTTTCTTCATGACTTATACATGTTCCTATGACTATGAGATTATGCAACTCCCGTTTACCGAAGGAACACTTTGTGTGCTACCAAACGTCACAACGTAACTGGGTGATTATAAAGGTGCTCTACAGGTGTCTCGGAAGGTACTTGTTGAGTTGGTGTATTTCGAGATTAGGATTTGTCACTCCGATTGTCGGAGAGGTATCTCTGGGCCCTCTCGGTAATGCATATCACTATAAGCCTTGCAAGCAATGTGACTAATGAGTTAGTTGCGAGATGATGTATTACGGAACAAGTAAAGAGACTTGCCGGTAACGAGATTGAACTAGGTATTGGATACCGACGATCAAATCCCGGGCAAGTAACATACCGATGACAAAGGGAACAACGTATGTTGTTATGCAGTTTGACCGATAAAGGTCTTCGTAGAATATGTAGGAGCCAATATGAGCATCCAGGTTCCGCTATTGGTTATTAACCGGAAACGTGTCTCGGTCATGTCTACATAGTTCTCGAACCCGTAGGGTCCGCACGCTTAAGGTTTCGATGCAGTTATATTATGAGTTTATGTGTTTTGATGTACCGAAGGAGTTCGGTCCCGGATGACATCGGGGACATGACGAGGAGTCTCGAAATGGTTGAGACGTAAAGATAGATATATTGTATGACTATATTCGGACTTCGGAAAGGCTCGGGTATTTTTCGGAGTACCGGAGAGTTACGGGAATTCGCCGGGGAGTATATGGGCCTTATTGGGCCATACGAGAATAGAGGAGAGAGGCCGAAAGGAAGGAGGCGCGCAGCCCCCCTCTGGTCCGAATTGGACAAGGGGTGCAGCCCCCTTTTCCTTCCTCCTCTCCCCCTCTTTCCTTCTCTCCTACTCCAACAAGGGAAGGATGAGTCCTACTCCCGGTGGGCGTAGGACTCCCCCCTTGGCGCGCCCTCCTCCTTGGCCGGCCGCCTCCCCCCTTGCTCCTTTATATACGCGGGCAGGGGGTACCCCATGGACACAACAATTGATCTCTTGATCTCTTAGCTGTGTGCGGTGCCCCCCTCCACCATAGTCCTCCTCGATAATATTGTAGCGGTGCTTAGGCGAAGCACTGCGACGGTAGAACATCAAGATCGTCACCACACCGTCGTGCTGACGGAACTCTCCCTCGACACTCGGCTGGATCGGAGTTCGAGGGACGTCATCGAGCTGAACGTGTGCTAGAACTCGGAGGTGCCGTAGTTTTGCTGCTTGATCGGTCGGGCCGTGAAGACGTACGACTATATCAACTGTGTTGTTCTAACGCTTCTGCTTTCGGTCTACGAGGGTACGTAGACAACAGTCTCTCCTCTCGTTGCTATGCATCACCATGATCTTGCGTGTGCGTAGGAATTTTTTTGAAATTACTACGTTCCCCAACGGTGGTATCAGAGCCTAGGTTATATGCCCGAGTATAACACAAGTGAGTTGTGGGTGATACAAGCACTAGTAGAAAAAGGGTCAAATGTGAAGCACAATAGTGTCGGTTTGAATTTCAGCCGGCACTAATGTGTACACTAGTGCCGGTTCGTGGCGGCGATCAATAGAACCGGTTCGTGGCGAACCTTTAGTACCGGTTCATGCCACGAACCGGTACTATAGAGGCTGTGTCAGCCTACGGTCAGGCTATGGCCCCACCATCACCATTTAGTGCCGGTTTGTACCACGAACCGGTACTAATGAGGTTATGGCAAGCTGTTTTTAGTCCCACCTCGCTCCCCTAACAAGCCTTTTACCACCTTAAATATGTTATTTCTCAAACTATCACAAGCACTTGGTCTTCATTGAACTCTATGTGTAGAATTTGTGGCCGCAATATGAGTCTTCATCGGTTTATAAATCGTTGATGACTCATATTGACAATTTAGATTGTACACACAAAGATCATTGATGATCAAAGTATTTTTGATATTATAAGATCATATTGACAATTTAGACTGTAAAGAAATATAAGATCATGATCTAAATGCACCATTCAATGCGACGCCATCAACTTTCAACCGTTTATGCCTTCATTTGCTATTTTTCGTGCATTTAATGATTTGTTTTGAGAACTAAATGACCTGGAAATTGAAAAGCACTACAAATGAACTCTGAAAAAGTTGAAACTTGGCATGGTATCATCATTTCACCCACATATCATGTTCAAAAAAGTAGAGAGGGTTACGGCAAAAACTGGATGCACTTCGTTTACAAACTGGACAATCTCTTTCGAAGTATTCAGGTTTATGACGAAATTAAACTCATCTGTTACAAAAGCATTTCATTTTTTAAACTTATTACAACTCCATACTTTTTGTGCATTCAGTATGCACCATTCAACTGCTAGGCGGGAGGAGCTCTTAAGTACCGGTTCTAACTACTAGGCGGGAGGAGCTGTTTAGTACCGGTTCGTGGTGAACCTTTAGCACCGGTTCGTGCCACGAACTGGTACTAATGAGGTTGTGTCAGGTAAGGCTGGGGCCCCATGAGCACCTTTAGTACCGGTTCATGGATGAACCAGTACTACAGTTTCTTAGTAAGCTGTTTTTGAGTCCCACCTCGCGAAGAGAGAGGGACTAGAAGCGGTTTATAAGCCCTGAGTGCAGAGACGATGAAGAAGAGGCTCAATGCTCACGTTGCTTAGCTTCAAGCCTTCAGGAATATGGTAGACTGCACGGAGCTATGCGCAGTGCAGTTTACACTATTCCAAAAGGCTTGAAGCAAATTAACGAGCATTGCACCTCTTTTTTATTTTTAATAACTTATTACAACGCCGGACTTCTTCTGTTATGGCAAAAACTAATTGCACGTCGGCATTTCTTTTTTTTAAACTTTGGTTATAACTCCAGACTTTGACCATCAAGTTTTGCAGAAAAGAAAAAATAGCAGAAAAGAAAAAATAGCAGAAAAAAAACTATAGCTGAAAAGAAAAAAACTATATAAAATGACCGTGAAATTGAAAATCACTACAAAATGAACTCTGAAAATGTTGAATTTTGGCAAACTAGATGAAAAACTACTCACAAATAAATAGAAGAAAATAAATATAACAGAAAAGAAAAAACTATACAAAAAACTACGCAGAAATAAATAGAAAAAAATAAAGCAGAAAAGAAAAAATATAAAAAAATTGGGGCGCTGCCCTGTGGGCCTGCTAGGCCACGGGTGTGCAATTACAGGCCTTAAAGGCCCAGCAGACTCACAGGGCAGCGCGCAGAATTTAGGCCAACAAGCCTGCTATACAGAGGAGTTCAAAGAGGTAGCCTCGGCTGGATTTATAAACCAGTGCGGCTGCCCTTCGCCCGGCGAGGTGGGACTAAACTTTGGGGTGGCAGCGCGAGGCCTTTAGTACCGGTTGGTGGCTCCAACCGGTACTAAAGGGTGATCCGGTTGGTGGCTCCAACCGGTACTAAAGGCCCATCCTATATATATAGCACTTACGAAAAATTCAGTTACATCTCCCCACTTCGTCTCCAACCTCTCGCGACATCGTCGCGCGCCGCTCGATCCCGTCGTCGCCGCCCGTCGCCCGTCGTCCGTCGTCGTCGTCGCTGTCCCCGCCGCCGCCCGTCGTCGTCGTCGTCTCGCGCCGCCGCCCCGAACGCCGCCGCCGTCCTTCGTCGTCGCCGCGGTCCCGTATGTCTCTCGCACGCGCGCGCCGGCGCCCCCACCCCGTACGCCGCCGCCCTCGCACCGTACGCCGGCGCCCCCGCTCGTACGTACGGGGCGGCGGCGTACGGGGCGGCGTACACACACATACACACATACACACATATATATACACACATACACACACTACACACATACACACACACACACATTTTTTTACTTATTTGCTGTTTTCTGTTTTCTGTTTTTTAGAAAATTTAATTAGATATTAATTAGCTAGGTATGTGAGATTTGAACTAGTTGAATAATTAATATAACTAGTTTATTTTTAGTAAGAAAATTGTCGAACTAGTTTATTTAGGTATATGAG
>LR880971.1:801651821-801697577 GCA_904067115.1 Aegilops sharonensis | reverse complement strand
ACGTGTTTCCAACCAACTGATGAAAGTCCTGATGTGTTCACATGTAATCCAGTCGTCGCACTGCTCCGGGTGTTTGGAGCGCAGACTGTTCTTGTGTTCATCGACATACGGGGTCACCAAGGTAGAGTTATGTAGAACTGTGTAGTGTGCTTAAGACCAAGAATATCCGTCCCTGCATATTATTGAGTCCCTTCCAAACGTGCCTTTTCCAGTCAGTCACCCCTCATACCGCGATTTAGGGAGACCTATCTTCTTAAGGCCAGGAATGAAGTCAACACAAAACCCGATGGCATCCTCTGTTTGATGGCCCATGGAGATGCTTCCTTCTGGCCTAGCGCGGTTACGGACATATTTCTTTAGGACTCCCATGAACCTCTCAAAGGGGTACATATTGTGTAGAAATACGGGGCCCAGAATGACAATCTCGTCGACTAGATGAACTAGGACGTGCGTCATGATATTGAAGAAGGATGGTGGGAACACCAGCTCGAAACTGACAAGCCATTGCACCACATCACTCCTTAGACTTGGTATGATTTCTGGATCGATCACCTTCTGAGAGATTGCATTGAGGAATGCACATAGCTTCACAATGGCTAATCAGACGTTTTCCGGTAGAAGCCCCCTCAATGCAACCGGAAGCAGTTGCGTCATAATCACGTGGCAGTCATGAGACTTTAGGTTCTGGAACTTTTTCTCTGGCATATTTATTATTCCCTTTATATTCTATGAGAAGCCAGTCGGGACCTTCATACTAAGCAGGCATTCAAAGAAGATTTCCTTCTCTTCTTTGGTAAGAGCATAGCTGGCTGGACCTTCATACTACTTTGGAGGCATGCCGTCTTTTCCGTGCAAACGTTGCAGGTCCTCCCGTGCCTCAGCTGTATCTTTTGTCTTTCCATACACGCCCAAGAAGCCTAGTAGGTTCACGCAAAGGTTCTTCGTCACGTGCATCACGTCAATTGAAGAGCGGACCTCTAGGTCTTTCCAGTAGGGTAGGTCCAAAAATATAGATTTCTTCTTCCACATGGGTGTGTGTCCCCCAGCGTCATTCGGAACAGCTAGTGCGCCGGCACCCTTTCCAAAGATTACGTGTAAATCATTGACCATAGCAAGTACGTGATCACCGGTACGCATGGCGGGCTTCTTCCGGTGATCTGCCTCGCCTTTGAAATGCTTGCCTTTCTTTCGACATTGATGGTTGGTCGGAAGAAATCGACGATGGCCCAGGTACACATTCTTCCTGCAGCTTCCCAGGTATATACTTTCGATGTCAAGTAAACAGTGCGTGCATGCGTGGTATCCCTTGTTTGTCTGTCCTGAAAGGTTACTGAGAGCGGGCCAATCGTTGATGGTCACGAATAGCAACGCCTTTAGGTCAAATTCCTCCTATTTGTGCTCATCCCACATACGTACACCGTTTTCATTCCATAGCTGTAAAAGTTCTTCAACTAATGGCCTTAGGTACACATCAATGTCGTTGCCGGGTTGCTTAGGGCCTTGGATGAGAACTGGCATCATAATGAACTTCCGCTTCATGCACATCCAAGGAGGAAGGTTATACATACATAGAGTCACGGGCCAGGTACTGTGATTGCTGCTCTGCTCCCCGAAAGGATTAATGCCATCCGCGCTTAAAGCAAACCATACGTTCCTTGGGTCATGTGCAAACTCAGCCCAGTACTTTCTCTCGATTTTTCTCCACTGCGACCCGTCAGCGGGTGCTCTCAACTTCCCGTCTTTCTTACGGTCCTCACTGTGCCATCGCATCAACTTGGCATGCTCTCCGTTTCTGAACAGACGTTTCAACCGCAGGAACCCTCTTCACCTTCGCAGGAACCCTCTTCCTGGGAGGGGGGGGGGGGGTCGCCGTCAACATCACCAGGGTCATCTCATCTGATCTTATACCGTAATGCACCGCATACCGGGCATGCGTTCAGATCCTTGTACGCACCGCAGTAGAGGATGCAGTCATTAGGGCATGCATGTATCTTCTGCACCTCCAATCCTAGAGGGCATACGACCTTCTTTGCTGCGTATGTACTTTCGGGCAATTTGTTATCCTTTGGAAGCTTCTTCTTCAATATTTTCAGTAGCTTCTCAAATCCTTTGTCTGGCACAGCATTCTCTGCCTTCCACTGCAGCAATTCCATTACGGTACCAAGCTTTGTGTTGCCATCTTCGCAATTGGGGTACAACCCTTTTTTGTGATCCTCTAACATGTGATCGAACATCAGCTTCTCCTTTTGACTTTTGCATTGCGTCCTTGCATCGACAATGACCCGGCGGAGATCATCATCATCGGGCACATCGTCTGGTTCCTCTTGATCTTCAGCAGCTTCGCCCGTTGCAGCATCATCGTGCACATCGTCTGGTTCCTCTTGATGTTCAGTAGCATCACCATATTCAGGGGGCACATAGTTGTCATCGTACTCTTCTTCTTCGCCGTCTTCCATCATAACCCCTATTTCTCCGTGCCTCGTCCAAACATTATAGTGTGGCATGAAACCCTTGTAAAGCAGGTGGGTGTGAAGGATTTTCCGGTCAGAGTAAGACTTCGTATTCCCACATATAGGGCATGGACAACACATAAAACCATTCTGCTTGTTTGCCTCAGCCACTTCGAGAAAATCATGCACGCCCGTAATGTACTCAGAGGTGTGTTTGTTACCGTACATCCATTGCCGGTTCATCTGCGTGCATTATATATAATTAAGTGTGTCAAAAATCATTACAGAACATCATGAATAGATAACTAAGTGACCAAATTAATAGAAGTTCATCATCACATTAAAACCAAAGTACATACATAGTTCTCATCTTCAAGCGAAAATCATTACAGAACAACATAAAGCTCTGTAGAGCATCTAAATTAATTAAACCATACATTGAAACTATGTAAAACATTTCAATGCGAAAACAAATGCGATCATAATCGCAACCAAGGTAACAACTGATCCAACGGCATAATGATACCAAGCCTCGGTATGAATGGCATATTTTCTAATCTTTCTAATCTTCAAGCGCATTGCATCCATCTTGATCTTGTGATCATCGACGACATCCGCAAAACGCAACTCCAATATCATCTTCTCCTCCTCAATTTTTCTTATTTTTTCCTTCAAGAAATTGTTTTCTTCTTCAACTAAATTTAACCTCTCGACAATAGGGTCGGTTGGAATTTCCGGTTCAACAACCTCCTAGATAAATAAAATCTATGTAACGTTGTTCAGCATAATTTTCATAAACAATAAATGAACCAATAGTTATGAAAAGATAATATATACCACATCCGAATCATAGACAGGACGAGGGCCGACGGGGGCGGATACCAAAACCATCGCACTATATAAGATGCAATAATAAAAGTAAGAAAATAATACAAGTATCTATCTAAACATACAAGTAATAATATTTTTTCCTTTTAGAAAGAAGATAAGAACAAGAGGCTCACCCCGGTGGTGCCGGCGATGAGATCGGCGCAGGTGATCAACGACGGTGAAGACGGGTACGGGGCGTGATGGACCGCTAAACCTAGACAAATATTGAGGAAAATGGAGCTTGGAGGTCGAGCTTGGGGAGGAGAAATCTTAAGTAGTGTGGCTCGGGCATTCCATCGAACACCTTGTGTGCATAGGAGGTGAGCTAGAGCACCACCAAGCCCTCTCCCCCTTGGCTGCCAGAAAAAATAGAGCAGTGTGCTCTGCTCTTACGCTACGGGGTATATATAGGCACCTCATTGGTCCCGGTTGGTGGCGTGAACCGGGACTAAAGGGCAGCCTTTGGTCCCGGTTCGTGGCACCAACCGGGACCAATGGTGGTGGGCCAGGAGCGAGGCCCATTGGTCCCGGTTCGTCCCACCAACCGGGACCAAAATGTCCAGACGAACCGGGACCAATGGCCCACGTGGCCCGGCCGGCCCCCGGGGCTCACGAACCGGGTCTAATGCCACCATTGGTCCCAGTTCTGGACTGAACCGGGACTAATGGGCTGACCCGGCCTCGACCAATGCCCCCTTTTCTACTAGTGAGCGGGGAAGGTTGTACATCCACACAAACACAGGCCAGGTGCTATGTGTGCTTCTCTGGCTGCCAAACGGATTGACTCCGTCGGTGCTCGCTCCCAGCACGATGTTCCTTGGATCGTCCCCAAATTCTGGGTATTCGAAGTTCAACGCTTGCCACTGGCTCCCATCCTTAGGGTGACTCAGCATCTTGTGTTTTTTATGTATCTCCGGATCATTTTCATCATCTTCTCACCTTTTCTCGTCCCTATCCGCGTGCCAACGCAGGAGCTTTGCTACCTTAGGGTCCGCGAAATACCGCTGCAGACGAGGAGTGATCGGAAAGTACCACACCACTTTTCGAGGAGCTTTCTTCCTCTTCTTGTATCGACTGATGCCGCACATCGGACATATGGTAGACTCCGTGTGCTCGTCCCAATAAATGATGCAATTGTTCATGCACACATGGTATTTCACGTGCGGTAAATCCAGAGGACACACGATTTTCTTCGCCTCCTTAAAACTGGTCGGGCACTTGTTCCCCTTGGGAAGACGTTCTTGCCAGAATGACATGTTCTCGTCGAAGCATGTGTTGGTCATTTTGTGTTTTACCTTCATCTCCAGATCCATCAGCGTTACTTTCAGGCGGGTATCCTTGGGCTTGCATCCTTCATACAATGGACTAACCACGTCTATCTCCAGTTGATCTAGCTTGGCTTTCTCTCGGGCAGCAGCTCTTGCGTTATCCGTCTGCTTGAGAAGCAGCTGTTGAATATGAGGGTCCTGCACCCAGGCCATCGATGGTCCATCATCGTCTGCTCCGGCATCTTCATCTTCATGATCATGCCCTTCATCTGCTCCGGCATCTTCCTCATCATCATGTCCGGCATCTTCTACATGATGACTGTGTCCTGGAGATTCTTCATCTTCTCGCCCGTCCTCGCCGCGGTTGTCTTGATCATGCCCTTCCTCATTTCTTGACCGGCCCCCATGGACGACTTCATAATCATTTTCATCACCTTGCCACCGATAGCCATCCATGAAACCACGCAAAAGCAGGTAGTCCTGCACCTTTACGGAATCCGGGTCCATAACGCTCTTCAGCTTGCATCTTCGACACGGACATCTTATCTCCGTCTCGTTCTTTTGAAGCATCTCAGCCTTCGCGGAGCTCAAAAACCTATTCACGATGCCTTCGGTCATCGTGCGGACCATGATCGCCTGCGGGTAGAGCAAAACGATATTTTAGAACCAAAAAAAATTTGGCATGACTTTGCCTAAAAATAGGACCAAAAAGAATGCATAGTGCCAAATTCTCGCCGAAACGGGAATGAATCAACATTTCGGCAAAATATTGGCAACTATCGCATTTCAAATACCGGTACCTACAAACACAAACATATATGCAACACCACAAACATATGCAACACTACAAACATACATAGATCTAGCTAGGCCATAAAAAGTGCATGTGCACGTTGTTGGAGGGAGAAAAAAAGTAGATCTACGACATAAAGAAAGCTTTCCCCTTACTTACCTATCAAAAAAAGGTAATTTAACCACTTAATTTGGATGAATGTATGGTGCAAATGAGGTGAGGAGGAGGAGGCAGCCGAGACAAGCTTGGAGGAGGAGGTGGAGAGAATGAAGTGGGGAAAGTGAGTGTGTAGGTGGCTGTCCAAAATATCTAGCTGGTCCTAGGTTACAAATGGCGCACCACCTACAAATGCGCCATTAGTAACCCTGGTTACTAATGGTGCACCAGCTGGTGGTGCGCCATTAGTAGTTTTGCAAAAAAAAATAGTAGTGGTGCACTGTGTGGCTGGTGCACCATTACTAGTTAAAACTAGTAATGGCGCACTGTGCCCTGGTGCGCCATTAGTATTTTTGGAAAAAAAAATTGTTACTAGTGGCGCACGATGGGTCTGGTGCTCCATTAGTATCTATCACACTAATGGCGCACCAACACATGGTGCACCACTGCCATATAGTAGTGGCGCACCACATGTCTGGTGCGCCATTAGTGTCCATATCATCTATAGCACTTTTCCTAGTAGTGTAATTTCAACTTCACCATATCATTGTCCACATCTTTTTTATTTTTCATATCACATAATTCTATAAATTTGTTAAAATGGGACGCGGCATCCTCATTAGGAGTACTGGAAAATTGATCTTTCATGACAAGATTCCACAAAGCAGCATTGATATCACAAGATTCCGCACTAGTGGTGGGAGTAGCAAACAGAGTGCTAATAAATCATTATTATTGGTATTGCAAAAATCACACAACTTGGTGTTCTCTTGTGTCATCATGACTACGCACTCAAGAACACGAGATTGATCTGACGAGAAAACGGTGAACGAAAAAGATGGCGAATAAAATGGCAAATTGTTGTAAAGTGGGGGAGATGAAAACGAGAGGCAAATGGCAAATAATGTAAATTGAAAGGAGATGAGATTTGTGATTAGGAACCTGATAGATGTTTATGTTGCTCTCCGGCAACGGTGCCAGAAATTCCTTTTGATGTCGCTTGAACTACGTCGGTATTTTCCCAAAGAGGAAGGGATGATGCAGCACAACTACGGTAGGTATTTTCCGCAGTTATGGAACCCAGGTATCAATCCAGTAGGAGAACCAAGAAACAATATGTAAGCGGTACTTGCACACAAATAACAAATACTTGCAACTCGAAGATGATTGGCAAGTTGGACCAGTTGTCAATCCCTTTACGGTAAACGGCGTGCGAGATTGGCAAGTTGACTAGATAAAAATAGTGATAGATTGGATAAATATATCTCGAACAAGCGCGAAATAAAAGCAAATAAAAAGTGCTACAAGATATTTTTGGGTTTTTGACAATATACATCTGAAAATAAAAGTTGCAAATAGAGAAAAAAGCAAATAGCAATGTAGATCGAAAAGTATATGATAGGAAAATAGACCGGAGGGCCGTATATATCACTAGTGGCTTCTTTTAGAAAATAGCAAACGGTGGGAAAACAATTACTGTTGGAAAATTGATAGAAGTGCAAATACTCATGAGGATATCGAAGGCAATGATCATATATAGGCATCACGTCCAAGATTAGTACACCGACTCCTGCCTGCATCTACTACTATTACTCCATGCATCGACCGCTATCCAGCATGCATCTAGTGTATTAAGTTCATGGATAAACGGAGTAATGCAATAAGAACGATGACATGATATAGACCAGATCTATATATGTAGGAATAGACCCCATCATTTTATCCTTAATAGCAACGATCAATACATGCCTTGCCGCCCCTTCTGTCACTGGGAAAGGACATCGCAAGATCGAACCCATCACAAAGCACCTTTTCCCATTGCAAGATAAATAGTTCAAGTTGGCCAAAAAAAACAAATGTCGGAGAAGAAATACGAGGCTATAGTAATCAAGAATGGATATTAAATCAAAGAAAATATGATCATAAACTCACACTTCATCGGATCCCAACAAACACACCGTAAAAAGTCATTACATCAAATAGATCTCCAAGAGACCATTGTATTGATATACAAAAAGAGAGAGAAAGCCATCTAGCTACTGCCTACGGACCCGTAGGTCTGATATGAACTACTCACGTATCATCGGAGAGGCACCAATGGATGATGAACCCCTCCGTGGTCATGTTCCCCTCCGGCAGAGTGCCGGAAAAGGGCTCTAGATTGGATTTCATGGTTCTGGAACTCGCGGCGGTTGGAACAAAATTTCGTCGACTCCCCTAGGGTTTCTGGAATATTGGGGAATTTATAGAGCAAAGAGCCGGTACGGGAAGGCACCGAGGGGGGCACAACCCATCAGGGCGCGCCAGGCCCCCCTAGCGCACCCTGGTGGGTTGTGCCCACCTCAGGCCGCCTCTCTGGTACTTCTTTAGCCCATCCAGGCCCTTCTAGTCCATAAAAACTCTTCAAACAGTTTCGCTGCGTTTGGATTCCTTTGGTACTGGTATTCTACAAAGTAAAAAACAAGAAAAAAACAGCAAATGTCACTGGGCACTATGTCAATAGGTTAGTCCCAAAAAATGATATAAATTTGCATAAAATGATTGTAAAACATCCAAGAATGATAATATAGTAGCATGGAACAATGTATTGATCCCCTTCTATAAATTATATCTAGGAGAAGAGGAATCAACTCCTACCACATGATCGCATACGAGCAATTCAAAAGGAATTGGCAGGATTCTTTGTTCAGCACGTCATACCTAAAGACGAAGAATACCATTGGGAATTGCAATGCGATTTTGGTGGATGATGTTAGGGATCGTAAGAGATGTTATATTGTATATATGCATGATCGTGTACTGTATGTAGTAGAGTCGAATAGATATACGAAAACTTGTTGTTCGACCAAGCCCGGAGAAAGAGAGGTCACTTTCTCTCTATATATGTTCATGATGATGTTGTGTAATTAATGGTCCCTTCATTGCTATATGTAGTAACTAGCGTCGAGTTGAATGAACAACATAAATTAAAAAGGAAACCCTAAATGTAAAATAATTGAAGGTTAAACACAAAAAGAAAAGGGGGAAACACAATATGAAACCCCTAAACCCCTCCTTTAAAACAAACAACGTCTGGCAGTTTCTGACGCGTGGCTGCCTTTTAGTCCTGGTTGGAGTTACCAACCGGGACTAAAGGTCCTCCTGCCTGGGCGCCCCACAACAGCCACCTGGAGCTCCTTTAGTCCTAGTTCGTAAGCCAACTGAGACTAAAAGTGGGGGCCTTTAGTCAGGATTGTTCAATCCCGGTTGCAGAACCGGGACTAAAGACCATCTAGAACCTTGACTGATGCCCTGTTTTCTACTAGTGTGAGATGCACATGGAACTGTTGAGATTCACGCGATTAGAGATGCCTTTGCCCACTTAGGAATCTCTTTTCGAATCTGCATGAACTAGCTGTTACCCAAGCAGCTACAATATTGTTTTCGCAAAACAAAAAGTAGCTACAATCCTGAACAGGACAAAAATAGAATAAAATAAAATAAATTTGCTAGAGAAATAAAAAATGTTAAAGCAGGAACTTGCATGGAATGTCACTCAATGAGCTTTAGTACTGGAAAGGCCCAAAAATGTGTTAAACTGGGAACTTGCATCGAATTCATCCAAGGAGCAATAGTACTATAGAGAGGCCTAGAAAAATAATAGAAATGTTAAATTAGGAACTTGCATCGAATGTCATCCAAGGAGCTACTTGACAGGTCCAAAAAAACGAGTGTAAGTACGAACTTGCATTGTATGTCACTCAAGGGAGTATTACTACTGTACATGCCCAAAGAAAACAATAAAGATGTTAAATTGGGAACTTGCTTGGAATGTCATGCAAAGAGCTACCGACCATACAGGAGAACCCACAAAAACTATAGAGAGATGTTAAAGTAGGAATGCGCGTCAAATACCGCACAAGGAGCTATAGTACTGGACATGCGTAGAAAAATGAAAGATGTTAAAGAAAGAAACCTGCTTCGGATGTCACCCATAAGCTACTCCCCTAGTTTCAAAATATGGGGCATACTAGTTTGTGGCAAGAAATGAATGCTACTCCCTCCGTTTTTAAATATAAGTCTTTCTAGAGATTCCAACAAGTGACTATATACGAAGCAAAATAAATGAATCTATATTTTAAAATATGTCTACATACATCTATATGTTGTATTCTATTTGAAATGTCTAAAAGGACTTATATTTAAGAATGGTGGGAGTAGAATTTTCCAGAACCGATGCAACCCTGCCTCGGTGGTTATATATAATACTCCCTCCGTAAACTAATATAAAAGCGTTTAGATCACTAGTTTAGTGACTAAACGCTTTTAATTATATTAGTTTACAAAGGGAGTACCTCGCAGAAATTGCTCACCTGGAACAAAGCCGGTCTAGTTGGCATTCAAGGCGTAACGGCTCGTACCCTTAATCGGAGGGTAACCAACTCCGCATGTAAATATCATTAACCTTCACAGTAAGTCTGTCGTATGGCTTTTCTCTTAATGAAAGGAAATCATGATCAGTATCATTAGACTTATCATAAATTATAAATTAAAATTGTAAATATGAAAAAGTGGTACATTATTTTTGTGTGGAAATAATTAGAGATATTATAGAAGTTCATCAGAAGTACAAGATCTCAAATAAAATGAAAATTATACACTGAGATTCTGAGACGATCGAGCGATCACCAGTGCCGCCAGAATGAGCCGTGGATGCGTCGATGTCACCACTCCCCTACCAAAGTCGGCTTGACCTTGTCTGTCGAGAAGTCTTCGTGCACATGGCCCTAAGGACCAACATCTTGGAGCCGCAGTTGACGTCGTCGAACCCTTGCATAGATCTGAAACACCTGACATCAAATCTTGCCACATGACGAGAAACCATAAACTCACTTAGCCAAGTAGATAACGGTAATCTACAACAGAGCTCCGTCGACTACATCCAGACCAAGGAACTCAAGGAGGATTCGAGCCCTAAAGACAAACTCGAAGAAGAAGTACCGCCATTCTACCGAGCGTCACACCTATGAGGACTAAAAATCCTAACCTAAACTACTAATCAAAGCGTAGTCACTGGATTCCCTTTCCGCCAATGGCTGCCGAAGCGGGAGGCAGAGTAGAGGGGAATCCACGGGCTCGTTGGTCAATCCTAGAGGAGACAGTTTGTCCTCACCCCCTAGGATTAGGGGAGGACATAAGAGGCTGCAAGCCACGTCGATAAAATGGGGCATATTAGGAATCGGCTAGCTGTTTTTCGGTCAAAAAATGGCATATTAGTTTGTCCCAAGTTAAAATTTGTAAAATTTTGAAAAGCCTATAAAATATCAATACGTACAACACAAAATAAATATCAGTAGATATTATCGTAAAGTGCGAACCAACCTGTGGTTGGATGGTTAGAGGGACAGTGATATCCCCGGCCCATTAGGGTTCAAATCCAGGTGCTCGCATTATTTCAGGATTTATTTTAGGATTTCCGGTGATGCGCTAGCTTTCAGTGGGAGACGATGTTCCCGACAACGACGAGACGCCTACGGTGACTTCATAATTCTTAAGATGATGTGTTGACTCAGTCTCTCGAAGGTGCTCATAGAGATAGGATGTGCGTGTGTGCGTTCATAGGGGTGAGTATATGAGCGTATGTGTGAGTGGTTGGGTTTGTACTGTGTTCAAACAGATATTATCGTAAAGTATAATTTGATGTCATAAATATTAGGTATAGTAAAAGTTAACATATTCGGAGAATATGCGTGGCCTATATATCTAGAATGAAAGTTGGCAACGGTATATACCAAGCTCCAAGTCCTAGTTGAACTCCTGAGATTCCTTGTCAGCTTATTTCGTTTAACAAGGGACCTTATCAGATGTAGATCTAAATCTGTTACTGAAAACATGGGATGGTGCAAAAGTTATGTGAACGGTTTTTAAAGGAGGAGAGACAGCCGGTTAGCTTTATGTCTAAAGTATGCGACGGTGCATGCTATGAAAGGTTTATGTAAAGTAGGAGGGAGAAGAGAAGAGAAGGGCTATTTTATTGGTGATGACACGGCCTTGACCCCAAGTCACCGCGGTCGTCTCCTGCTCAGCTCACCCACCCACCCCTCTGCATCCTTTGCTTGCTCTCGTCGTTCTACAAATACCCATTGACAGGCACAGCTTGGACACACACTCCTCTTCTCCCTTACATGCGTACATTTGCAGTCCAGAACAGCCCCAGTTGATCCTCTCTCGTTCCCACAACCCACCTCGTTCGTGTCGCGCTCAATGTCGTCGAGCAGTAGTCCTAGCTCACCCACTGTGGCAAATGCTTCTCCTCCGACAATGACCACCATGAAGCTCAAGATGGATGCCAGGCTGCTAGCACTGGCCTGCTCTGGCTCTTTCCATGATCTGGAATCACTCCTCAACAGGACACCAGCCGCCTGCACCTCCGGAAGCTCGGCGGCACAGCTACCCGCTCTTTACGCGGTTACCTTTGGAGGTGATACTCTTCTCCATGTGGTCGCTGCTAGCCATGGCGACTCTGAGGACTTACTGAACAAAGCCAATCTCGTCTACGGCAAGGCACCCAGCCTCCTCTTTGTGGAAAACAATGGGGGAGACACACCCCTGCACTTTGCTGCACGGGCGGGCAACTTCCCAATGGTGTCTCTTCTCATTGATCTTGCCAATGGTCATGGCATTAACAATGGTAAAGGGCTGCTGGAGACACAAAACAAGCTCAAAGAGACAGCCTTGCATGAGGCCGTCCGCATTGAGAACAATGATATGGTCAACTTGCTCATGACCCATGCTCCAGAGTTGGCCACCATTCCTGCTGAAGGTACTTCGCCATTGTATCTTGCCATCTTAATGGAAAATAAAATCGTCGCCAAAACACTCTACGAGTTGAGCAGTGGGGTTCTTTCATACTCTGGACCGAATGGACAAAATGCGTTGCACGTTGCTGTTCAGTGGAGCCAAGGTACCAACTTTAATCTGAATTTCACCTACCATTATTAGATATATGTAGTACTCCCTCTGTATCAAAATAGAAGACGTTTTTTGAGACTATGATAGTGTCGAAAAAGTCTTATATTTTGATACAGAGGGGTACCATTTAGCATACATTTGCCTCATTACTAGTTTACCATTTGCATCCAGGCTGTTAGTGTGTTGTTAGGTTCAAAATTTACCTCAATGAGACATTTAGGAAGGATATTTAGTTAGTCCTGAAGACCTGTCATCTTTTGTGGGGGCGTAACCCTTATAATATGATTTCGTTAATGAGATTTAGGTGAACTCCTGTCGCAATAAAAGGAAAAAAACGATTCAAATTATGTGAAAGATGTAAAATTTAGATATTCCATAATGTTATTCGACCCAGAAGATGTATTGTATGCAACAGAGAAACTACTTTATTTCGCCCATACTGAATCGATTCTGATACCATACAAAACTTGGAGAAGAGGTGTATGAAGAGACTCTGTTTCATTTCATCCAGTTTGCAACTTTTTGACCACCAATAAACAAAGTTACTAGACCAAACATGTCAACTTCATGAACCATAACACTCCACTAACCACCGTGTGCAAAAATCTAGGGCGCATGACCTTGACTTTGTATACTGATGCATGTACACATTTCCTTTAGCATCCTTTCATAGTGCTTTTTTGCTCCCTAATATTGATTGGTTTAACGGAAACACACCACTCGCAGATATCACGAAGATGTTGTTAGAATGGAACAATGACCTTACACTACAAGGGGATGCAAACGGAAGTATACCTCTTCAGTTTTCCATTGTAGCTATTCCGTGTCAAGAAAAAGAGACAGCCAACCCATATGTTTAGAATTATTGAAAGTCAATCCAGATGTACTGTATCAACCAGACCGCAATGGATCATTCCCGACACACGTGGCTGCATCCGTTGGTGCAACATCAATCATCACTGATTTTCTTATGAAGTCACACAATTGTGCTGGCTTGCTTGATGCTAGGGGAAGGACATTTCTTCATGTTGCTGCTGACAGAAAGAAAACAGCGATTGTCGACTATGCTTGTCGAAACATATCGCTGTCATGGATTTTGAATATACAAGACAAAGATGGGAATACTGCACTCCACATAGCTATAAGAAAAAGAAGTATGAGAATGTTTTGTTCTCTGTTAGGGAATAGACAAGTACACCTGAATTTGATGAATGAGAAAGGGGAGACTCCATCAGATATAGCACATCAAAATCTTCGTAAAGAAATGGGATCTATCAAGGGGGTAATATATATGAGCCTTTTAAATTTAAAACACGGCGTTGGAGGTGAACAAGAGTAATTGAGGTTTGCATTGTTTAATATTTATTATTCTAATTTTGTAGGAAAATGAACCAGAAATACTCAATGTACTCAAATATATCGGTGCTAAAAGGGGTATTTCTCACCAGGGTTTCTTGAATGAATATGATACTGACCAAGCAAGACAGGATGAAATACATTTCTTGAGTCAAATGAAAGAGGGGACACAAAGTCGATGTGTTTGCTCTGTTTTAATTGCAACCGTGACGTTTGGTGCAATGTTCACCATGCCTGGAGGTTATAGAGATGAGGATCACACTCATGCAGCGTCACCAATTCTTGCTGGAACGTTTGCTTTTGATACATTCTTCATGGCCAACACACTTGCCTTTGCTTTCTCAATCACAGCTACAATTTTTCTCATGTTTTCTGGAGATCCAACGGTACCCCTTGGGATCCGGAAAGCGCTATTTCGAAGGTCCAGCCCCATCATATTGATTTCAGTAATCAGCATGACGCTTGCCTTCGCATTTGCTGCAATTATCATGTTATTTCCAGTTGCTCCTATGTCTGCAGTAGCAGTAACTTTCAGCATTGTTCTCATAATGGTGTATAACTCTTGGGAAGCAGCAGTCAAGTCTATTTTTCTGTTCGCAGCACTCTGTAAGAGAAAGGGGATATGGTACGGGATAGTCTGGGCATCCCCATTTGCAGCATTCTTATTCTGGTTATCTATGTCTGGGGTCTGTTCAATTGCCCTGGGGAGTCACATCGATGGCAAGGTGGGACCACCGGCACAACCACCGACACCATTTGCTTGAAGAGGGTCAAATACACGTATATTACATATATGTAGCATTACTATCTCTTGTAACCGTGGATGTTCTCACACTACCAGTTGGAGATTTAGACATTTCTTTTTTCAACAGTCTATGTGCTTGTACCAGTGTAAACAACTATTGATGTATTTGCTGTCTTGTCCGGATTATATGTATCGTCTAAGGTAATAAATTTAAGGAGCTATATTATTTTCTGTTATGAATTGATTTTTTAACAGTATTTTGAGTATACATTTTTCTAAACTGTTTGCGGAGCCTTGAAATTGCGGTCATGCCAGCTCAGCTCAGCGCACCTGTACATGACAACTTGTAAAATTTGCCATGCCACCTATGACGCAAGGGAAAGACTGGAAGTTGAAACCAATCGCAGATCGTTGGTTTCTTCAAAATACAAGGTTAAAGCTTTGAATAAACTCACAAAAATTACGAACCAGGACAAATTTTACATGTCCAAACAAGTGTCCAGCAGCAGTCCTCTAGCAACAATGCATGATGATCTATCAAGTTGACTGCCGGTTATGTATGACATTTGAACAAAAACCCATCAACATGGGGTGCAAAGGATTCGGATTAAAGCCAGAGCAGAGCTGCAACCACACCGCTGCTTGCAACTTCTATGCAGGTGTGTCAGCTCGCTGTCTCCACTTGAGTGCTGTCTTTGTCGCTTCTCTTGCGCTTCCTAACCCTCTTCCTCTTCGCCTCACCATCAGCCTTAGGACCCTGACATGTACTCATTAGTGCTCGTGCTTGTTAGATACATGTGCTTCCGGTGTAGAGTCATGCACATCCCAGTACAACTGAAATCAGGAGCTACAGCACAACAAAAAATGCGCAATGAGCTTCAGTAGCCTATCTAAGATCTAAGTTGTTGAATTATCTCTTATACATCCTACTCTCAGTTCTACACCTCAATATAAGCCATGCAACTCCAAGCTTGTTGTTGAAACATTGCGTTAGGCATGTATAATCTGCGTGTTTCCAGTATTATTACATAAAGCTTACAGATGTAAATACTGTCTAGCGATTATTAATTACCTGATTTTGAGCAGCTGACGGTTGGGGCTTTGGTTTCTTTTTCTTGCAAGAGAGTGGGTTTGGGCCCTGCAGAAGGACACACATCAGCATCTCATAACTCCAAATATTAGTGATGCCCACTAAACATGCATATGACGAATATCCTGAAAAACAGTTTATGTAATTATAACCTTTGCTCTGTTCCTTTTAAACTTGCTTTTCTCTGCCACTCCATGTGCATTTCCATCGACATATATCTTTCCTTCCGATGACGCCTTCAATAGCTTCTTAAAATCTGATTTTTCCATATGAACACGCTTCTCCTCATCCAACTGAACAAACTTACGTTGCTGCACGGATGGTTGCTCAATAGACAGGGAGTTTTTCAGACCGTATATCACAGGAACACAAGGAACCTACAGAAAAGTAAACATGCATGAACAAACTGCTGCACGAAAAGTTGATAAGATAAGATGGAAAAATAGATTTGTTTCTGTTGTTTCCATTAAATAAATGATACGATACTTGTCGGTTGTATTGATGTCCCTGAGCAAATTCTTTCAAAAATAAAAATCAGGTGATAAAATGGTAAAAGTAGAATGCTACAAAAGCATAGCAAATCTTCATACCTCTCGCAGCTTTGCCCGGAGACCAGAATCCTGGGTGGCAACAAAGTAGTTCTCCGGATTCTTATCACCAACCAGGGACAGGATACAATCCACAGCACTGACCACTTTGTCATGCTCTCAACTGAAGACACAAATAAAATTCCAGACGACAAACAATCAGCGCCTCCGCAAGTCACGATACTGCAAAGCTATCCTCACTGAATGTAGTAGTACTATGAATACACTCATCACATCAACAGAAGTCTCTCTCAAAAAAGAAAAACACATCAGCAGAAGTCAATTGAACAATCTGTGTTGCAAACACCGGTAAAGCTACCATTCCTGAAGGACTGAACGTAGTAGTAGTAGTACTTCATACAAACTGAAAGAACAAAACCAATGCGCACAATTCTGGTACACGTTTTTCAGTTTGGCCATGAAGGTTCCTAGTTGGAAAATGGAACCAGGCTAACCAATGTGAGCTGATTCCAATATATTGTTTGCAGTTGGTAATATCGGAGGCAAACAAAACAGTGCCAGTTTACAGGATAAGCACAAGGAGGGACGTTCTTTTTTTTTTTTTTAAACGAGTAGGAGGGACGTTCTGATTAACGAGCAGTTCAAATTGGTGGGTTTTCAGACAGCCCAAACCCAGATTGGCTCTAATTCTATCAGGTACTTCCTTCGTTCCAAAATAGATGACCCAACTTTGTTCTAACTTTAGTACAAATGCAATTTCATACCAGAATTTCAAGACTTTAAATAAAACAAATAAAAAGAGGAGGATAGAAGAGCACCTGGCGGTGGCGAGGAGCTGGGCGGCGTCGAAGGCATGGGAGTGGGACTTGCCGAGGCGGCGGAGCTCGGCCTGGACGCACTTGGAGGTGAAGAGAGGGGGTGCCCTGGCGGCGGAGAGGAGCTCGCGGAGTGCGACGTCGGCGGGTAGCAGTTGGTGGACCGAAGCAGGTGGAGTAGAACTTGACCACCTTGCGGTGCCGCGACCGCCTCTTCACCCTCATCACCGGCAGGCGGGCAGGCGGCGGCGACCGGAGGTGGCTGCTGCGCGTCGGGTGGAGTTGGAGGAGGCGGCGAGGGCGGGACCTCCTATGTGCCGCTCTTTGCGGCGAAGAGACGCAGTTTCGCACAGGCGGCCTCTGACTGGGCCGGCCCATGACCTTCAGCGAAGGTCTGTAGCTCCAAAAAAATTCGACTTCGCTGGGAATCGATCCAGCGATCTCATGCCGCCAACGACGAACTGCAACCAGCTTAGCTAGCGTGATTTTATGATTAGGCAACAGCGTCAACCTATAAGAACCAATAAGCAGCGCAGATCCAAATTAATTTTAGAATTTTGAAAGCAGTTTTTTTTAAAAAAACTGAGTGTTTGTGAAACGCAAACACTGTCCAAATTTGCGATTTGTTTTACAAAATTGAAACACTTTTCGAAATCATGAACATTTTTTTCTGAAAACAGGAACATTTTTTAAATTCCAAAATGAAAATTGTGCAAACGCGAACATTTTTTAAAACTCCCGAACAAAAATTGAAAACACGAACAACTTTTAGAAAATTTTGAACAATTTTGAAAAGGGAACATATTTTTAAACACAAAAAATTAAACATGAACATTTTTTGAAAATGGGAACATTTTCTGAAAAGTTGTGAAATTTTTTAGCAGAAAAATTCCGAACATTTTTTTAATATGTGAATATTTTTTGTATTTATGAACAAATATTGTAAACACTATCTTTTTTGAATATTGATCGATTTTAGAAAAAATAATCTTTCTTGAAATTTCAGAACATTTTTCAAACTAAAATAACGTTGAAAAATATAAAAACAAATAGTACATGAACAATGTTTAAAAGTGCGAACATTTTTCGAATTTACGAACAAAATTTGAAAACACAACCTTTGTTGAATTTTGATCATTTTTATAAAACCACAAACTTTTTTTAATTTTAGAACATTTCTGAAAGATGCGAACAAAATTTGAATTTTCTGAACTTTGATGAATTTCTGAATTTTACTAAACTAAAATATTTTGTAAAAAACGAACAAATTTTGGAAAAGGCAAACATGTTTAGAATTTTCGAACATTTTTTCAACAAGAAAATGAAAATGAAAAAAATAGGAATGAAAATAAACAAGGAATCTAAAAAACATCAAAAGGAATGAAAAAGAAACAGGAAAAAACGAAAATGAAAAAGGAACAGAAAGAAAACATGGTTCTGGATTTCTAGAAGGTTCACAAAACCGAAATAAACCGGCTGGAAACCCGTGGAACATTCCCAAAACCGGAAACAGAAAGGTTTGCCTGCAGTCATGAGATGGGCCGGCCCTAATCGCTCGATGCGCATCTCTGCCTGTGTGTTGCCGCGACAATTTGCCGCAACGTGCGGCAAATAGGAAATTCCGGCGAGGGCTACGGGTTTTTCGTCTTCACCGCGTGCGTGCTGGGCCGGAGGAAATCTGTTGTGGGCTGGGCCCACTTCGTGGGGAAAAATGCGCCAGCGGGGAAATAGCCTCTTGGTGGGGAAAAAATATAAATAGCCTCTTCGTGGGGGAAAATGCACCCGCGGGCTTACCGCGAGAGCTATATCCCGCTCAATGCAGGCAGGATGGATGCAAGTCTCTCGTTCGAAGGATTTCCTGCGAGCTAAAGTATTTTTTTAACGCAGTTCAAACATAGACGCTTGTACATATGCATGTATACTCACATCTATAAATATGCGCACGCACATCCTACCTCGATGAGTATCCTCGAGAGACTGAGCTGACACATACATTGAAGATAACGTTAGAAACGCCTTCAAAGTCGATGGAAACATGCCTCTCGCGGAACGCGAGTCGCGGGAAGGCCTAAAATAAAGTCAGGAAAACGCGAACACCGGTATCAAGTCTAGTACTTCAACTCTGCTAGACTGGGGATAGCACTGTCCTCCTAGCCATCGAGCTACAGTATTGGGGAGTCCATATTCATGCCTACCTCGCTTGTTGTTTGCTGCTCGCTTCGGTTTCCTTTGTATTTTTTCCTGTTTTTTCACTGATTTTCTCATTTCTTTCTCCGATTTTTCATGGTTTTTTACTTTCTTTCTTTTTATTTGTTTTCTTCTTTCTCTGCTTTTAACTTTTTTATCTGTTTAATATTTTCTTCAGTTTTTCCGTTGTTTTATATTATTACTTGATTTATTATTATTATTTTAGCTTCTCTATTAGTTTCATAGTTTCTATTTTTTTGCACCGGTTTCAGTTTTCTTTCTTTTGTCAACTTTCATTAGATTTTTCTTCTCTCTTTTCGTATACAACACGTATATATTTCTGTAAGAGAGTAACATTTCTTACAATTAGCCGTATCATTTTCGTATACAATTAAAATGTTTTTCTGTGCGCGTTGATTTTTTAAATACATTGCTAACTTTATTTTTAAACATACATTTTAATGTAAATCTTTCAGATAAACAGTCAATATTTTTCACATACATAAGGGTCATTTAAAAAAAAATTTGACATTTTTCACATACATTATTAACATTGTTGAAAATTTATATTTTCTTATGTCTCCATTTATCCATACAAATTACTCATTTCTCATATACACCTTAGCATTTTCGAAAAAAATGATTAACAATTTACAAAATATTTTTATGTCTACATTTTTCACACATATTGTGTATTCTTTTTACTAATCAACATTTTTTATGTAAATAACTAAAATTCATGAAATACTTGATTTACATTTTTCTAAACATATGATTTTTATGTATAATTTTTGACATACAAATTTAACATTTTTTTCTATACATCAGAGACATTTTTATGTACACGCACGATTAACATCTGTTTTAAGCATAATTTTGTAATATGATGTCAATTTTTCTATATATTGTATATTTTTCTTATACATAAAAAAATATTTTTTGTATACACGTTTAAAAAATTTTAATACATGATTAACATTTTTTCATATATATGTTCGGATGTCAATTTTTTCATACACATTATAAAATTTTCATATACATTAGAAACATTTTTTTATACATGATTTATATTTTTCTAACACTACTAGAGAAATGGCTAGCCACAACTCTAATTTGTGGCGTGTCATTTCCAATCAACGCCACCACAATTTCTTATAAATAGTGATGATATTGACATATTTAGTACGCTAACTTTACAATGTTAGTGCCATCGTTGCTTTTTTTCTACCATGCCACAGTTTGTTGGCCAATCTGTACGGACCAGTCTCAAGTTTGTCGACATTGGATTTCTACAAACATCATAGGTAATTAGTCTAGTGGCGGTATTGAATTTTTATAAAACGCCATAAGAATATTTATTTTGTATATATTATTAGTTCAGTTTTTTATTATAGAGTCATTATTATTCTTTTTGGGACTTTTAGTTGTTACATTAATAATATTTATTTCGAAACTAATATTATTCCGAGTATTTTTATTATTAGTTTGAGACTGTTTAATGATTTTTGAGATATTTTAGTTATTAAATTAAAAATGTATATTTTGAATATATTATTATTTTGAGTATTATTATTATTTATTTTAAATTATTTTTGAGAGTTTTAGTTATTGATGTTAGAATGTTTATTTTGAGTCTTGTTATCATTTTTTGAGAGATTTTTTATTAAAGATGGAATAATTATTTTTGAGTTTAATTATTTATTTTCTGTATTTTACTTTTTGGATTCTTTTTATTGTTTTCTGTGTCTTCTATTGATTTTGCATCTCAGTATTTTTGGAACTTTTATTATTTTTCCGAGTCGGGCCTATTGGGCCTAGCCCAATGTTACGTCCGACACTGTCGAGCCAAAGGGGCCACGCCCCCTCACTTCACTCGCCTCCTCCTCTCGATCCCCTCCTTGTCGCCCTCTCTCAATCCCCTTTCTACCAATGGTCATCGCCGAACGATTTCCGGCCTCCTCCAGTCCTCAGGTACACATCTAGACCTCCCTCTCTCTATGCCGGATGAAATAGGCCTTTTGGATTCATTTCCGAGCCGAGGTGTGATTCCCATCGCTAGTGTTTCAGCGATGGCGACAGAGACGGCGGCAGGCGACGGTGACTGAGTAGACAGTAGGCAACAACTACCCTTGGCTCCAATGCTAGGTGAGCATATCCCTCCGAATTTTTTTTGGTACATGCCCTATAGGCAGCTTCGAGGCTCCTGGTGACCTCTACACCGTGGAGCTCGAGAAAAGGCCAAGACCTAGATGGGAGGAGGTGGATGGGATCATTTCCTTGCCCATAATGGTCTCACTGTGGGTGAATTGATCTGCTTCTTCTTCAGAGGAAGAAGACCCAAGGTTTATGTTATCTATATCTCGACACGGATGATGATGATGATGATGATGATGATGATGATGATGATGTTGATGATGATGATGATGATGATGAGGACCCATTTGACGATGCAGTTGTTGGGTTCTACGGTATGGTGCGTCGACTGCAAATTAAAATTTTCCTACGCGCAGAACAATCAGGAACATGCTACGGGAATGGACGCATTTGGAGGTGAAGAGCGGGGGAGCACGGGCGGCGGAGAGGAGCTCTCAGAGGGCGTCGGCGGCGGGGAGCAGTTGGTGGACGAGGAGGTGGTGCATGAATGTGTCGTCAACGAGCACCTTGTAGGGCTCGCAGAAGCCGAAGCAGGTGGAGTAGAACTTGACCACCTTGTGGTGCCGCGACCGCCTCTTCACCCTCATCACTGGCCGGCGGGCAGGCGACGGCCGGAGGAGGCTGCTGCGGTGTCGAGTGGAGGTGGAGGAGTCGCGAGGGCTTTGGGGTTTCATATCCACCGCGTGTGTGCATGCTGGGCCGGTGTGGGCCGGGCGGACTCTGTTCCCGGGCTGGGATGTGTACTGCGGTCCGCGTTCGTCATTCCCAAAATTTTAAAACAAAACAAATAGGCCATTTTCGTGTAATTGCTCTACAGGAATGTATGTAGTTCACCCACTCTTGTAATGCGTGTTACTGCTGCACCGGATCCCGTAGTATATTTTAAAATATATTTATAAAATCTGAAAGAAATCTAGCATATTGACACGTCATCAATATATGTTGTTATAAAATTTCGTATGAAAATTTGAATTATTGGTTGAGATACGAAAGGAACATATTTAACATCAATGTGACAATGAGCCAAATCTATAGCCCAAAGTACATTATGTACTCCCTCCATCTCAAAATAAGCGTTTTAACTTTATATTAGCTCTAGTATAAAGTTGTACTATGTTTGAGACAGTTATTTTGGGACGGAGGGAGTATTATTCAGTGTCGAACTTGTCTTCTCTTCAGAATTTTTAGAATGTTTATGAACCCGTGCAACAGATATTCTATCACTGCTGCCTTGATGTTTTTGTGTGTCAGAAACAGTTTTTTCTTCGCGGGGAATGTTAGAAAACAGTTGCACATTGATCTACGACCAATCTGCAATCTTGATTCTCATAACTGTTGTGTGTGGATCATGACATCTCGACGGTGAGTTATATCCCTTGTCTCTGATCTCGGCATCCTCTTCGATCGTTCATTGACAGCCACTAACACACAGCCATCCATCCACATCGCGTTACCAAAATTTCTCCTCCACTGCCTGCCTGCTGGCTGCTATGCCAGCGCATACGTACTTGGGCCGGAGAAGTTACACTGTTAGAAAGAGAGAGTGTGTGTGGACAACAACGCCAACGGATCGTTGGATCTCCTCCATTAGTAAGCGAGTCCCAGAATAACAGGCACATCCATTGGTTGTTTATTGGCCTAGGATCTACCTCCAACGCCCACAAATTCTTGTTTAAAAGAAAACAAAATTCATACAAATTCATAAATCATCACTGGCAATTTTGGACATGAAAAAATAGACGTAGACACCCCCTTCGCTATGAGACACAAGTGCACCCAAGCGTTAGGGTTTCCCCTCCCTTTCGTCGCTGCCGCCGCTGATGTGCCTTGTCTCTTGTGGTCTTGTGGTCTTGTGGTCTTGATGAGAGGGCTATGTTTTTAGTATTCAAGAAGGCAACGCAGCGACGGCTCCCTGAAGACGGAATGAAGTTCTCCCACACCTAATCCACATCCCGCGGTGTTTCTAGCGTTGTTGAAGGGCATGTGGAGATTTGTCTCTGATGGATCTCGTTACATTCAGTTGGCATTTGTCTTCGGCGGTTTCGCTTGGATCCGGGCATCTGGCATTTGTTTGTGTGTCTACATGTTGGACTCTATCGATCTACGCTTCTCTTGGTCAACGGCGGTTGTTGCTAGGGTGTGTTGGTCTTGTGGGGTCTTAGCACGACGACTTCTCGTATATCTATTACAACAAGTTTTGCCTGACTCTGATGGGGAGGGGCAATGAGGGGGTGAACCTTCGGCTCACTCCAATGCATGTAGACTACATATTTGAATGCAATTTTTTACTTTTTAGATGTTCTTTGTGCTACCTTTGCAGTGAATGAATAGATCGGAGGTTTTTCCCCAAAAATGTTTGAAGTTGAAAAAAAGAGGTCGTGGAAATGTACCAGTGCTAGGTCTTGTTTTTAGGGTCCATCAGAGGAAAAGCCAACAACGAAGATGGACGGTAAATTGGATTCATGGTTTGTGAGTGAAGATATATATCTTCTAGTTTAAACCATCGGAAAAAAGTAGTGCGCTATAGCGCGGTTAGCACATTATAGCATGTACCAAATTGTCTCACTAAATAAATTAGTTTACAATGTCTTGCTAATAGCACGCTATAACACGTTATAACACGGTAATAGTGTAATTTAAGGGGCAACCATATTTTATATAGGGCGCTATTTTTAACCGTAGTTTAAACTTGTATGATCTTCATGATGTCATCATCGCTCTTGTTTTCCCAGTGCATGCACGCATATGTGGCCTAGCTAGGATGGACGACACGTATACACCACAAACTCAAACTGTGTGCGGTGTACTCAACCTGGTATTATTTTGTTTTGAGCAAAATCCATTATGTATCATGTATACGCGAAAAAACTCTTCGATCTCCACTCGATCGGCCTGGGCCTTGAGAGAATCTCTAGCCGTGCCTCCAACAGGCCGCCTCTAGCCGTTTTTTTGGCCGCTGACGTAAAAAAAACGGTCCAGTCAGGCCCACAAGACCCAGGTTTTCATCTGTTTGGGTCGAAACTTGCGCCGGCGGATCCAGGCCGAACTCGGCACTTGTGTTGCCAGCAGGCTCGCCTCCCTCGCCCGCTGCTGCGCCGTCGGAGGATCCCGCGAGGATGTCGTGGTGCACCATCGAGTCCGACCCCGGTAAGCGAGTAATCTCTCACCTTTACTTCGATTTTCCTTACCTGGATTAGCTGTTTGTGCTTGGATTACATGCTTCCCTAGCTCTGGGCGGGTTATCCCATCAGTGGCGTGCTTACTTATTTGGGTTGGATGGCCTGCCTTTGGGATTTCATCAATCGAGCTGTGAAGGCAATGAACTTTCAGTATCTGCTGCACTTGTGAGAATCAGACTAGTAGACTAGCAAGTTTTCTGTGTTGGACGGCCGAGTGCTATTTGTTCGCTCATTGGTGTGAATGCCCGCTCCTATTTTATTTTCATCATATAAGTCCATAACTTAACCTGAATTTGATTCGGCTAGGGATCCTTGATTCCATACCTCCCACTGTACATGACTAGTTGTGAAGAAAGCCCTGAGTCAGTTGCGCTGCTCAGCAACAGCAACTTGTATTTCTTGCAGGGAATAAAACATCTACCATGCTAGTTTAAGTAAACCGCTGGTTATACCCGTGCTTAAGTTGTCGTCCTATATGGATAAAAAAATCATAGGGAACTCTGTATCTTGTTAGTATGATGTCTTTGTTCTTTGTTCAGACTAATAGTTGGATGCAATCCATTGGCGATCAATTGGAAGTGTCGTGTATTACTATCTCCCTTCAAGATGAAGCCGCCTTTTTCACAGCCGCGGCCTTCGCCACCTTGGCGATCTTCTTCTCATCCCTTCTCTCCTTATCTTTCTTGTAGTGTTCAATAGCCTTTGCAGTGCTTGGACACGAACTGAATTGAGTACATGGTAGTAGTCCCTGACAGGAATGCCATTCTCTGTAACTGTCAACCCTGTTGGAATATACGTGTAGTAGAAGTTGTATAGGGATAGAGTCTGTTTAAATTCCGTATCCTGTTCTATCCTTTCTTCTGCTTCTCGATCTCCCTGTAACGACCGATCTGGTCGATCGATCTCCTCCTGTAAACTTGTATGCCAAGGCTTTGCCTAATATATACATGCGGCCCGAGACAAAGGGTTCTACGCTTCCCAAAACACTTTTACATGGTAACAGAGCCTCTTCCTCATCCAATCGAGAGAGATTGCATCTAGCTACCTTCGCGACCGAGACTATGTCCACCACCACCGCAGCCATGATCCCAAGCACCATGGGTGCGCTCACCACCACCTCATCCTCCACCTTTGCATCATCTTCCTCCTCCGACCACAACACCACCTCTCTCAGATCGCCACCACAGGAGAAGCTTACGCGGGGCAACTTCTTGCTCTGGAAGGCCATTGTGCTCCCGCAGATCAGAGGCGCCCAGATGGAGCACCACCTCGACGCGACGAGCCCGCCACCACCGGCTACCCTCACCATCACCAAGGACGGCAAAGACGAACAAGTCGTCAACTTTGCGAGATCCCTCTGGTATGCACAGCAGCAACACCTCCAAGGATACTTAATGGGTTCACTTTCCCGTGAGATTCTTGCTCAGGTCACCACGCTCCAGACACTACTAGAAAAAAAGGCTATTAGTGGCGCACCCAATATTGCCATTAGTGGCGCACCATGGGTGGGCCACTAATACCACGCCACTAATAAGGAATACTAATGGCGCACCTCCGATGCGCCACTGTTAATCCAAATAACAGTGGCGCACCACTGGTGCGCCATTGGTATTCCACATAGTGCGCCACTGGTAATCATATGGGTGCGCCACTGATATTCATACGGGTGCGCCACTGATATTCATTTGGGTGCGCCACTGTTATTTAATTGGGTGCGCCACTAATGTGCAAGATGGTGCGCCACTGGTATTGCAGCAGGGGTCCCTACTGATGCGCCACTGATATCCATATGGGTGCGCCACTGTTATTTAACTGGGTGCGCCACTAATGTGCAATATGGTGCGCCACTACTATTAATTCTAGGAATTTTTTTTTCTGCATTTCTGGTATTTGCACAGGTTACAAAATACAATACATCACAGAATATAAACAGCACATAATACAAATCATCACATTAGTCTCCGAATTCGAAATAGCGAACAAAGTTCAAATATTAGACAAGTTTAGGTCTCGAGACCGAGTAGCGAGTTTGTCGTCACATTACAAAGTTGATATCATCTAAACTACCATCACATAGAAGAGAGCTGCGGTCACGATGAGCATCATCGCGATGAAACTAGTCTTCATCCGGTTCCTCCTCCGCTCCCTCCTCTCTCCCTCTAGATAGCGCTCGTATCTAGCTTCCGCCTCCGCCCTAGTGGTGTACCCTTTGTAACTGTTACCGCTGAAACGGTGAACCTGTCTCCGACACTCCTCCCAGTCGTCATAGACTCCGGAAACCCTACCCTTGTACACGACATACGACGGCATCTCTATGCACTAGACAAACAAAACGTTAGTAGCAATTCACAGATAATATATAAGTATGCAACAAAAGGATCGGAAGAGAAAAGCAACACATTAATAGCACGGTTCATGGTCCTACTAATAAATAGCATCGATTACATATAAGTTGAACGACTCTCCAAACTAAAGAGACATACAAGTTCATTAAAGTTTAATTACAACACGAGCTAATCGACATTTCAGAACTATATACCATCAATACTTTCTTCGACTCGACTCAGGGACCGGAGCGTGGATGAAGCCGCCGTCATCCGTCGGCGTCATGAATGTGCGGTAGTTGTCAGCCTGCATTCGTAGCGTTGTTTCTATTTCCCTGTTGGACGGTTGATATTTGAGGTGGAACTGCCCCGAGGTACGAAGGACATCTTGACAGATGATTTCCGCAAACTCCGACTGGATGCGAAAGAATTCTTGTCTGATGTCCATGTCCTGGATTGCCGACAAGCGTGCGGCCCAATCTTGGAGACCCTTTGGTAGCATAAGGTGATTATGGTCCCGTATGATCGCCCGCATGTGATGGAGGGCGTAGTAGGCATCCTTCTGACTGCTAGGCGGCTGCTTAACGCAGGGGAACGTCGTTACGTGGGTGAACACGTGCTTGCCGTACCTACACATTTCCTTCCTGAAGGTGCCTCCAGATTTGGCGTAGCCGGGGAGAGCATCATCAAGAACTTTCTTGATATTTGTGTAGTCTTTCTTCGACTGACGGTCCGAGTCGAAATACGTGGCCGTGGAATATTTCGGGCTTAAGAGGATGAGTGTGCAACGTGTGTCACTGCACAAAACACGGAATGTTAGAAAAAAAAAGAACGATCGAAATCTAAGAAATCATATGTTACGGGGCGGTGAGGGGATGACTTACTCAGGAAAGTAAGGCACGAGGAAGGTATCCTTATCTTTGTTCGCCATAATGACGCCTTCGAGGTATGAACTCGCGATTTGCCGGTCCCCAGCGCTGTCCAAGTGCTTGGCACGCATGTAGAAGGGGTCGACTATCACGATGTCCGGGGTCTTGTCTCTAATGATCTGCATCTCCATATTGAGCGAAAATAGCCGAATGAAGGTGTAGTGCAGCGGATGAAGGTTAAACATAGCGAAGATGTCATCAAACCGCAGGACGATCATACTCCCAATGGTGCCATCGACAAAGCCCTTGCCCTCTGGCACCTTGGCCACGAAAACCGGGTATGAGTCATCTTTCTCGGAGAGACGCCGCTTCTCCATAGAAAGAACACTGTCATGCAGACTCCGCATAGCACCGGTTGCAGCCTTGAGCAGATTAGCCGGTAGCATCGGCCTACCCGCCACATGCATCGCCCTCATGATATCCTTAGGTATTGGTGGCCCGTCCTGAGCACGGATCGTACTCGGTGCCGGCTGGCTCGCACCCTTGTTAGTTTTTCTTTTCCGTCCCTTCTTTGGCTTCTGCTGATGTAATGGGATCGAGGTCTGCTCAGAGACCACCTTCTTGAGTGTGGTGGGGCTGATAATATTTCCCACCTCGGCTGTTTGAGTCTCGGTGAAGGCGGCAGCTGGAGGCGTCTCCTGAGAACCGAACAGACGACGCCTGTTGCAATTGGGTTTCTCCGCGGTACCAGCTAGATCGCGATCGACTTTTGCAGGGTTGGGTTCTTGAGAAGGAGGCGCCAAGAATTCGTCACCGTACCCACCATGTTCGTTGAAGTAGTCATCGACGTTGACAAATGTACCGTCGTCGACGTCCGGATCCTGTGCCATATGCATGCCCGGATCAACTGACGGCGGTAGCGTTGCGGCGGTCTTGCCATGGCTTGGCGCCGGCAGGACTGGCGGTGTTGTCTGTGGGGTGGTGACCCCCGCCCCCAAACGAATCTGGCTCTTCGGCCAAAGCAATGGCCAGTTGAAGCAGGCGCCGAGGGTCATCACATCCTCTTCGTCGGCCCCATGGGGTCGATACGGAGGTAACAAGTCGTCGCAGCCCCGCAGCACCCGAACCAGTTGAACCCTATACACGGTGGGTGGCATCGGATTATGGTGGAACACGCGGTTGCCCGGTTCAACGATTTTGGCCTTGGCGACATCGATCAACTTGCCGTCCACGAAGTGCAGGAGAGTGCATGGAACTTCGTTGGCGGCGCCCTGCGAAAACATGTAGGGCGTCAGGGATGCTCAGTCAAAGGCAAGGAGATGAAGTCATCGGCCGAGGCTTAGTTACCGTGATGGCGTCGAGCTCGGCTAATGTCGAGGCACCGCCAACGGCGGGCGTGCAAGTGACGGAGGGGCCGCTTGCTGCCGAGGTGCCGGCCGGCGTATTCTTCCCACACCCGGGTGCATCAAGCTCCAATGCCGGCGCCGGCACCGGAGACACCAATGACGCCTCCGCCGGAGACACCACTGCCGGCGCGTTGTGCGAGTTGCTGCCCGTCAAGCTGGGAATCGGGGGCGGCCCCTGTTGGCCGCCCACAAACCACCCCCGCAGCCCCTCAACCAAGGTAGGCATAATGGTGGTGATCGTCGCTCCCAGTTGGTCTCGCACTTGCTCTTCGACTATCTGAGGAATCTGCGCCACTTTTGCCTTGAGTTCTTTAACCTCCTGGCTTTCCAAGCTGGTCTTTCTCTCCTTTCGCCCAGTCTTATAGTATTCCGACCATTTCGTGGACAAGCCTTCGCCGGCCACACGACCAGCTGACGTCGGCTTAGTTAACTTATCCTTCTGTTTCATTACATTCAACGCCCTATTTAAAGTGGTGTCCCAAGGGGCAGACGGGGAGCTCTGAGACCCCGCGCTACTGCTTTCAGTTTCCTGCGGAAGGAACGTGAACCATTTAGAAATTTGGCTTCATTAATTAGAATGCAACCATATGGAGCTAATTACGCGGGGGTGTATTCCTTACCAGAACAAGCTCAAGCGCCTTCACCTTCGGATCCGTGGTAAGCTCCTTTGTTACCGGGTCCTCCTTGTACCGGGCTCTGATATAGTTCCTGGTCTGCTTTTCATGGCGGTATTTATCGAAGAGGGGCGGTAGGCCTTGCTCGACACGCTCCGCGTCCTCCTTGTCCCATTTAGGTTCCGCCACTCTGTAACCGCCGGGACCGAGTTTGTGGACCCCTAAGTTCAATTCCCGCATTTCTTTCCCCCACTGACTTGATTCCACGGATGCGTTGCTCTCGCACTTGGTCTTGAACTCCAGGTAGTCAGCTTTGCTGATCGAAGGATTTTTCTCCTTGATCTTCTCATAACTATCACCTCTTTCAATCATTTTCTTCACCCGGGCTCTCCAAGAAGCCAGGGCCGTGCTCATCTTCGTGAGGGCGGCACTGTTCACTTTATTCCCTGAGAGGCGTGTGTTTGCGAAGTCACCGGGGAACTTGTATCGTTCGTGCAGCTTCGTGAAGAGGAGGATCCGCAAATTCCCTCGTTCACGATGCCTTAGGTTCTCGGTGTTGATCGTGACGGTGCTCCGGACAATGCACCCGAGTTGTCCCGCGTACCCACTGACTAATTCTTTGGGCGCCGTTGGATGCCCACTGGAGGACACTTCAGTAAATTCCTCCTTGACGGTGCCGAGCACGTTCGGGCGCCGGTCCTTCCGTTGCCTCTTCGGTTGGCTACCATCTGTGCGTTCGCTGCCATCATCAGTGGTGGCATCCCCGGCGGCACCATCAGTGGTGTCATCCCCGACGCCACTAGGGGTTGTGTAGTCGGGATCGGTGTCTTCCGCGGCGTCCTCATAGCGGTGAGGGTATTCCTCCATCTCCTGGGACAGCTCCCAGAATGGCTTGCCGCCCGAACCGCCGGCCTCATCGTTGTCGGCCATGTTCGCTCTAAATAGGAAAAAAGTTTGGTCAAAAAGTTGGTTATTGTCAAGGAACAAGATCTCATCATTTAGGGTTTGTGAGGAATTATCATGGTCTCATCACTTAGGGTTTGTCGACACCGAGGCATCCTAAAAGCTACGGTTTTATCATTTAGAGTGCCGTTGATAGAAGCTATTCAGAACTAGTCCTACTTAATTCTTGATCCTACTTAATTAAGTACTAAGATACCCCGGCCCATGCATTAGTCGCAAGTACCCCATATGTCCTATTTTTAGCAAAGTCATGCTAAAATTCACGGAAAATTTCAGCATGACCTTTGCTGAAAATAGGACATATGGAGTACCCGAACTTGCCGGAACGGAAGTTAATCGACATTCCGGCAAACTCAAGGGCCTCTCGGGGTACCTGCAAAATCATCACGACACGATGGTCGGAGACAAAACCCAGCAAACTAGCACCACAATGTGCCTCTACTTTCGTATGGATGAAAAGGCCACAGACCATATGGTCCTCTGCTTTCATATGGACAAAAAAGGCCTACATATAGGCACAACAGAGCAGCAAGCCCATCACTCTTTTGGTGAACAGAAACTATGTTTGAATCTGTATAATAACAGAGCAGCAAGTCTATTGTCCAATACTGAACAAGTGTACTTTCAGAACCATGATAATAATTTAAGTAAAGTAGTATAAGAACCTGTATAGGAACATGGCAGTAGCCATATAACTAGTGCTTATATACCTACAAGAGTGTAACAGGACCAACAACATAACTGCATTTAAAGAAAATACAACAGTAGTATAAACCTACCAGTAGTATTGCAGTGTATATTTCCTTCTAATAGCTCACTGGTTTGACTAGAATTTTGATAAAACAGTAGCAATTCTTCTCGTAAAATATGACTATCAAGATGTGTATAGTTCACTAAGTTGACAATCAGTAGGAAATTCTACCAAGATAATACTTATTGTTAGGGTACTCTGCTTTCAGAGGTATGTACGTAGTAAATATTGGCTCTTTGCTGTTCTCATCTGGGCTTGAAGGAAATTCATGTTCATGTTCACGATATGAAGCATGAAACTGACTGCAACAAAACCATCGGCGCATGATGACCTGCTTTTATTTTACTTGTTCCTATCTATACGCCTCCGGTTCCTAAGAGAAAAGGGGAAACACGACAACAATTTGGCATCAATACAAATGTTTATAAGAGTATTAATCTCAATCAGGACCAATTGATCAGGACACTCATAACCAACATGGAAATATCCAAGAGAGAAAAAGTATTACATAAGATTGTAGGCAATTCATGATAGGTCAAAGATTACATTTGCACTGACTGGGAAATGGAGATGAGGTTTTGCATCAAGTTCTGACAATCAGCCCGGCAAGTGAACACTTAGCACGGCGTTGTGCCTTTTGGTTCTTTCCAGGATTTTTTATACGAACATGTAGTGAGCTGCAAGCTTTAATATGTCTATGTTCTAAACTCACTAATAACTTGGGTCATGCTCTTTTTTGTTTCACTCTATGTGCAATGTCATGCTGGTAGCCTGAAAGCCAAACTACGAGTGCACATTGCATGCGTTGTCATTGTCAGTTTCAACTTCCACCATAAGCTGATGGTGAAGCAGTGCTGCAGAAACCTCAGTTACTACCCAGCTCTGGAAGTCTGAACTGAAAGCAGAAAATGGAGGTGAAGAGAAACAGGGTAGTAATTAAATTAGAACAACTGGCAGTAACCACTTAACACTTTATGTCTGACGAAACTGAACTTTAGGTTCAGACAAATTTTGAGACAGAGATGATTAGCTCGAACAAGTAATTAAATTGAACCCTAGAATGAAGTAGAAGCTAGATTAACACCCTAGGAACCCTAAGCTAGTACCCAATTGAACCAGAGCATCATCAAAAGGTATGAACCCTAGAACAGGAACCCTCGAATTCGACAGAGAGCTGGCAGCAGAGAGAAGTTAGATTAGAGAAAGAGAGAGGGAGAGGAAGGGAACTCACGAGGAGGGCGTCGGAGGAGGTCGTCGGAAGAGGGCGTCGGAGGAGGTCGTCGGAGGAGGGCGTCCAGATGGGAAGAAGCGGCCGGATGAGGTCGCGAGGAGGGCGTCGGAGGAGGTCGGGGACCGCGGTCCAGGCCGGCAGCACGCGGGGAAGGAGAGAGGGCGAGGGCGGAGTGCGGCGGCGGTGGGGGAGAGGGCGGAGTGCGGCGGCGGTGGGGGCGGGCGGCGGGGAGGGGCGGGCGGCGGGGAGGCGGCTATGGCATGGTTGAAATCAAGTGAGATGAAATAACAGTCATCAAAGATTGACATGAAATAACAGTCGTCAAATTAAGATTGAGTTTGCATGTAAAGTAATATAATGTTTAAAAGATCTTTAATAATGGTTGAAATCAAGTGATACATGTAATAATTTAGTTGCATGTAATAATTGAGCTTGCCACTGACACACACACACACGCGGCCGACACGTCGTGATTCAATCTTAGCTATNGATACATGTAATAATTTAGTTGCATGTAATAATTGAGCTTGCCACTGACACACACACACACGCGGCCGACACGTCGTGATTCAATCTTAGCTATCTTTTCACAATCTTCTTGCCCTTCTTCCTCGCGGTTGAATAATTTAGCCCCGGAACCCCTTGAATTGATCTTCTCTTGAACGGACGTCCTTTAGGTAGGGTGGTCCTGCTTCTTCTTGTGGTGTATGGTACTTCATCGTCGTCGTCATCTTCCATCTTCGGGTCGCCGTACTTGTCAAAGTCTTGCTCATTGGCGACTCCATCCATTCCGATGATGTTCCTTTTGCCTCTCCTCACGACAACACGACTGGGCTTTGATAGAAAAATCCTTGCCGTCCAAAGTGACTGGGGAGGGGAGTATGAGAAACTCCACTCTTTTTTCCATAGCATTGGGATTGCCCATCATGTATCTTGCCCTCATGCTCATCAACAGAATGGCTCTGCTGAGCGTAAACATCGCCACATTGTTGAAGTTGGTCTTTCTCTGTTAGCTCATGCTTCTATGCCCCTCAAGTATTGGGACGAAGCTTTCATCACTGCCACCTATCTTATCAATAGGCTCCCTAGCAAAGTTATTGGGAACACTACTCCTTTAGAGCGTCTCTATCATCAGAAACCTGATTACAACTATCTCAAGATATTTGGGTGTGCTTGTTACCCAAATTTGCGTCCCTACAATCGTTATAAACTTGAGTTTAGATCCACACAGTGTGTCTTTCTTGGCTATAGTAATCTTCATAAAGGTTATAAGTGCCTTGAGATCTCTACCGGACGCATCTATATTTCTCGAGATGTTATTTTTGATGAGACACTCTTTCCGTTTTCCAAATTGCATCCTAATGCGGGCGCCTTGCTTCGTGCAGAGATTGCCCTTCTCTCTGATCCCACAACATTATCTGATAGTGGGGGGGGGGGGGGAATTAAACGAACGCGATCATATGCAAAAATCCCATGACAATTTCGATTTTGTTGATGCTATTTGTGCAAATTTACCCTGTCATTTTATGTGTGAAGAAAAAGACAGGATGGGCACGGAAAATGCGGCGGATCCGGCTGACAGCGGGCGATCCGAGGCTGATTCGCCCGCCCAGCCTGCCGCACCTGGCGGCGTGCGATCCCAGGTGGATCCTCCCGTGCGCCTGGCCTCATCTGGGCTGGTGGCCGACCAGGCTGACCGGGTGGCGCCCACCGGTCCCGCGGCGTCACCTCGCGCCAATCCTGCTGCGCCGTCACCGGTTGTGTCCCCACGCGCTGCCAGCCCATGTGCGGGGGGGAATGAATCGGATGACGCGGCACGGGTCCGTGGGTGCGGGTCGGACCCCACGTTGTCTGGGCGTGGGCCCCTGGCGGCGGATGCAACGCACGCTGATTCGCTGCATGCGCTGCGCAGATCCTCCTCGGATCAGGAGCCTGAGCCGGGTGAGCTGCTGCATGGATCCGCCTCGGATCACGTGATGGCTGGATCTTCCGTGGCAGCGATTTCTCCTCGGCAAACACGGTCTCGGTCAGGTATTGTCAAGGAAAAACAGTACAACGATGGTACAATAAGGTATGACAAAATCAAACGTGCATTCCTTACCACCACCGGTGAACCACTAAATTTGGATGATGCTCTTGCTAATAAGAATTGGAAGGAAGCTACGGATAGTGAATATAATGCACTTATGAAAAATAAGACTTGGCACTTGGTTCCACCAAAGTATGGAAACAATGTTATTGATTGCAAATGGGTGTATAAGATCAAAAGAAAGTCTGATGGAAGCATAAACAGGTATAAGGCTAGACTAGTTGCCAAAGGATTTAAACAGAGGTTTGGAATTGACTATGAAGATACCTTTAGTCCTGTTATTAAGTCAACTACTATTCGCCTTGTCTTGTCTATTGCTGTTTCCAGAGGATGGAGTCTAAGACAGCTAGATGTTCAGAACGCGTTTCTTCATGGTGTTCTTGAGGAAGAAGTGTTCATGCGGCAACCACCAGGATATGAGAATCCTAGCACACCACAACATGTCTGTAAGTTGGATAAAGCTTTGTATGGTTTGAAGCAGGCCCCAAGAGCCTGGTACTCCAGACTAAGTATGCAGTTGCAACGTCTTGGGTTCATACCATCCAAGGCAGATACCTCATTATTCTTCTTTTGCAAAGGCAATGTCACTATCTTTGTGCTGGTTTATGTTGGTGATATAATTGTTGCTAGTTCAAGTTTAGATGCCACTACTTGCTTGCTTAAAGATCTGAAGCTGGAATTTGCTCTTAAGGATTTGGGTGATCTTCACTATTTCCTTGGTATATAGGTAAAGCAAGTTAAAGATGGCATACTTCTCTCACAGGAAAAATATACAACTGATATTCTCAGGAGAGTAGGGTTGGAAAATTGCAAGCCAGTTAACACACCAATTTCTACCTCTGAGAAGTTTTCAGTGGAAGGTGGAGAAGTTCTTGGACCAGAGGATGCAACAAACTACAGGAGTGTTGTAGGTGCCTTGCAGTATTTAACTCTCACCCATCCTGATATATCTTATTCAGTAAACAAGGTATGTCAATATTTACATGCACCTAGAACCACTCACTGGACTGCAGTCAAAAGAATTTTAAGGTATATCAAGTTCTCAGAAGGTCTTGGTCTCAACATTACCAAGTCCTCTTCTATGCTTGTTACTGCATACTCTGATGCTGACTGGGCAGGGTGTGCTGATGATAGAAGATCTACAGGTGGTTTTGCTGTATTTCTGGGAACTAATCTTGTGTCATGGAGCGCAAGAAAACAGGCCACAGTGTCTAGGTCAAGCACAGAAGCTGAATATAAGGCTCTGGCTAATGCTACAGCTGAAGTGATGTGGATACAAACATTACTTTATGAGCTTGGAGTTAAAACTCCACAGGCTGCGAGATTATGGTGTGATAATATTGGTGCAACGTATCTCTCAGCAAATCCTGTTTTTCATGCACGAACAAAACACATTGAAGTTGATTTCCATTTTGTCAGAGAAAGAGTAGCTCGAAAGCTTTTGGAGATCCGGTTTATTCCCACAGGAGATCAACTCGCAGATGGTTTTACAAAACCTCTTACTGAAAGAAGGTTGAATGATTTCAAGTACAATCTTAACCTTGGCAAAGCTCCTTGAGGTTTAGATTGAGGGGGAGTGTTGGAATATACGTGTAGTAGAAGTTGTATAGGGATAGAGTCTGTTTAAATTCCGTATCCTGTTCTATCCTTTCTTCTGCTTCTCGATCTCCCTGTAACGACCGATCTGGTCGATCGATCTCCTCCTGTAAACTTGTATGCCAAGGCTTTGCCTAATATATACATGCGGCCCGAGACAAAGGGTTCTACGCTTCCCAAAACACTTTTACAAACCCTGCTTCCCCTCCTTTGTTAACTAAATTGAGTAGTTTGTGAGCTAAATAAAATGAACCGTTACCCAACATTTATACTAAACTTTTTTACTTCATCATAACTATATGTGACACATAAGTATATATTACCCTTATTGCTATATTTAGCGATATACTTTGTTATAATTGTATTTTTTTGGTATGTATACTAGCGAAATCGACAAGGACATCCCACTAACACACATTAAGTTAAATAAATTTGAATATGTTCATTTTGTGCTAAACCAAAGCAATCTATTTGCATTTTAATTAATTTATGGTTTAGTTTGGGTTGCTTATGAGAACTATTATAGAGGTTTTTGCCATAAATTAAGAATATCAAAAATATCACATAACTCCGAAAGTTAATGTATACACCTTAATATACTATGTTGTGTTTGTATGTGTCATTTCCAAAATATTCATAGTTATCTAAACTTGTCGGCTGCTATTAATTGTATATATCAGGCTTAGGCATAATTAAATACACGATTCTAGAGTGTATGGTGATGCCAATAAATAGTTTGTCATTGAATACCTCCTCCCTTCGCTCTCACCCTTGATGGGTGCTTGTTTCTTTGTCAAATATGCATGTATTTATCTTAGGAAAAAGTAGTTAGGCATCGGAATATATGAGCTTTGTACTTGGTATGAAATCATATTGTTTAAAGCATGACGATTTCAATGTTTTTGATGTTGTTGTTTTCAATAGTTTTTTGAAAAACTTAACAATCTGATGTAAGTGTATTGGTCTCCATACCATGACACAACCTAGTTCATGCAAGAACATTCTAGTTTGCATTTCTACATGCTCACAACAAGAGATTAGTGAGATTACAAAGTGCACAGGGAAAATCAGAAGCATGTAGAGAACATTGCATTAAAAGTTGATTCACGAGTACAAACTTTTCAGAGCCTAAACATTTATGACATTCACAATCCGTTTTTATTGTGGGCTTCATATCAGTGTGGCCTTCTAAGTAGACCCACATGGGCATATTTTGACAAGCTTTTCTCACGCTCTTTTGTTGCTCGATGGCAATGTATTAGTTGCAAAACATTTTATAAAAAGTTACCACGTGATAACCTTGGTACCAATACAGTTGCAAATTAGTAAATCACCAGGTGGTAAGACATGAGAAACTAATATATCATGCTTACACTATATGGACCCAACTTAGAGACATGACACTAGTAACATAATTCATATCTCTCTAGCCTGGTCGAGAGCAATTCATTTTTTTAACAAAGTCTAAACTCATTCCATGATCCCAAAACCAACTCAGTCCAAAACAACTTGTGTAGTTATTCACGAGCTATTTCGGGAATTACATCGGACATAAACCATGGATGTACAACATAGCTACAATGTTGCCTAGACTAACCCGGGAGCAAGGTAGGAGGATGGGATTTCTCCCATTGCGTCGTCCCCACCTCTAACTTTTAACTTGCTTATCAATCATCAGATTGCCATCACGCATCCGCTGCTTATTCAAACGCGTTCCGCTTCTTTTTCTATTGGATCATACCACATCATCCATTCATTCAAGAGGGGCAGGGCGTATGTGCGGTGTGCTCAACTTGATTCATGGATCCATACATACACAGTTACACACAGAAATCTCTTCAATCTCCACTATTTCACATATGTGTGGGAGTTATTTGACATGAGTTTGATATTATTTAGAGCGATGCATATGCACAAATATGTGTGGTAAAAGTAGAAGCTGAAATTTAGGTATCTAGTTCTTAGGTTTGTTGTGAAAGCACAATTTTTTTGGCTACCTAAATATTTTCTCTCCTTGCCTTTAGATAACCAAAGTTTAGTTTTGCTGTTGGGGATGCTCTAAGCTTATTTCATGGCCACCAAAGCCACTGCCTTTGCCAACATTATTTTTTGATAAAGAACATTTTATTCAATTGATATATTGAGGTGATACAACCGCATTGAAAGAATGTCCGGCCTCTGCATAGCGCGATACATACATCCAACAAGTCCAACAATCCTAAAAATAAATATCGTTTTACAGCAAAAAATAAACTAGTCCAGCCTAGGGTAGGGCAAATCCTAGCCGGAGATTACACCGCCATCCATGTTGGGATAAAATCTCCGTGGCCGTATGCTCCAGCCGTGTAGACACCAGCATAAAAAGTTCTCTGTCCTCCGACCTCTGCAAGATAGACCAAATACGGAGCCATCGCATCCACGCATGAATAACCTTCACAGGAGATGAAATACATTTATTGTTAAAAACAACATCATTTGTAGTAAGTCACAATGCCCAACCCAACATAAGGCGGCAGCGCCCACAACTAGATGTATAGAAAATTGTTTATCAATACCCCACAACCAATTGCCGAACATGTTATGCGTGGGAGATATAGATTTGAAACTACTTGAAGTATGGCCCAGGCTGCACGAGCAAATTTACACTAAAAAAAAATAAGTGTTTAAGGATCGTCATGTTGCCCACAAATACTATACCGATCATGTCCAGATTCTCTAAATTAAGTGAGGTGGCATAGCAGTCATTGACATCTGGGTCCTCTAACAACCTAGGCCACATGTCAAGTAACTGAAAGTCACATGACTTGAGTCATAGGACCTACGCCCATACTGATCACACTCATACTCACATGCTTGGTCTTTTGTTTTGCGAGCGACATGGCTGGTCATCTTCTTCATCATCTTCTCCCCATACACATACATGCATAAGTCTCTCTCTTTTTTTTTTGTGAAAAGAAGGATAGCACTTTTCGGTTGCACGCCGATCATGGCCTTATCCAAAACCCTTTCCCTTTCTTACTTTCTCAGATCCCACACCACACCAGATCCTAGCTAGCTAAGTCAAGTACCACGTCACATGGAGCAGTTAAGCCAAGCCAGTACCCCATTTGTCACAGAGCGTGTGTGGACAGCAGCGACAGCGCAGTGAGAGTTGGATCTCCTCCACTGCCCACAGCCCACAGCCATGAGTCGCTGGCGTTGGCGCCACCTCCATCGCCAACGAGTGATTGACATGGTCGTACTTCTTCTTCCCTGCAGATCAACCGGCGCCCAGTTTTTATCATCACCTAGGAATACACCGTCTCCTCCTATCTCACCTCAGTTTGGTAGCACCACTAGAAACTACACCCTCTGTAAACTTATATAAGAGCGTTTAAATCACTAATGTAAAGTAGTGATCTAAATGCTCTTATATTAGTTTACTGAGTGAGAAGTATCGATTGCTATTTCAGCTCGGCGTCTCCAGCAATCTTGATGCATTCCATCCGATACTACGCTGATCGGCGTGGCCAAAGAACAGACACACAGATTCGTGTGAACATTGATGCGTGCAATCGATCTGATTGCTGAAGACGAAGACCAGCAGCAATCTCGAGGCATTCCTCCAGGCGGCCACGCCCTTTGCTCCCATGGCGCTCCGCCACCATGGTACGCGATCGATCCATCTATCCTTACAAACCGAGCATGGCAGGTAGGTCCTCTGCTTTCACCAGCAAAACGGCTCTGTTTTGCTCTGTTCTGTTCACAATATGAGTCTCGCCTCTGCTTTGCTTGGCAGGAACGGTTCCAGGGCGCGCCCAGCAGCGTCTGGCAACAGCCAGACGGCAAGAACAAGGACGCGGTGGAGTACTTTGCCCTGTCCGACCTCGCGGTGGAGCACTACGCCGAGAGCAGCGCCTACGACCTCGATGTGCCCGTCCGGGACGCCGGTGACCGCCCCAACCAGGTACGGTTGCAGGGAAGGTGCTGCAAAACGAGGGGGTTACACCGGTGGCAATGGATAGCCTTGGCGCTGGTACACCGGGCAAGGCACCCATTGTGAAGAGAAGGAGACAAGGGGAAGGAGAAGGAGATGCTCACGTTGATGATGTTACGAGTGAGGCGGCCAAAATCAATGAGAACTTTGTTTGGCAAATGTGGCGGGGTTGGCGATCCCACAACGAGTGTGCTCCGGGAGCTCATCAGGAAATGTGTGCCGTCGGTGGTTTGCATCGTGGAAACACAAGTATATGTACACAAAGAGTGGAAGGCCTGACAATATTGTTAGGTTTCAATGGTGGATTTGCAGTAGCTAGTAGCGGAAGAAGTGGTGGACTAGCAGTTTTCGGGAGGGACAATGTAAATTTGCGAGTTAAAAACTTTTCCACGTATCAGATCAGAGCTCTTTTACGGTGATTGGGTTAGTACTCGGAGTACTTAGCAGTACTTACATGTCTGATCACGTCTGATTTTTATTAGCCGTCAGATCTTGCGGGGAATTTTAATTGATTAAATTTAATATGTTAATTGCGATAAGGGCATAATGGTCCAGGGGGAAATATCTTTTCTTGAACCGATCACCTGAGGACCAGATCCATGTCTACTCGATCCAGTTCAGAGTCCTCCTCCGATCTATTCGTCGCCGCTCGCCGCTCCTGACCTTCTCCGTCCTCGACCTGCCCGGCGAGAGGAATAAATTCATCGTCCTCGTCCTCCACCCAACCAACCCCAGCCCCCCACGCCGTCACCGAAGAAGAAGAAGGCCGGATCTGCGCCGGCTGAATCGGCGGCGACCGCGGCGGGCGATCCTATCTCTTCGCGCGTACCATCCTTAAGGTATGAATTCGGCTTGGCGTTCTGCTCGTTCTCTTGGCCGTTGCGCCCCTCCACCGTGCATGCAGTACAACCTCAACCCCACAAGATCCGGGTACTGACTAGAACAACGAATGGAAAGCTTCATCGTGGCATAGTTTCTCTTGAGCTAATCGCATCATGTTTGTTTAAGTAAGATGTTGACGTTTGAGATGAGATATACTAAAGGAAGATGAGATACTGGTTCCATAGTTCACTTAATTTAGTTTANACGTCTGATTTTTATTAGCCGTCAGATCTTGCGGGGAATTTTAATTGATTAAATTTAATATGTTAATTGCGATAAGGGCATAATGGTCCAGGGGGAAATATCTTTTCTTGAACCGATCACCTGAGGACCAGATCCATGTCTACTCGATCCAGTTCAGAATCCTCCTCCGATCTATTCGTCGCCGCTCGCCGCTCCTGACCTTCTCCGTCCTCGACCTGCCCGGCGAGAGGAATAAATTCATCGTCCTCGTCCTCCACCCAACCAACCCCAGCCCCCCACGCCGTCACCGAAGAAGAAGAAGGCCGGATCTGCGCCGGCTGAATCGGCGGCGACCGCGGCGGGCGATCCCATCTCTTCGCGCGTACCATCCTTAAGGTATGAATTCGGCTTGGCGTTCTGCTCGTTCTCTTGGCCGTTGCGCCCCTCCACCGTGCATGCAGTACAACCTCAACCCCACAAGATCCGGGTACTGACTAGAACAACGAATGGAAAGCTTCATCGTGGCATAGTTTCTCTTGAGCTAATCGCATCATGTTTGTTTAAGTAAGATGTTGACGTTTGAGATGAGATATACTAAAGGAAGATGAGATACTGGTTCCATAGTTCACTTAATTTAGTTTATTAAAGTCATCATCACTTTAGGTTTGCATAGCGCATGAAATATAGTTTAAAGGAAGATGAGATACTACTTGTTGGACGTTGATGATTGGTTTCCCTCACATGTCAAACCAGCAAAGTCTTTTCCATGCACTTGTCTTTGCCTATGAGCTATTTTACACCTGCAACATTGATAAACAGAAAGATGTTGATGATTGGTTTCCCTCACATGTCATATGCAGGAAGACATGGCGTATGCAAGTGATGAGAGTATGTTCGAGTATGTAAATGTTGTCAGCAAGATGTTTGATAGTGAGGCTGAAGGCTATGAATTCTACAACAAATATGCTCTTGAAAAATGTTTTAGTGTGAGGAAAAGCTACGTTGAGTGGGATGGATCCAACACATACATAATTTTAAGGAAAATTGTGTGTAGTCGTCAAGGGTTTCGCGAAGATAAGCACATGAAAAGAAAGATGGAAGATAGAAAGAGGAGGCCACGAAGTTTAACACGTGTTGGGTGTAATGCTACATTGGTCATTACGAGACAGGAGGAAACCGGTCGGTGGTTTGTCAAGGATTTCATCGATGAGCACAGCCATCCTCTAGCCCCACGGGATCTTTCTTGTCTCCTGCGTTCGCACAGACGAATTAGCGATGAGCAGAAAGCGGACATTGCGGACATGGAAAAATGTGGGATCCGTAAATACCGTATTATGGATATTTTGTGCTTTCAATACGGTGGATTTGATAAGGTTGGATGCATAAAGAGGGACATTTACAATTTCTGCCATGCTAATAAGCAGGAGACAATCAGTGTCGGTGATGCTAAAACGGTGATCATGCACATGATGGCGAGGCGAGAGCGAGATGTGGATTTTTTCTTCAAGTACTTGGTAGACGAGCATGGCCATCTGAAGGGACTGTTCTGGGCTGATAGTCAATCACGACTTGACTACGAGGCTTTCGGAGACGTCATTGTTTTTGATAGCACATACAAAACCAACAAATACAATCTGCCATTCGTGCCTTTTGTCGGGTTGAATCACCACCGCAGCACTGTTATATTTGGCTGTGGTATAATTTCTCATGAAACAAGCCAGGCATACGAGTGGATGTTGCGGACCTTTTCTGATTGCATGGCACAGAAGCATCCGATATCTGTGATCACAGATGGGGACCTTGCAATGCAGAGAGCAATAAGGGTGGTCTGGCCAGACTCAAACCATAGACTATGTATATGGCACATTCAGCAGAACATTGTACGCCATCTGCATGATGACGACGTAAAGGAGGAATTCCGATCTTTCATTTATGATACTTCTTCCATTGAAGAGCATGAGATAAAATGGATACAATTCTTACAACGGAATAAAGTAACCAGTGAGTAGTATTGGCTGCATCAGATGTATCAGATGAGAAAGTTGTGGTGTGCTCCATATCTTGAGGGGCGTTGTTTCCAAGGATTGAGCAGTAATCAAAGGAGTGAGAGCTTGAACTCTGTGCTACATACGCATCTTGAGGGTAAGATGTCGTTGTTTGAAATGATAGAGCACTAGGAGCGTTGCCTTGCGTCGTGACGGATTAACGAAGCTCTCCATGACGTCAAAACCTTGCAGTCCGTTCCATTTACAGAGGAAAATGCTTCGCCGCTTGAGAAACACGCCGCAACAGTTTTCACACCTAGGGTCTTTAAGATGGTCTTATGGAGCATAGATGCTGCCAGCAAATGTCAGATTAGAGAGATACTAGATGGATCAGAAGATTCCACTTATGTTGTGTCCAAGCAGGAAAGAATGGATAAAAAGTTTGGAGTGCGCATTGAAGAGCAAGGAGGTCTTTTGCACAGGGTGAGTTGTTCTTGCCGTAAGCTGGAATGCGCAGGCACACCATGTTCCCACATTTTTTACATATTGGGGATTTTAAAACAAACAATTCTGCCCGGCTGTTGCGTTCCCACTAGGTGGACTATGAATGCAAACTGTGCATACGCACCTACCAGAAAAACCAGATGTATGACTATTCGCTAAGCCTGCAGAGGTACCGCGAGTTGCGGAATTGTAGTCACGCCGCAAGTTTCCAGGCATGCCACTCTGATGAGGACTATCACCGTCTAAAGATGCTTTTGCAAGCACAACATCATGGCAAGCAATCAAGTTTTGAACTAGCTGACAGCAAGGAGTCAACTAATGCTCAGCATAACAGCATTAGGTTTGGCCCATTGATGCCGCACTCGCAGAAAGTTGATAACGTTCTGGATCTCGTGCATGTGCCAGGACGAGGTGCGCCGAAGAAAAGGCTGCAGGCAAAGACAAAGAAGTCAAGATCACATAATATCTGTGGCTATTGCAAGAAACCAGGTCACAATCGACGTAAATGCGCTAAATTGCTAGAGGTACGAAATATGTTCATATTTTTTTGCATGTGTTTTACTCATAATTGATGTCCATGTGATTTATTCTATTCTTCTGTGTAGGATCTCGAGGCTGAACTGTGACATCTACATACAGCATGAACCGACGATGAGCCAGAGAAAATCGTGTGCCATTCAGCTTTGTGTGACGTGGTCTTTACATTCTATTTCATCGTGACAGTAATTTAGTGAAGTGCGGTTGTACTGCCATGTTACTGTATTAGTTCGACATCTTTCGTTTCTACTTTCTGTGTGTATCATGTGATGTCCAACTTTAAGAATGATGATGTATTTCGACAAATTGGGCACTATGATTCTTCACCCTTACTATGGTTGTCATGCATATTCATACTCATCATGCATATTCTTCATTTACACAGCAATAATGACTGACCTATTTTTTAAATAAGCGGGGCCCACTCGGGTGTGCTTGGAAATCTTTGAAAAACCTCCATGCACGTTCATCTTTGCTGCATGCAAATCGGGCGGTAGCCGCTGTGCCAGTAGCTGTCAAGGCCTTGATGAATCAGTATTCACATGCAGGTCCCCGACTCTTGCATGCAGGTCCCCGACTCTTGCATGCAGGTCCCCGACTCTTGCATGCAGGTCCCCTTGAGGCATAGACCGATGTTTTCAGCAGTCAGTCTAGAGGGCATTATAAATTCAAAAAAAATTTAAAAAATACAAAAACTTGGAAACCTAGTTTTGTTTGTGGAAGAGATCATGTGTGCCAAAACTGAGGTGATTTGGAGGTGGTCGAAAAAATGCCCGCATTCCCAGAGTGACCATTTGGTCTAACTTAAGCCATTTTTTGAAAAAACGTGAATTTTTCCACCACCTCCAAATCACCCAAATTTTCTTGTACATGATCACCCACATGTGCAAAACATGTGTATGCAAGAAAATTTTGAAAAAAATTATTTTACAATGCCCCCTTGAGGCATAGACCGATGTTTTCAGCAGTCAGTCTAGAGGGCATTATAAATTCAAAAAAAATTTAAAAAATACAAAAACTTGTAAACCTAGTTTTGTTTATGGAAGAGATCATGTGTGCCAAAACGGAGGTGATTTGGAGGTGGTCGAAAAAATGCCCGCATCACCGGAGGGACCATTTGGTCTAAGTTAAGCCATTTTTTGAAAAAACGTGAATTTTTCCACCACCTCCAAATCACCCAAATTTTCTTGTACATGGTCACCCACATGTGCAAAACATGTGTATGCAAAAAAATTTTGAAAAAAAAATTATTTTACAATGCCCCCTTGAGGCATAGACCGATGT
>LR880971.1:801595071-801607958 GCA_904067115.1 Aegilops sharonensis | reverse complement strand
GTAGTAGTTAGGGTTTTTAATTAGTTGATTAGTTAGGGTTTTTTTTTGTATTGGTTTCATTTATAGCCAGTTATATATAGATTATGTGATTGAATCATGTAGTAGATGTAGTAGTTAGTGTTTTTTAATTAGATGTTTAGTTAGGTTTCTTTTGTATTGGATTCATTTATAGCCAGAGATAAATGTAATTAAATTGTGTGACTGAATGACGCGGTAGAAGTAAGAGTTATGATATTTTAATTAGATGTATGAGTTAGTGTTTTTTGTACTGGATTCATTTATATCCAATGATATATGTAAGTAAACTTTGTGATTCAATGATCCAGTGGATCTAGGAGTTATTGTTTTTGAATTAGATGTTGGAGTTAGGGTATTCTAATTTGATGTAGGAGTTAGGCTTCACCATTTCACTCATTCTGACATATGAGTGCTTGTTCAGAACTGCTCAGAACTGAATATTTATTAATATTTGAAATGAAATGAAAACCTGATATGTTTGTCAAGTTATATATAAAGGTCCTATTTGCATTGTCTGTCAAAAACTGCTATTTCATTGATTAATAAGAGAGGAATCGATATTGATTTGAGCTAAGAAACTGTCAAAAACTGTGTAGGCTTTTTTAGCTACGCCTTGATGTTCTTTTGAGCTAAGAAAGATTAGTGTAGTTAAGGGAATGTCAAGAATCCAGCTAGGATTTTCATTAGAATATATGAAGGACAACATTTATTTGTTGATTGATTGCTTAGATTCTGTATTTATAAGGGAAGCATTTATTTGTATGTCCATATCAATGAACTTGTGTGTTCATAACCCTATTGTTTAGTATCTATATAGCTTCATATATAGTCTATGAATTAGTTGTTGAAATGTACATACCATGTGTAACCTGTGCACTTTTTCAATATAGTTTGGAGCTTTCCATCATTATGCAAAAACAACTTGTTTGTAATGACATTATTTGAACTGCAATTCAATTCCTTGTAATTGATTTGCTTGCTTGACAGTATAGCAGAAGGAGGATCTTGTGGGCAACAAGAGGAAGTGGGATTCATCTGGGTTCTACCCATATGACAGTGATGAAGATGAGTCGTACGAGGTAAGGCCTAGTTGAAATGTTATTTGTGCATTTAGTTAGTGTTAGATGTTCATAGTATTTGAATGCATAATGTATTAATGTCAGTCATTAATGTGTGCAGTATGAATCTGCAGATGATGTGGTCGAGGGGAACGTCGAGTCCTTCGAAGATAAGGTGGTGGAGAAGATCAGGGCCCAGGGATCTGGAATGTACCACAACCAGAAGACGGACAAGTTCCGCTGCCCCTACTGCAGCAGGCCCAAGCCCAGGTCTGGGTTAATGGAGCATCTTATGGAACATTTTCGGGCTACATAGATCAGTGGTGATGACTACAAGATCAGTGCGGAGCACTCTGCCCTCCTAAAGGTCCTGAGAAGCCCTAACATGTAGTTGCCCTAGACCCTGGTTGTCATGATATGGAGGAAGCCTCGGTTCTTCTGGTGAACTTTATGTGGTAATCTGATGGTGGAAACTTGAAGTGGTAATGTAGTATGAACTTTATCTAAGTGTAGTACTGTGATGCGTGGTCTGAACTTATCTAACGGCAGTGGTCTGAACTTGGATGTGTCTGCATCAGCAAGTGTGCTGTGTGGATGCTGCTATCTATGGTAGTAATATATATTGCTATCTATATTTGTGTCCCTTAAATTTGCCATTATGGTTCCTTAGATGTATGATTTGTTTGAATCTACCTGCTGCAATGATCAGACATGCTGCATCAGTGTTGCTTCACTGATCATACATGTTGCAAACTCTTCCCATGATGTGGCCATGTGGAACATGCTGTGGCAATGGTGCAATAAATTCACATGTTGTGGCCATGTGCAACATGCTCTGCCCATAAGCAAATCGTACCAAATGTACAACTTTGCGTTAAGTTAGTTAATGTTGTTTAATGAAGTAATGGAAATTGTTCATCCACACATATGACATCTTTCCATCATTTGAGTAAGCAAAAATAGCAAACACTCCACCATATGATTAAATATTCCAATAACTGAGCACATATTCCATCATTTCATCAAATAATAATAAAAAAGTAGTTAAAGATGGTGTGTGTGTGTGTGCAAAAAACAACATTTGAATAAAGAAGTAATGATTATTTGTAATATGAAGGAGTTTATTCATGAAATGCAAGTTGATTTTTTGTAATATGAAAGATCTCCTTTTCTACAATTTATAGTGGCTCCGTGAAGCCGCATGTTTCGAACCGGCATTGGGAAGGGCATAAAAAATTCAAACAAAAATTAAAAAATGTGAAACCTTGGAAACCTATCTATGTTTGAGTAGGAGAACATGCATGCAAATTTTGAGGTGATTTAGAGAGGTCCAAAAAATGATCTCATTTCGGACGGACCGTTTGGTCTCACCTAATCCAGTTCTTGTAGCAAGGTCATTTTTCCCACCACCTCCAAATGACCTCATTTTTTGTAGGCATGATCTCCTTGATATAAATAGAAAGAATAAGAAAGATTTCTTTTTTTTTATAATTTTGTACAATTTATAGTGGCTCCGTGAAGCTGCTTGTTTTGAACTGGCATTGGGCAGGGCATAAAAAAATCAAAAAAAATCAAAAAACTTAGGAAACCTTGGAAACCTATCTATGTTTGAGTAGGAGATCATGTGTGCAAATTTTGAGGTGATATAGAGGAGGTCCTAAAAATGACGTCATTATGAAGGGAGTATAACTTAAGCCAGTTTGTGAACAAAGGTGATTTTTTCCACCACCTCCAAATCACCCAAAATTTCTTTTACATGGTGACCCACACGTGCCAAAGATGGCTACGAAAGAAAATTTGAAAAAAATATATTTTACAATGCCCCCTTAAGGTATAGACCGATGCTTGTCCTCAAAACTATCAACATACCAAACCCCACGCTTTTGGTCAAGCTTAACGGTCATGTGCGCTTCACAGTGGCAGCGTGTCTCCGGTCCGAGCCTACGACTCTGTCCTTCCTCGGTTAGCAACCTGGTGTCACGTTTTCCTTGTCTGGAACAAACAAACCGCCTATAACGCATATGATGTGACTCGGTTTTGCTATACCTGACCTTATTCTTTCTAATGCTGAAACCATTATCTCTAGCATAGCTGTTGTAGAAATCATATGCTGCCTCGTGAGACATAAAAGTCATTTGTATTATCTGCATGAACATATTCCTCTTATCATCTGCACTGGCAGTATCTTGGACATTCTTTTCGCCTCATCTTCTGTCACCTACACAATCATAACATAGCCATGAAAACAGTTTTCTATGGTATAACATTACTTCCATACAACATTGATTACATACATACCTCACTCATGATGACGGACAACTGCGACCCCAGAATTAGTTGCAGCTAATGATTCGTCATCAAGGCCTGTCTCCGCATCGTTTTCACGGTAATACTCGTACGCATTATGACATTCAGAAATGAGTTAAAAATATAACACGAATACATAAGTACTTAACATATAATATTCCAGGATTAATTCAATTTGCATGCATGCCAACAAAAACATTCACTTCCATACCTGACTAATGTAATCCTCATTCGAGATCTCTGAGTTGTTTTCGTCACCATCATCATGCTCATTGTTTTCCTGACCATCATCATGTTCATCCATCTATACATTTTCAACACAAAAATATAATATTGTCGGATGCCACCAAAAAATTACAACATGATAATGCCACTCACATTAAGATCTTCCAATTCGTTCCCAGTCTCTGACCTATCTCCACGATCTGAATTTTCATCATCTGACCAATCTTCTATCCAGTCTTTCATCAGTTCTCCAAACTCCATGTCATACATCATATCAGCTAACTCATCGTCCGCCATTTCCTACAACAAATAATATGTATCATCACACGTGCAAACATTATCAATGCTGACATATACAACACCTAGCGCACGATCACGGATGTTAAATAAACTACCCCAACCGGAGAGCGCCCCAACCGAGGGCGTTCAGATCGTGCACACAACCGACGCCAACGACCTCTGACCACCCATGGATCCTCCCCCCTCTCCACACCGGTCATCGGCGTTAAGGTACGTCAACCCTAGTAAGGAAGATTCCCACGGATCCAGTACGTGATCACTTTGGATCGCGAGAAGCAGCGCTACCCGTGATAGCATGTGCCGCCGGTTCCTAGCCCACGGCACCAGTCGTGATCACTTTGGATCTCTGGATAACTAGGTAAGCCGCCGCATCAAATAACGGAACCGTCGTTCACACAATCGATGGCAACCGACGCTAGGTTAACCCTAGAAAGAAGAAACCCACTTTAGCCCGCGTGATCACTGTGTATATCACGACGAGCAGCACTACAAGAACAAGATCTGAGATGGCCTGGACCGCCGGAAAGCTAGGTTACCCGCCCCGCTAGGTTAACCACTACAACAAAAACAACAGCAGTTCGTTTGATGCTGCTGCGAGCGAGACAAACATGGGAAACGGGATGCGGTACCTGCGAGCGTTGGAGATTCACGACGGTGCCGCGCGCGCTCTCGGACGAGATCGCCGGCGATGAGATCGTGAATGATGGAGTTGCGTGATTGATTGAGCTGCGTGCCTGATGGATCGGCCGTCGGCAGGTCGTACCTGGTCGTGGGGTCGTGTCATCCTTATTTTTTTCAGGATGTCACCGTATACATACGTATGGGTTATACAGGGCTTGGATATGGGCTACGTGGCTTGGATATGGGCAGTGGCGGGCCGGAGAAAAAAATAGATGGTGGGGGTCAAGAATACCCCTAGGAAATTGAGTTAGGGGGGTGCACCGGAGCAAGGCTCACTGGATAGAAGATTCAAGGTAGTGGCAATTATTGGTCACTTTTGTTTTGACGCGTCAACGACGGGCTTACGCCTGCCTAAACCTTTATTGCCAACCATCAGGGTGTTACAGATCTCAGGGAGAACAGAGAGTACATGGGGTTTAGAGGAGGGAAAAAAGGGGGCAAGACAAAATTACATGTAGCGGAAGGCTAAAATCTCCATGCAAGGTGTAACAACATGGAGCCCCAGTCCTGGAGCCTAATTTTCTTTTGAATATTATTATAGTGGTGGGACCAAAGTTTAAGACCATCCGCAACGGAGCCTGCAACATCATGAAGCCCAATTTGAATGCTCCAAAAAACCTTGGCGTTCCGTCTCTTCCAGATATTCCAGAGAATGGCCAGCAGAACTGTTGATCTAGTTCTGTTGTGCCATTCACCCTCCCATGCTTTGAGCAGCCCCTGCGGCGCATCTGGACAGAGGTTGTCTAGCTCCTCCCAAAGAGGAGCGAGGTGCTGGAACCCGAAAAGGAGATGGTTGATTGATTCCCAGTGGTCGCAGAAGGGGCACGCGGCAAAAGTCACAATGCCCCATCTGAAACGTCGTTCATTCGTGAAGAGGCGGTCCTTGCATGCAAGCCAGAGGAATAGTCGGCATTTATTTGGGGCGTACTTTCGCCAGATGGCCGGGGCGAGCGTGTCTGTGGGTTTTGTCCTCCAAACCGCGTGGTATGCTAGCATAGCGGTGAAAGGTTTTTCAGCGTCCCTTGTAGTTCTCCTGTCAGCTACCTGCAAATTCAAGTTTACCGTGGCTAAAATAGTGCGTAGTTCAAGCAGTTCGCTTCGGCTGCTTGAGATAGCTAGCCTAGGGGTTAGGTCCAAGGTTAGTTGTTCGAGGCCAAAGCACGTGCCACTGAAGTGTGGACTCGGTTGGAGTGTGAAAACAGGNTCAAGGTAGTGGCAATTATTGGTCACTTTTGTTTTGACGCGTCAACGACGGGCTTACGCCTGCCTAAACCTTTATTGCCAACCATCAGGGTGTTACAGATCTCAGGGAGAACAGAGAGTACATGGGGTTTAGAGGAGGGAAAAAAGGGGGCAAGACAAAATTACATGTAGCGGAAGGCTAAAATCTCCATGCAAGGTGTAACAACATGGAGCCCCAGTCCTGGAGCCTAATTTTCTTTTGAATATTATTATAGTGGTGGGACCAAAGTTTAAGACCATCCGCAACGGAGCCTGCAACATCATGAAGCCCAATTTGAATGCTCCAAAAAACCTTGGCGTTCCGTCTCTTCCAGATATTCCAGAGAATGGCCAGCAGAACTGTTGATCTAGTTCTGTTGTGCCATTCACCCTCCCATGCTTTGAGCAGCCCCTGCGGCGCATCTGGACAGAGGTTGTCTAGCTCCTCCCAAAGAGGAGCGAGGTGCTGGAACCCGAAAAGGAGATGGTTGATTGATTCCCAGTGGTCGCAGAAGGGGCACGCGGCAAAAGTCACAATGCCCCATCTGAAACGTCGTTCATTCGTGNTCACTGGATAGAAGATTCAAGGTAGTGGCAATTATTGGTCACTTTTGTTTTGACGCGTCAACGACGGGCTTACGCCTGCCTAAACCTTTATTGCCAACCATCAGGGTGTTACAGATCTCAGGGAGAACAGAGAGTACATGGGGTTTAGAGGAGGGAAAAAAGGGGGCAAGACAAAATTACATGTAGCGGAAGGCTAAAATCTCCATGCAAGGTGTAACAACATGGAGCCCCAGTCCTGCAGCCTAATTTTCTTTTGAATATTATTATAGTGGTGGGACCAAAGTTTAAGACCATCCGCAACGGAGCCTGCAACATCATGAAGCCCAATTTGAATGCTCCAAAAAACCTTGGCGTTCCGTCTCTTCCAGATATTCCAGAGAATGGCCAGCAGAACTGTTGATCTAGTTCTGTTGTGCCATTCACCCTCCCATGCTTTGAGCAGCCCCTGCGGCGCATCTGGACAGAGGTTGTCTAGCTCCTCCCAAAGAGGAGCGAGGTGCTGGAACCCGAAAAGGAGATGGTTGATTGATTCCCAGTGGTCGCAGAAGGGGCACGCGGCAAAAGTCACAATGCCCCATCTGAAACGTCGTTCATTCGTGAAGAGGCGGTCCTTGCATGCAAGCCAGAGGAATAGTCGGCATTTATTTGGGGCGTACTTTCGCCAGATGGCCGGGGCGAGCGTGTCTGTGGGTTTTGTCCTCCAAACCGCGTGGTATGCTAGCATAGCGGTGAAAGGTTTTTCAGCGTCCCTTGTAGTTCTCCTGTCAGCTACCTGCAAATTCAAGTTTACCGTGGCTAAAATAGTGCGTAGTTCAAGCAGTTCGCTTCGGCTGCTTGAGATAGCTAGCCTAGGGGTTAGGTCCAAGGTTAGTTGTTCGAGGCCAAAGCACGTGCCACTGAAGTGTGGACTCGGTTGGAGTGTGAAAACAGGGCCGGGAATTGTTGGGCTAGGGTTTGGGATGAGTGAGGGAGCCATAGGTCGAGAGAGATCAATAACAAATACAGGACTATAATAGTGCATTGGGGAAAATTTATCAACCAATAGAGAAGAAAACAAAATAAAGTGTAGAGAGAGATCAATATCAAAAAAGGACTAACCATGTTTATTCTTCCAGCACATGATAACTTCCTCTTTAAACATTTCACTTTCTGAAAAAATTAGGATGACAACAAATTATAAGCCACCAGAAAAAAAACACTTAAAGTTAAACCAACAAAAACACATACATGATCCATTTAGAAGTCAGATAGAGATTTGTCAAGCCCTCCATCATCCTCCTGAAATAAAGTAAAAGTGAACATACACATAAATTTTAAAATGAAAAGAAAAAGTTCAACTTAATTAAAACCAGGGAAGAAAAAGAAATAAACACCAAAGACATAGGATTAGAACCATCATCGCAAAATCATTAGGCACAAACGGATCATTCAGAGAATTTGCACTCTCAAGAGAAGAGACTAGTGGTACATCCTTGTGAGAAACTTTTCGCAGCCCCCATTGAAGCAAACCTAAAATCACAAAGGCAAAAATCATTAGGCAAATGTAGCAGAACCAACACAAACACTACAACCAACAATCCCCAGACCTGGATCTAGATGCTACGAAACCAAAAACCAGACACTGAATATTGAACACATGTACAAAACTTGAGACTGCAAGCCCTGCATGTCATACTTTAATTACAGTCCTCACCCACTCAAATTTACACCGAAATACTCTAGGAAAATACACCATAAAACTCTGGAGAAGTACATCGTAAGTCATACTGTAATTACAGTCCTCAAGCACACAAATTATAGTGTAATATTCTAGGGAAAATACAGTGTAAAAATCTGGTGAATTACATTGTAAGTCATACTTTAATTACAGGCCTCAAGCACACAAATTACAGTGTAATACTCTAGGGAAATACAGTGTAAAAGTCTGATGAATTACATTGTAAGTCATACATTAATTACAAAGTCCTCTAAGGAAAATACAGTACTGTAAAATTCTGATGAATTACATTGTAAATCATACTGAAATTACATTCCTCGAACATACAAATTTACAGTGTAACTCTAGGGAAATAGAGTGTAACACTCCGATGAATTACATTGTAAGTCATACAAAAATTACAGTCCTCAAACCATACAAATTACAGTGAAAAACTCTAGGGAATTCCATTGTAACCATACAAATTACAGTGTAAAACTATATGGAAATACACTGTAAAACTCTGGCGATTTACAGTGCAAGCCCTAACGTTACAGTGTAAAACTATACGGAAATACACTGTAAAACTCTGCGATATCCAGTGTAAGCCCTACCACAATTACAGTCCTCAAACCATGCTGATTACAGTATAAAACTCTAGGGAAATACACTGAAAAACTCCGGTGATTTACATTGCAAGTGAACTACTCAACCATGCTAATTACATTATAAAACTCTAGGGAATTACAGTGCAAAACTAGGATGAATTATAGTGTAAGCCCTACCACAAATACAATAAATCAACCATACAAAGGTAAGTCAAACATACTACAGTGAACTTCAGAGATACATTACAGTATTCATCAGGCATAAAGAACAACACTGAAACTAGGGGAAATACAGTCTAAATCAGGGATACATCAAATAGAAATTCAGAAGGAAAAAATTACAGTGTAGAACAGGGGGTATTACAATGTGAATCAGAGAGACAATACAGACTACAAAGCAAGGGAAAATACTGGGGGGATTACTGTGTATTCATGGGGTTGCGTACTGTAATTGGGGGGGGGGGGTATTACAGTGGTAATACATGGGGCACGACAGTACAAGTACCACAAAACTGGACCAAGCAATCAACAATAACCCTTAGCTACAGAAGCAGACAAGTACACCTAACAGCGCTAACGAGACCTAAAACATAAACCTAACACTGAAGCACTAGGGATATGTGGCGAACTGAAGCGAGCACAGGGGACCCGCGACAATCTGACGCGAGCAGAGGATATTCCATNGAATTGTGAGAGAGATAAATGTTGAGGCATACTACTTCTGTATACTCTCCATCATAGACTAGAGTAGGACGGTTGGGATTCATCATGGCTGCTCTCTCCATGGCAGCCTTTAAGGCCTCATCGGCCCCAATCTCCACAGATGCATGGCACCAGATAGTAATAAGGCGGGGGAGGTTTTCAATCCCGAAATCAAATGACTCGCCTTCAATTGCGCGAAAAGAAAGATAGAGTTTTTCTAAATTGGACATGGATCCTACTGCAAATATCAGATCGGCCCCGAAATCAACACCCGTATCATAAACAAACTGTTTCAAGCATTGGAATCCAACTTCTCCACCGATTCTGACCCTTGTGCCCTCATTCACCCATGGCCGGCATAGATCCAGAATGAGCAGAGCAGGTAAGGCTCCAAGGATGCACAGATCTTCCTGCACTGAAAAACTCCGGTGATTTACATTGCAAGTGAATTACTCAACCATGCTAATTACTCCCTCCGTCCCATAATGTAAGACGCTTTTTGACACTAGTGTAGTGTCAAAAAACGTCTTATATTATGGGACGGAGGGAGTACATTATAAAACTCTAGGGAATTACAGTGCAAAACTAGGATGAATTATAGTGTAAGCCCTACCACAAATACAATAAATCAACCATACAAAGGTAAGTCAAACGTACTACAGTGAACTTCAGAGATACATTACAGTATTCATCAGGCATAAAGAACAACACTGAAACTAGGGGAAATACAGTCTAAATCAGGGATACATCAAATAGAAATTCAGAAGGAAAAAATTACAGTGTAGAACAGGGGGTATTACAATGTGAATCAGAGAGACAATACAGACTACAAAGCAAGGGAAAATACTGGGGGGATTACTGTGTATTCATGGGGTTGCGTACTGTAATTGGGGGGGGGGGGTATTACAGTGGTAATACATGGGGCACGACAGTACAAGTACCACAAAACTGGACCAAGCAATCAACAATAACCCTTAGCTACAGAAGCAGACAAGTACACCTAACAGCGCTAACGAGACCTAAAACATAAACCTAACACTGAAGCACTAGGGATATGTGGCGAACTGAAGCGAGCACAGGGGACCCGCGACAATCTGACGCGAGCAGAGGATATTCCATTGCGAACTGACCCCAGCAGAGGGGATCCACGGTGAACTCCATAGATGAGCATCGGCTAACAAAAAACTACACTAACCAACCGCTAATAATCATTAAAAAGCAACAGGATCCACAACAACAACAAATTGACCGCGAGACTTAGATCTGGAAGGTACACGACCAAAATCAAAGAAAATGGCACGGGGAAAGGGAGAGTGACAACGGGAACTAGCCAGGAAAGCAGTAATCGGAGAGAACACACACAAATCGCCTCGCTGCCTCCGCCGCTCGAGCACCACCTATCGCTGCCTCTCTACTCTTTCGAAGCAGTTCTGTGCAAATGAAATGGAGAAGAATTCAAAAGGGGGGAAGAGGAAAAAAAAAACACGGCCGTCCAGTAAGTCGGTAACGGGCAGACCCAAAAAACCGTGCCCGGCAAAATAAAACCAAACCCGAGACAAAGGAAACCAGCCAGAATACCACAGATCTTAGCGCGAATCACAAAGCGCAATCAGACGGCCACAAATTTGAATGACAGCCAATTGAAAATCAGGCGACTGAAAAATAGCAAAACCGTAAAAGAAACCTCATCAAGGAAAACGTGTTGTGAGACACATAAACGTGATGCGACGCATGATCATAGCAACAAAAGCCTTTGGTGCATGTTAGGTTGGTATCCGAGAAAAACAAAGGCAAGCGAGTGAGGAGTGAGTTTATGCGGAGACGTGGTAGTGGTGTTGGGATAACACAAGCACGTCGATTATCATGCATATGGTGAGCGGGAGAGGAATTGGAGCCAGGCACCTTGGGTGCTGCTGCTGTATTCATTCAGTATATATGGTGTTACAGGCGCATGAGAGAGCGCAGTGTACAAGGGCGATCATGCGCCAGAGGTGGGGATCGTGCGGTAGCGCGCGTCCAGGACAGCCTACGTGGCTTGACTAGGTAGTTTCGTCTGACACATATGAAGGAGGGTGTCCGAAGAGAAGATGATGAGGAGTATACTGCCACCGTGTTCTGCATGGACAGATAATGAGAAGCAAAGTGCCACCGTGTTCTGCATGGACAGATACTGAGAAGCAAAGTGCCACCGTGTTCTGCATGGATGGATACTGAGAAACAAAGTGGCGGTGGCAAGGGCGTCAGGCCACAAAGTGTGGAGGCAAATGAGAGTGATCCACTAGTAGAAAACATGGCTTTCGTTCAGGCCAGTTTAGCCCATTAGTCCCGGTTCAATCCAGAACTGGCACCAATGGAGCTATTTGCCCCAGTTCGTGAGCCCAGGGGGCCGGCCGGGCCACGTGGGCCATTGGTCCCGGTTCGTCCGGACCTTTTGGTCCCGGTTGGTGGGACGAACCGGGACCAATGGTCCTGGCTCCTGGTCCATCACTATTGGTCCCGGTTGGTGGCATGAACCGGGACCAAAGGCTTCCCTTTAGTCCCGGTTCAAGCCACCAACCGGGACCAATAGTGCTGCCTATATATAGCCCCTCGCGCAAGAGCAGAGCACACTGCTCTGTTTTTTCTGGCCGAGGGGGAGAGGGCTTGGTGGTGCTCTAGCTCACCTCCTATGCACACAAGGTGTTCGATGGATTGCCCGAGCCACACTACTTAAGGTTTCTCCTCTCCAAGCTCGACCGCCAAGCTCCATTTTCCTCAATATTTATCTAGGTTTAGCGGTCCGTCACGCCCCGTCCCCGTCTTCATCGCCGTCGATCACCCGCGCCGATCTCATCGCCGGCACCACCGTGGTGAGCCTCTTGTTCTTATCTTCTTTCTGAAAGGAATAATATTATTACTTGTTTGTTTAGATAGATACTTGTATTATTTTCTTACTTTTATTATTGCATCTTATATAGTGCGATGGTTTTGGTATCCGCCCCTGTCGGCCCTCGTCCTGTCTATGATTCAGATGTGGTATATATTATCTTTTCATAACTATTGGTTCATTTATTTTTTATGAAAATTATGCCGACCAACGTGATATAGATTTTATTTATCTAGGAGGTTGTTGAACCGGAAATTCCAACCGACCCTATTGTCGAGAGGTTAAATTTAGTTGAAGAAGAAAACAATTTCTTGAAGGAAAAAATAAAAAAACTTGAGGAGGAGAAGATGGTATTGGAGTTGCATGTTGCGGATGTCGTCGATGATCACAAGATCAAGATGGATGCAATGCGCTTGAAGATGAGAAAGATTAGAAAATATGCCATTCATACCGAGGCTTGGTATCATTATGCCGTTGGATCAGTTGTTACCTTGGTTGCGATTATGATCGTATTTGTTTTCGCATTGAAATGTTTTACATAGTTTCAATGTATGGTTTAATTAATTTAGATGCTCTGCAGAGCTTTATGTTGTTAGATGAGAACTATGTATGTACTTTGGTTTTTATGTGATGATGAA
>LR880971.1:801541990-801553258 GCA_904067115.1 Aegilops sharonensis | reverse complement strand
AACCTACACCCACTTGTGAAGAGAATGGCTCCAAATGGCTAAGTGTTGGCTGCTGGATGGGTATATATAGGGGAGGGGCTTTAGTTGCGGTTGGCCTGGCAAACCGTGACTAAAGGTGCCCGAAGGCCTTTAGTCGCGGTTGTCCTGGCCAACTGCGACTAAAGACCCTCACGTGCGCCAGCTGGCCACCGAGCGCCCTGGGCCCAGGCCTTTGGTCGCGGTTCACCTCCAGAACCGCGACTAAAGGTCCCATTAGTCGCGGTTCCTACAGCTTCGCGACTTATGGGGCTGGACGGAAGCCTGTTTTTCCACCAGTGATTGCTCGTCATTCAGAAACAGAAACTCTTACAATTAGAAATAAGAGAAGTAGCCCTTAAGAGTTTGTAGGTGGGGAAGAAGAGGAACAGGAGGAGGAAATGTGTCCAAAAAAATTATATCATCCCCTTCCCAGTCTCCCGATCTACTCCCTCCTTTCCGATTTATAAGCCATGTCTTAACTTTTTTGTTTTTTCAATTTTGAGGGCTCATCTCCATCTCATTTTTATTTTCCACGCGTATTAAATATTTGCATGCAAGAATTAAAAAGAAACACGCCAATGCATGTAATATTTCTACTCATCTACTCCCCCCGTCCTTTAAAGAATGTACTTCCAACTTTATTGGAAAGTCAAACTTTTTTATATTTGACCATGTTTATATAATAATACATCAATATTTATGCCATCAAATTAGTAGCATTAGATTCGTGATAAAATATACTTTCATTATACACCTATTTGATTTNCTCCTTTCCGATTTATAAGCCATGTCTTAACTTTTTTGTTTTTTCAATTTTGAGGGCTCATCTCCATCTCATTTTTATTTTCCACGCGTATTAAATATTTGCATGCAAGAATTAAAAAGAAACACGCCAATGCATGTAATATTTCTACTCATCTACTCCCCCCGTCCTTTAAAGAATGTACTTCCAACTTTATTGGAAAGTCAAACTTTTTTATATTTGACCATGTTTATATAATAATACATCAATATTTATGCCATCAAATTAGTAGCATTAGATTCGTGATAAAATATACTTTCATTATACACCTATTTGATTTCAAAAATATTGATATATTTTTACACAAACTCGGTCAAACTTTGAGATAATTTGACCCTCCAACAAAGTTGGAAATACACTCTTTAAAGGACAGAGGGAGTAGTGGCCAAGCATGCATGCAGTGTAACTAATCCAAATTAATGCATGAGTTTAATTAGGGTAGTTTTGTAAAATAGTACGAGATACATTCCTGCACTCACAAAATGCCTTGGTTGATGAGATTTGAGCCATGTGAACCAGAAAGGAGGGAGTAAGTAGCAATTACATGGGCTGGGCTCTCGGCTTCAGCAAGCGGGTGCTCAGTGGCGGGCTGTGGGCCTTGCTTGTCATCTGGCCCGGCACTGGCTGGTTGATGATGCTTGTCAGCTGTCACAGCCGAGGCTCTGACCTGGATCCCTTGGGCCGATCAGGTTTCAGCGATTTCGATGCCTAACACCATCAGCATCATCTTCATCTTCAGTGAAAGAGGGCATCCAAACACATCAGCCAGAACACGGAGGACAGAAATAATCATTTTCATGAAGAACTGCAAATGGTCAATCCGTAAGCATATATAACAACGTCCAATCTAAATATCGTTGAGAAAAATAAAAGACCGTAATTATAAGTGCTTTGCTCAAGAATTTACAACAGTGACACCTCTGTGTGGCTTACGGCCCATCAAAATTTTAAAACGGCCCTTCGACACCTCTCTCTGGCTTGCTTGAGAACAGCGCAAGTAAAGCAGAGAGGCTTCCTCATCAAAAAAGAAAAAAAGAAGTAAAGCAGAGAGGCAATGACGGTACAACTAATAGCCAACTTAAAATAACTCTTGGCAGGGTAAATTCAATATATGCACAGCTCAATTTTTTTTTAAACAATGAGCCTCCTCGTCGATTTCCATTAAAGAAACCGCCACAAAACCATATGCACAGCTCACATGCATACTCTTTGAAAGAGCAGGTATCTATGTAGGGACGCTGCGGCCAATGTAAAAGAAAGAATAAATCAGGTTAAAGACAGAGTTGTGTATGTACCTGCAGGGCTTGAGAAGAACCTGAGCGCATTCGTCAGGAGTGTCGTGATTAGTCTTGAGACCGCATGTAGCAATCATGGTATATACCGTGTTCGGCAAACCTGAAAATACAGGGGAAAGGGAATTAAGAGAGGTTGTCAGTGCGTACGTACTAGTTGTATAAACAATTAATCATGAGAAGAATTAAGCACGTACGCACGGTCTTGACTCTACTCAAGTAGATTCGGAGGATGGCTGAAGATTTTTAGACATAAGGCATCGGCCACCACAGTCATAACTCTTACAAAAACACACAACGATAACTGAAGATTAGAGTAATGGGGTTGGGATGTGCGCTGACTACTCTGTCCAGAGAAGCCTTTACAGCGTCAACAATTTTCGTTGCCATAGGCCTACAACCTAGGTGACATTTGAAAGTAGTGAGGCAGGACAGGTTTTCGATCCCGAAACCGAAAGCAGGAATGATGGGAGCCTCATCATGGGCATGCCGGTAAAATATAATCTTCAGTTTTTCTAGCTTGGGCATACATTTTGCCGTAAACATAAGATCCATCCAATCTCCCCGCCTCCAGTATTTAAACTTCCTCAGGCATCGGAACCCAGCTTCACCGCTAACTGCCAGCCTTCCACCTTCACAAGAAGGCTCCTTTTGGCTTCTTCGTAGACCCAGAGTGAGCAGAGCGGGTAAGGCTCCAAGGATGCAGATATCTTCATGCCGGGTTCCTCTCCCCACATCCAACTGTAACTTCTGTAGGTTGATGAGTGATCCTACCCAATGCGGAACCTTCGGGGATATACAAAACCATATGACAAGTTTTCGAAGGTTAAGCAGCGGAGAAGTGCACCATGTATTCAGCCAGAAGTGGTCGCCATAATTCCCTCACATAGTTAGAGAACAAAGGTTTTGTGTGCATAGTTTACCGAGAGAAGAAGCAATAACTTCCTTGTCTTCCTGGGCTACACCCTCATAATCAATGCACAACTTTCTCAGATTCTTTAGCTGACCAAGCCCTTGCAGAAAGTTATATGACTGCTTGCAGGCGCCAACCTGATCCAAAGTCTCTAGTGCTTGCATCTTAGCTATTCCATCTGGAAACTTAAAAGCTGTGTCAACATCTGAGTCAACAAGTAAGTGTGCCAGTTTGCCGAGATTGGCAATACTTGCTGGCAACTCGGACACCTTTGTATGCCTGATGTCCAACATCTCTAAGCACTGTAAGTGTCCGATTTGTTCCGGGAGCTCGCTTACTGCTGTCACGTAAATGTTGAGGTACCTTAGCTGAAACAGCATCCCTACATACGCGAGATGACGGTTTTCCAATAGTCTGTTTCCTCCAAAATCAAGGACACGCAAATGCCTGAACTCCATGATCGAACGAATACTCACTGTATCCCCGATCACGTTAAGTGATCGGACATGAGATAATATCAGGTTCATCGGCATCCCTTCCGCTTCAACTTGAATGGAGAGACGACGGGCTTTGCTTTGTGCCATGGTAGTTAAATTGGGGACACCAATGAAAGTAACAAAGTTATCTTCAATAGACTTAGATACTATGAAATCAAGAATTGTGTCGTGAACTCGACAGCTCTTCCCCCTAAAACTATCTGTCTTCGCAGGTTGGATCAAACTCCTGTTGACGAGCTCATTAAAACACCTCTCTCCTACCTCATATGCAGTATATCTACCTTCTTTGTGAATGAATCCTTCGGCTATCCATCTTGATATTAGTGTTTTCTTCTCAATAATAGAATCTTCTGGAAATATACTGAGATACAAGAGACATGTTTTTAGATGTGGAGGAAGATCAAAGTAACTAAGTGACAATATCTTTATCATTACTTCCACACTAGGATTCCTTTCAAGTGTACGACCAATTGAATCTTTCACTTGGTTCCATAGATGCTCTGATCTTCCTGTGTTAGCCAACAAACCAGCTATAGCAATGATTGCCAAAGGCATCCCATCACATTTTTCCAAGATTTGATTAGAAACTTTCACCAGCGATGAAGGGCAATCTTCTTCGGAGCTGAATAATCTTCTGTGGAATAGTTGTCTTGAGTGCTGCATATTAAGAGGCCTTATATTATAAATATGGCCACCGATTGATGAATGACACGAACATGCAACATCACTCAGCCGTGTAGTGGTGATTATTACACCACTGCATCTGGTCATGGGGAATGCGCACTTAATAACGTCCCATGTTTTAACGTCCCATATGTCATCAATCACTATAAAATACCTGCACATGATTGTTTAGTAGTATTAGTTAGTATGATGTGTTAAGATGAAGCGTACAAGCAAAATAAGAAGAACGAGAAATTTCCGTGTTCTCATTGGCAACATGCAAAAGATAAATGGATCGGCTCTATGCAACTTAAACAGGGCCACATGACCAGAAAACACTCTAAGCCTTTGGAGTAGTACATATTGTGTAGCATATATGTTTGATTGAAGATTGACGCTATCTCTTTATTGCGGAAAAGACTGTCTTTTAGTCTATATGCATTCTGAGATGCACACACGTGCCGAATAACTATACGAATCATATGTTTTTACTGCTTATATAAGACTTATTTTCCTTTCAAATGCAACAACCTAGTTAACTAGTAAAGTAGTGCAAATAAGTGCTACCATACATTTGGCAATTAATTTTCTCCTAAAAAGTACATAATTACTTATTTTGATTCTTAATTAGGAGTGTATTTTTCTATGTGAGAATTCTTGATTTAACTTTCTATGGGTGAGAAGTAAATTTAAAGAAATATAATAGTACCTTTTTTCTGCTAGGTAGCCGGTAATCTTCCTTATTAGTTGTGGTATGCTCCTTGCTTCAGTGTCAGCATAATCTTGACACCCAACTTCACTGAGGAGGGTTCTCAAGATATTTGTCATATCTGGATTTCGTGACACTGATATGAAAGCCTTACACTCGAATTTCTCTTTCAGCTCTTGATACACTTGGTTTGCAAGAGTTGTTTCGCCCATTCCTCCTGATCCAACAATCTTGACACCCAACTTCACTTATTTGCGCTCCTCCACCCCAGCGGTCGGGCCCTGCTGCGGGGCGTGTTGCCGGAGGCCAGCGTACTGCGGCGGGCGGGGCTACGGTCGACTCGGCGGGCCGTGGTATGGCGGCTTCGGCTGCGCTCCGCCCGGCCGCACCGGTCGTCACCGCGGCGGGGCGTGGTGGCCCTAGGCCGGCGGTGCCGACGACTGGAGCGGTGGGCCGAGGTGCGTTGGCAAGGCCATCTCTGCCCCCGGTGTTGCAGGTGGGCGCTCGACCGCCGCACTTTGTGGCTAGGCAAGGCAGCGGTGCGGCGACGCCGGTGTTACAGCTGGCTCAGTCATCTCTGATTCCGGCTAAGGCGGACGTTCGAGCGGTGCCTCGAGGACAGTGGGGTGACGATGGTTACAATGCTTATGGTGATGGACAGCACCGGGGCTCCTCGTCTTCGGGTGGTGGACGGGGATATGCTTGGCAGAGTGATGGTTCGACTGAGAGGCCTTTCTTGGGGCCGTCTGGTGGTTTTGTAGAAGGGGCGACTGGGCCAGCTAATCGTAACCGTGGCGGGTTCCGTGGCTATCGTGGCCGAGGAGGCCGAGGGGGTCGGTTCCGTCCACGACAACATCATACTGCGGTGGACATGGTAGTTGAGGCTAGTGCTGAGGAAACTGACTTGGGTTGCCAGGAGATGGAGGTGCTGACGGAACCGGCTGCTATGGAGGCTCCGGTTGATGCCGAGACTCAGGTTATGTCGGCGGACGATTCTGACAAGTCTGAGGTAGACAGAGCTGCAAAGTTTGCTAAGAAAAAGGAAAGAATGCTTTGTTATAGATGTGGCGATAAGGGTCACTTTATTGCTGAGTGTGTGGCTGTTCTTTGTGATTCTTGTGGTAAGCCTGCCCACGAGTCTGGTGTGTGTCCGATGGTGCGGGAGCACAGACCGAGCCTCATGACTTATGGTGTTTTTTGTTCTGAACTCACTTTTTTTGAGTCACCGACTGAGAGGGAGGTTCCTCAGGAGGAACACCTTACGACAACCGGGATTGTGAAAGTGACTAAAGGGCAAGTGTCTGAGTCTCAGATTATTCAGCGTCTATGGGAGCTGGCACCAGGTGAATTCCATTGGGAGCTTGTCAGGCTTGAGACTAACACTTTCAGGGTTCAGTTCCCTACTGTGGAGGACTTACAGAGATTGCTGAGCTTTGGGATGTGTAAGGTCCTAGGTACAGAGGCCATACTTGAGTTCCAGGAGTGGAAGCTGGCTGAGCCCCAGGGTACACCCCTTATCCAGGCCTGGTTGCGCTTTTTGGGGGCTCCGTCTGAGTTACTGCGGGACGCAGGGGTGGTTGCTAGTTTTGGTATTATGGTGGGGAAGACTGAGCGAGTTGATATGGATTTTACTCGAGCTCATGGGATTGCTCGCTTGTTGGTCAGTATTCTAGACATAGACTTTGTGCCCGACATGGTTAAGTGGGCTTTTCGAGGGCAGGTATACACTCTCGAGATTCAGTTTGAGGATGATAGCCTTTTCGCCGAGGCTCCTGCTGCCTCTGGTGATGACATGAGAGAAGGTGATGATGATACGGCTGGTAAGGAAAAAATGGCAGATGAGTCTGTGAGTGAGATGGCCAAGAGGCCGGAGGCGAAGAGTAAGGCTGCAGGAGGAGGGACGGCGCCTGGAGCGTCTGTGCCGTCGTCCACTTTGCGCTTTGGGTCCTTTGGTCCTGTGTCTGCTCCTCCGAGGCTGTGGAGTGAGCGGGTGGATTCTACTGAGGAGTTTGAGCTTTCTTTACCGGTATTGGATTTTGAGATTGCGGATGAGGAGGCTCCGGAAGGGGAAGCGCAGTTGGATATTGACTTGACTACACCGGCGTGTGGTGACGAGGCTGTGGTGCAGGCGGGGGGTCCGATCTCTTCTGGGAGTACGGATCTGGGTTCTTTGGAGGTTCCCCTTCGGTCTCCGGACGCGCAGGTTCGGCGCGAGGGCGTGGGGCAGGTGGCCTCAGCGCTCCCGTTTGCCTCCGTGACCGAGGGGGGCGCCCCGATCGGGACTGCGGCGTGCACTCCGGACAGGCGGTCTGGGGTGGATGGGGGGAGGGGGCAGGTGGCCTTCGCCTCCCCTGTGCTGGACTCGGCGCTCTCACCTGGTATTGGCGACCGGGTGGATGTTCGGGGAGTGACAGGCGGTCGCTCTCCGGATGATTTCTCGCGGGAGGAGGTCATTATGTTTGGAGGGATCCCGGATCAGGCAGCTGAGGGTCGACGTATGAGTGGTCGGCTTCAGAGTCATCCGGAGGTGGACGACATACAGGAGCGATGTGCCGCGAGGGTGGCCAAGCTCCGTGAAGTCCAAGTCACTACTGGTATGTCCGTTAATACTTCCAATACTATTATGCATTTCTCGCATGATCAAATTATTGATAAGGCACAACAATTAGGAATTTCACTTGGTAGAGATGAGGGTGAAGTTACTAATTCTGTCAACGATTTGCTTGATCTAGAAGCCGAGAGGGCTTTAGAAGTAATTCGTAATTTAGCTGCAGTCAAACCTATGAATGACTCTGAGATTGAGGCCTTGGGTGTTCGAGTTCTTGATAATTTTTGTGATGATCTAGCACCGCCCCTCCAGGAGCTGGAGGAGGCGGATGAGAATTTAGGGATTGAAGTGCATAATCCATTGGTTACGGGCACTTTGGACCGGGAGGGCAAGACCAGCCCTAAGCGTAAGTGGAAGCGCAAAACTTACCCGATGTCCGCAGTCCGTAGGAGTGCTAGGATTCGTACGGCTAAAAAATTTTATGATGATATATGAGAGGGATCTTTTGGAATAGCAGAGGTCTTAAGGACTTGGCTAAAAGGAGGTTCCTTGCGGAGGCATCTATTGAGCATTGCTTGGACTTTATTGCCCTGTCGGAAACGGGTAGAGCAAATTTCTCACCTCAATTTCTCAATACCTTGTCGGGAGGGATTGAGTTTGACTGGCATTGTCTGCCGCCGAGAGGCAGGTCGGGGGGAATCTTACTGGGTGTTAGATGTGACTCTCTTGAAGTTAGAAGTGTGGTCATGGGGGATTTTGCTGTTAAGTTCAGGGTGCGGTCCAAACAGGATGGTTTTGACTGGGCTTTGGTAGCGGTGTACGGGGCAGCGCAGGCCGAGTTCAAACCAGATTTCCTGGCAGACCTTGTTAGAGTCTGTGGGTCTGAGCAGTTACCAATTCTGGTTGGGGGTGATTTCAACATAATTAGAAGACGCGATGAAAAGAATAATGACAATTTCGATGGGAGATGGTCATTTATGTTTAATACCATTATTGAAAGCTTAGATTTGAGAGAAATTGAGCTTTCAGGTAGGAAGTTCACATGGGCTAATGCGATGCCAAATCCAACGTACGAGAAGTTGGATCGGGTTCTGGCTAGTGTTGCTTGGGAACAGAAGTTTCCCGTGGTAACTGTTCAGGCGCTCTCTCGCGGGATCTCTGATCACACGCCTTTGTTGCTCGATTCTGGTGGGGCTACCTACTCGGGTAACAAAAATGTTTTCTCTTTTGAGATGGCGTGGTTTGAACGAGAAGGATTTTTGGATCTTGTTGCCAGAGAATGGGCTAAAGATGTAGGAGGAAGAAGTGCCATTGAGCGGTGGCAGAACAAGATTAGGCATCTCCGTAGCTTCCTTCGTGGGTGGGCTAAACATCTAGGTGGAGTGTATAAGGTCGAGAAGGAACGACTCCTTTCACTTATACAAACATTAGATGTAAAAGCAGAAACTACGGTTCTGTTACCCACTGAGCTTCATATTAAGCATGAGGCTGAGATGAGGCTGAAGGAACTGCTCCGTGAGGAAGAATTAAAGTGGGCATTGCGGGCAAAGGTGAGAAAAGTTGTCCAGGGGGATGCGAACACCCAGTTCTTCCACATGATTGCTAATGGCAAGTACAGGAAGAAGAGGATCTTCCAGCTGGAGCAAGATGAGGGTACAATAGTTGGCCAGGACAACCTGAAAACATACATTACTGAATATTACAAAAGGTTGTTTGGACCACCAGAGGAGAGCTGTGTATCCCTGGATGAGTCTAGGGTTAGCGATATCCCTCAGCTGTCTTCTGTGGAGAACGACGTGTTAACTGCCCCTTTCTCGGAGAAGGAAGTTTTCGAGGCTATTGCCAAGATGAAATGTCATAAGGCTCCTGGGCCGGATGGGTTCCCGGCTGAGTTTTACAAGAAGTGTTGGCATATTATCAAAGGGGACCTAATGCCGATGTTCCATGATTTGTTCTTGGGACACTTGCAGCTGTTCCAACTTAATTTTGGAACGATAACGTTGTTGCCTAAGAAAACAGATGCTGTGAAAATTGAACAATTCCGGCCTATCTGCCTACTCAACGTCAGTTTCAAAATATTTACCAAGGTTGGCACGGTAAGGCTCACTCAGATAGCGCACGCTGTAGTTCAACCTTCGCAAACGGCTTTCATGCCGGATAGGAACATCCTCGAGGGGGTTGTGGTCCTACATGAAACGCTTCATGAAATTCATTCGAAAAAACTTGATGGGGTTATTTTCAAAGTCGATTTCGAGAAGGCCTATGATAAAGTCAAATGGCCATTCCTCCAGCAAGCTTTACGAATGAAGGGATTTGATGAGCGCTGGAGACAACAGGTGGAGGCGTTCACGCAAAAAGGGAGTGTTGGCATTAAAGTCAATGATGACATTGGCCACTATTTCCGAACGCACAAGGGTCTGAGACAGGGGGATCCTATGTCGCCTATTCTGTTCAATATTGTGGTTGATTTGTTAGCAATCCTGATTGGGAGGGCCAAAGAGGCCGGTCAGGTGGACGGAGTGGTTCCTCATCTGGTTGATGGTGGTTTATCCATCCTGCAATACGCTGATGATACAATCATTTTTATGGAACATGATTTGGCCAAAGCGAGGAACATGAAGCTAGTTTTATGCCTTTTTGAACAATTGTCTGGGCTGAAAATTAATTTCCATAAAAGCGAGTTGTTCTGTTTTGGTCGAGCCAAAGACGAACAGGTAGCTTATACACAATTGTTCGGGTGTGAGAGTGGGTCTCTTCCTTTCACTTATCTCGGNCTTGAAGTTAGAAGTGTGGTCATGGGGGATTTTGCTGTTAAGTTCAGGGTGCGGTCCAAGCAAGATGGTTTTGACTGGGCTTTGGTAGCGGTGTATGGGGCAGCGCAGGCCGAGCTCAAACCAGATTTCCTGGCAGACCTTGTTAGAGTCTGTGGGTCTGAGCAGCTGCCAATTCTGGTTGGAGGGGATTTTAACATAATTAGGAGGCGCGATGAAAAGAATAATGACAATTTCGATGGGAGATGGTCATTTATGTTCAATACCATTATTGAAAGCTTAGATTTGAGAGAAATTGAGCTTTCAGGTAGGAAGTTCACTTGGGCTAATGCGATGCCAAATCCAACGTACGAGAAGTTGGATCGGGTTCTGGCTAGCGTTGCTTGGGAACAGAAGTTTCCCGTGGTAACTGTCCAGGCGCTCTCTCGCGGGATCTCTGATCACACACCTTTGTTGCTCGATTCTGGTGGGGCTACTTACTCGGGCAACAAAAATGTTTTCTCTTTTGAGATGGCGTGGTTTGAACGAGAAGGATTTCTCGATCTTGTTGCCAGAGAATGGTCGAAAGATGTAGGAGGACGAAGTGCCATTGAGCGGTGGCAGAACAAGATTAGGCATCTCCGTAGCTTCCTTCGTGGGTGGGCTAAACATCTAGGTGGAGTGTATAAGGTCGAGAAGGAACGTCTCCTTTCACTTATACAAACATTAGATGTAAAAGCAGAAACTTCGATTCTGTTACCCACTGAGTTTCATATTAAGCATGAGGCTGAGATGAGGCTTAAGGAATTGCTCCGGGAGGAAGAACTAAAGTGGGCACTGCGGGCAAAGGTGAGAAAAGTTGTCCAAGGGGATGCGAACACCCAGTTCTTCCACATGATTGCTAATGGCAAGTACAGGAAGAAGAGGATCTTCCAGCTGGAGCAAGATGAGGGTACAATAGTTGGCCAGGACAACCTGAAAACATACATTACTGAATATTACAAAAGGTTGTTTGGACCACCAGAGGAGAGCTGTGTATCCCTGGATGAGTCTAGGGTTAGCGATATCCCTCAGCT
>LR880971.1:801531636-801541964 GCA_904067115.1 Aegilops sharonensis | reverse complement strand
CGCCTTTGGCTTCACAATATCCATCACTTTATCGTATTGTTCAGCGTAGGGATGCTCTTGTGGCCACAGTGATGCAGTCTGCTCCCCTCAATCTGCAGTTTAGGAGAGTGCTTGTTGGACCTAGGTGGGAAGCATGGCTTCACTTGGTCCGTAGGCTGATGGATGTGCAGCTAAATCCTCAACCCGACCAGTTGTGTTGGAAGCTAACTAAGACTGGAGTCTTCACGGTCAAGTCGATGTATATTCATATTATTAATTCACCCGTGATACCTACGTCCAAGGAAGTCTGGAACGTTAAGGTTCCTTTGAAGATTAAAGTGTTTATGTGGTTTGTGCATAAACAAGTTATTCTTACAAAGGACAATCTAGTCAAGCGCAACTGGACAGGATCTACTAGGTGTAGTTTCTGTGATCGGGATGAGACTATCAAGCATTTATTCTTTGATTGCCCACTGGCACAAGGGTTATGGCGCACCGTGCAAATTGTCTTTAATATTACTCCACCGCGATCGGTAAACACGTTATTTGGGGCGTGGCTGCTTGGGATGGAGCCCGAAACGGCCAGACATATTCGTGTAGGAGTATGTGCGTTATTATGGACCATTTGGACTTGCAGGAATGATTTGGTTTTTAACAGAACATCAACTACTCATTTTTTGCAGGTGTTGTTCCGAGCTACGGCACTGATCCGTACTTGGTCCTTACTCACTCCGACGGAGGCCAGGGAGCGTTTGGTCACTGGATCTGTCCGGTGGGAGACGGTTGCGCGGGATATCTTCAACCGGTTTGGGTGGCGATCATATAATAGGATAGGCATCTAGTTTACCTTCCTTTATTATGCCAGCCGGTTTGTGGCTTATCTCCTTTTTAAATTTTCAGTCGAGGCTCTATGTGAGCCATAGGCGGCCTTTTTTCTTTTGATTGTAAGACTTCTGTTCAGTACTTCTTTATTTGGTTAATAAGAGAGGCCGTATGCATCGATCTGATGCAGAGGCCGGGGATTGCCCCCTTTTCTAAAAAAAAACAATGGAGACCATCTTCACTTGTTGTTGTGTTGATGCAACTCCATCCTCGTCAGTTAACAACTTGATCAACTCAGCCTTGGGTTCATCAATTCCGACGAGGCTGAAGAAGTTACAAATCAACAGCGTACGTGGAAGCAAGCATATAGACGAGGGAGCTCTTTTTTTCTTCACTTTTGTAAGAGGCATATGAGGGAGTACCTAGCCTAGCGGGATCTGGAATTTCTTCACTAGTTGCAACTCGGAGCGAGAGCGAGCTCGGTTAGCAGTGCGGTTGCAGGTGGACCCGTCGCGGCGCTCACCGGAACCGCGGCCTCCCTGCTTGCTGATAGCTTGATCTATCAATAATTTTGCGTTGAAGCCCCCGAATTCATGAACGGTGAAGAGGAAAATTCGCGTAGCCAACCTACACCCACTAGCATAAAACGAGGCTTTATTACCGGTTCATAAGGGCCTTTAGTGCCGGTTCTGCAACCGGCATTAAAGGGTGGAGACTAAAGGACCCCCTTTAGTACCGGTTCAGCACGAACCGCCACTAAAGGCCCACCACGTGGCGTGAGCTCACGTCGTGGTATGGGGGACCTAAAGGTTTATTTTTTTGATTTTTTTTTTNGGCTTTATTACCGGTTCATAAGGGCCTTTAGTGCCGGTTCTGCAACCGGCATTAAAGGGTGGAGACTAAAGGACCCCCTTTAGTACCGGTTCAGCACGAACCGCCACTAAAGGCCCACCACGTGGCGTGAGCTCACGTCGTGGTATGGGGGACCTAAAGGTTTATTTTTTTGATTTTTTTTTTTAAATTTTGGAAAAAATTTGATTTTTTTATTTTAAATTTTCTGAATTATTTGATGATTTAGTCTCTAATCACCCATCTTAACTGCTCAAGTGTGGATCACTCATTCCAAATCGTCTAACTTCCCGGCTGGTCACCCATCCTCTCACTACTCCAGCCTGAGCATGCTTAACTTCAGGGTTCTATTCTCCCTCGTTTCCAAGTCTGCACTTGTTGTTTTGCTAACAATAGGAAGATGTGAATCCTATTAACCCTCAGGAGTTTATCTTGAGCATGAAGTCACAAGTTTCACTGTTTGAGTTTGAAACTATTATTCTAAAAAATACTCGTAATAATTATGTAGTAACACTAATATATCTTGAATAAGTAGTTTGACCATAGTTTGACCACATTTTGACCAAATTTGACCAAAATTCAAAAAAACTGAGATACTTATTTAGTAACACTAATAATATTGCGTAATTATTTAGTAACACTCAATATTTCTTGAATCAGTTGTTTGACCGGTTTGACAAGATTTAACCAAAATTAGAGCATATCTTTTTTTTCCTTTTACAACTTTGTCATTTCAAAAATTGTCCTAAACCCTAAACACGGGAATTAAAACGTCGGAAACTCTATGCTAAACAGTAAAAACTAAGGGTTTAAACCATAAAACCTAACCCTAAACTCTGAAATCTAAACCCTAGCACTAAACGCTAAAAACGTCTAAAACGTCCAAAACTCTATTTTCCCTTTGGAATTTTGAGAGTTTAAAAAATTGTCGAAACGGAAAACCCTAAACCCGTGTATGTATCTCGTCGTTGTCGATATTACCNAATAATTTTGCGTTGAAGCCCCCGAATTCATGAACGGTGAAGAGGAAAATTCGCGTAGCCAACCTACACCCACTAGCATAAAACGAGGCTTTATTACCGGTTCATAAGGGCCTTTAGTGCCGGTTCTGCAACCGGCATTAAAGGGTGGAGACTAAAGGACCCCCTTTAGTACCGGTTCAGCACGAACCGCCACTAAAGGCCCACCACGTGGCGTGAGCTCACGTCGTGGTATGGGGGACCTAAAGGTTTATTTTTTTGATTTTTTTTTTAAAATTTTGGAAAAAATTTGATTTTTTTTATTTTAAATTTTCTGAATTATTTGATGATTTAGTCTCTAATCACCCATCTTAACTGCTCAAGTGTGGATCACTCATTCCAAATCGTCTAACTTCCCGGCTGGTCACCCATCCTCTCACTACTCCAGCCTGAGCATGCTTAACTTCAGGGTTCTATTCTCCCTCGTTTCCAAGTCTGCACTTGTTGTTTTGCTAACAATAGGAAGATGTGAATCCTATTAACCCTCAGGAGTTTATCTTGAGCATGAAGTCACAAGTTTCACTGTTTGAGTTTGAAACTATTATTCTAAAAAATACTCGTAATAATTATGTAGTAACACTAATATATCTTGAATAAGTAGTTTGACCATAGTTTGACCACATTTTGACCAAATTTGACCAAAATTCAAAAAAACTGAGATACTTATTTAGTAACACTAATAATATTGCGTAATTATTTAGTAACACTCAATATTTCTTGAATCAGTTGTTTGACCGGTTTGACAAGATTTAACCAAAATTAGAGCATATCTTTTTTTTCCTTTTACAACTTTGTCATTTCAAAAATTGTCCTAAACCCTAAACACGGGAATTAAAACGTCGGAAACTCTATGCTAAACAGTAAAAACTAAGGGTTTAAACCATAAAACCTAACCCTAAACTCTGAAATCTAAACCCTAGCACTAAACGCTAAAAACGTCTAAAACGTCCAAAACTCTATTTTCCCTTTGGAATTTTGAGAGTTTAAAAAATTGTCGAAACGGAAAACCCTAAACCCGTGTATGTATCTCGTCGTTGTCGATATTACCCCCTTGAAGCGTTGTCGAGGCCACCCCAAACCCTAGAGAAGCAGCGTCGAAGCCACTAATTAATATGATTCCTTACTGTGATTAGCTAGCTAGTTCTATGTTTGCCACTAATATATCCATATCTGTCATGTTTGAATAATAATTGCCATGTTGTAAATATTTGTAGAAACGATGGACACCCCCCGAGACGAAGCAACAAAAGCGNCTCCAGCCTGAGCATGCTTAACTTCAGGGTTCTATTCTCCCTCGTTTCCAAGTCTGCACTTGTTGTTTTGCTAACAATAGGAAGATGTGAATCCTATTAACCCTCAGGAGTTTATCTTGAGCATGAAGTCACAAGTTTCACTGTTTGAGTTTGAAACTATTATTCTAAAAAATACTCGTAATAATTATGTAGTAACACTAATATATCTTGAATAAGTAGTTTGACCATAGTTTGACCACATTTTGACCAAATTTGACCAAAATTCAAAAAAACTGAGATACTTATTTAGTAACACTAATAATATTGCGTAATTATTTAGTAACACTCAATATTTCTTGAATCAGTTGTTTGACCGGTTTGACAAGATTTAACCAAAATTAGAGCATATCTTTTTTTTCCTTTTACAACTTTGTCATTTCAAAAATTGTCCTAAACCCTAAACACGGGAATTAAAACGTCGGAAACTCTATGCTAAACAGTAAAAACTAAGGGTTTAAACCATAAAACCTAACCCTAAACTCTGAAATCTAAACCCTAGCACTAAACGCTAAAAACGTCTAAAACGTCCAAAACTCTATTTTCCCTTTGGAATTTTGAGAGTTTAAAAAATTGTCGAAACGGAAAACCCTAAACCCGTGTATGTATCTCGTCGTTGTCGATATTACCCCCTTGAAGCGTTGTCGAGGCCACCCCAAACCCTAGAGAAGCAGCGTCGAAGCCACTAATTAATATGATTCCTTACTGTGATTAGCTAGCTAGTTCTATGTTTGCCACTAATATATCCATATCTGTCATGTTTGAATAATAATTGCCATGTTGTAAATATTTGTAGAAACGATGGACACCCCCCGAGACGAAGCAACAAAAGCGATGTTGGGGGAGATAATCGCACATGGAAGTGATGTCGTCTTATTGTTTCTGAACGACACCGATGGTCTGGAAGGACAGGGTGAAGAAGCAGGCAATTATGATGGCTCCTTTGACCCAATGCCGGTGCAAGAAGGAGACCATGAGGACGGCTCCGGTGACCCAATGACGGTGCAAGAAGGAGACCGTGATGACGGCTCCGGTGACCGAACCGAGTCTGGCCAGGTATATATATTAGTTAAGCCTGTGCTGACTAGCTAATTGATCCATTCATTGTTTTGGTATATGTACACATATTAATTAACTCTCGTCTTTCTTCTTTTTTCTAGCCCTCCGGATCGAGCACAACTTCGGTAAGGAGACGAGGCCCGAAGAAAAAGTTGAGCTCGGATGAAAGGTTTGAGATCACAGCAATCGCGCGCGACGGCGAACCGATTGAACCCATCCGGACAAAGAACACATTGCTGCTCAGCGCGGGGTTCTTGTCAGGGACAAGATCCCGATCAGCATCCACCAATGGTAGAAGCCTAAGGAGGAAGACTCTGAGGTGTCTTATGTCAATGATATGCAGAAAGATGATCTTTGGACTGAGCTGAAGGAAAATTTCACCCTATCGCCAGAGGAGGATCCAGAGAAGCCAGTTAAAGAGCAATTAATCAAGTCTTGTGCTCTTAAGAAGATGGCATGCCTATTCAGGAGGTGGAGGAAAGAGCTGACAAAGTTTTTCGACAAAGAACAGACATCAGAATTCATGGGCAAATATGAGAAGATCAGAGATCACTGGCCCGCATTTGTGGCCTACAAGACATCGGAAAAGAGTAAGAAGATGCCGGCGAAAAACAAGCAAAATGCTGCGAAGAAGAAGTTTCACCATCGCACGGGGTCAGGTGGCTACCTCAAAGCCCGGCCTAAGTGGTCCAAGGCTGAGAATGATCTGCTTGATAAAGGGATCGAACCAGAGACAATGAACTGGCCAGACCGTTGCCGGACTTGGTTCTTCGGGGCTGGCGGAACCTTGGACCCTGTATGAGGGAAGTGCCGTTGGACGGACGAGCAACTGAAAATACCAGTCAACAGGCTTCGGCACTATATCGATGCAGTGCAGCAAGGGACGTTCGTTCCAGACAGGGAGAAGGACGAGCTCACAATGGCCCTCGGGAATCCTGAGCACCCTGGACGGACACGAGGCACGCCAGGCTCCATTCCGTGGAAGGTTGGTTTTCCGGACGCAGGGGGTTACAAAACCCACGAGAGGAGGAAGAAACTGGAGCAGAGCCAACTGCAGGCGCTGCACGAAAGGGTACAAGGGCTAGAGGAGCGAGAAGCAGATCGCAGCAAACAACCTGCCGAAGCTTCCCCCGAAGCTACCCCGCCATCTTAGCGGAGAAGCAGCGTGTCTTCCACCGAGCTGCTTCAGCTGGAGCATGTCTTGACGGCTCCTGCTAGCTACCCCGTGGATTTTATCACGGAGACTCAAAATTGCCACCTTATGACGCAATGGCAGAACTTAAAAGTCAAGGCGGCTGTCGGCCAAGTTCGACCTTCTGAACCCAGTGCAACTTTTCACTGTCGTCCGATTCCAGATGAATATGCTAGGGTGACGGTGGACGAAATAACATAGCGATTTGAGGACCTCCAGCTTGACCACCCTACCGGTGAAGGGGAGACTCGGCTGGGTTCTGCTCTAAAGACTCCATGCCTATGGCGGAAGGAGTTCATCAAGCTTCCGAACTGGACGCCTCCTCCTCCTCCTCTGGCGAGTCAGGGCACTCCGCCTCCTCCACCGCCTCCTCCTCCAGCGAGTGACGATCAGGGCACTCGGCCTCCTTCTCCGGCGCGTGGCGGCACTCCGCCTCCTTCTCCGCATGTGCCGGCGCGCCCGAGCAGCCAGCAACCTCCTCCTTCTCCGGCGTGTGCCGGCACTCCGCCTCCTTCTCCGCCTGCGCAGGCGCGCCCGAGCAGCCAGCAGCTTCCTCCTTCTCCGCCTCGCCAGCAAGGGCGGAAGAGACCCGCCGCCGCCCCGGTTGCTCCGGCGCATTGTAGTCCTTCTCCTCCGCCTCGTAAGCAAGCACAAAAGAAGACAGACGCCGCAGCCGCTCCGTCTGCTCCGGCGTCTAGCAGTACAGCCAGTAGAGGCGGGAGGCAATACAGATACGGTCCTTCTCTCAAGCCTCTAGAGAAGTTACAGTACGAGAGGACCGAGGAGGAAAACGCGAAGATCGTGCAGACCGAAGTGAATGACTTCTTTGAAGGGGTGAAAGCAAAGAGACATCCACCTCCGGAGGAGAAGGTAGATCCGGTGAAAGCAAAGCGCACTATCGATGCCCTAAGGAAACCACCTAAGTCTCCGTCGAAAAACAACTATGAGCGCATTACTGCAAAGACATATCTCGAAGCTAACCGGTCGGGAAGTACTGTTAGTGATAAAAGGTTAACAGAATGAGCAGCTGGGAAAAAAATTGCCCAGCTCGGCGAACAAGCAAAGCAATCGTGCCCCCCGCTCAATGTGTCTAGTGACATCGTCGCTAATGCTCTGGGGACGGTGTCCGGTTATAACAATCTTGGAGATTACCTGCCTGATGATGTACATTTTGATTTCTTGGAGGTGGACGAACACAGATACGAGTACAGGAAGCCTCTCGTCAAAGATGAAAAATCTCTAACAACAACGATGATGCGAAGATTCCATAATTGGTACATGAAAACATGCAGAGAGTCTTGGGGGACGAATACTTTGTATTAGAGTATTAAAGAGGAGCACGACCTCGTTGGAACTGATCGGTTGCATGTTCCATTTGAGGAGTTCTTCGAGTTCTTTAATTAAAAGGCCCTCGATAAATTAACAGTCTTTTGCTACTGTCTGTAAATACTATTTCTGTCATTAAGTCTCTATATATAGCTCGGCTCTTTCATTGCATGTATTTATAATTAATTATCCTCACTATATTATGCAGATTGAAGATCGTCGAGTGCAAAAAACAAGAAATGTATGATATTGGGTTCATTNCAAAGCGCACTATCGATGCCCTAAGGAAACCACCTAAGTCTCCGTCGAAAAACAACTATGAGCGCATTACTGCAAAGACATATCTCGAAGCTAACCGGTCGGGAAGTACTGTTAGTGATAAAAGGTTAACAGAATGAGCAGCTGGGAAAAAAATTGCCCAGCTCGGCGAACAAGCAAAGCAATCGTGCCCCCCGCTCAATGTGTCTAGTGACATCGTCGCTAATGCTCTGGGGACGGTGTCCGGTTATAACAATCTTGGAGATTACCTGCCTGATGATGTACATTTTGATTTCTTGGAGGTGGACGAACACAGATACGAGTACAGGAAGCCTCTCGTCAAAGATGAAAAATCTCTAACAACAACGATGATGCGAAGATTCCATAATTGGTACATGAAAACATGCAGAGAGTCTTGGGGGACGAATACTTTGTATTAGAGTATTAAAGAGGAGCACGACCTCGTTGGAACTGATCGGTTGCATGTTCCATTTGAGGAGTTCTTCGAGTTCTTTAATTAAAAGGCCCTCGATAAATTAACAGTCTTTTGCTACTGTCTGTAAATACTATTTCTGTCATTAAGTCTCTATATATAGCTCGGCTCTTTCATTGCATGTATTTATAATTAATTATCCTCACTATATTATGCAGATTGAAGATCGTCGAGTGCAAAAAACAAGAAATGTATGATATTGGGTTCATTAACACAAATATCATAGATGAAATTCAGGTAAAGCACGCCGAAGAGGCCGAGGCCAACTTGCTACAATCGTTGATCAAAAATCAAAACAAAGATTTAATACTCTTTCCTTACAACTTCTAGTGAGTGTTACTGTCGTGTGCATATTCGGTTTCTCTTATTACTTGAGCGAGGTTATAGTAATGTAATCGATGACTTATGCATGCGTGCGCAGATTCCACTATGTTCTTCTGGAGATTAAGCTTGAGCGGGGAGTAGTAACCGTCTTAGACTCGAGACGAAAAGATCCCGAAACCTATGCGGACATGACTAAATTTCTCAACAAGTTAGTTCAATCGATCATTATCGCACCATATCGGCAACTTTTTCTTCATTTCCTGATATCTCAAGTAATAATAATTATTTTCTTTTTCTTGCAGGGTTTGGAAACAGTTCACCGCAGAAGCTTCGGGACTGCCNACTGTCGTGTGCATATTCGGTTTCTCTTATTACTTGAGCGAGGTTATAGTAATGTAATCGATGACTTATGCATGCGTGCGCAGATTCCACTATGTTCTTCTGGAGATTAAGCTTGAGCGGGGAGTAGTAACCGTCTTAGACTCGAGACGAAAAGATCCCGAAACCTATGCGGACATGACTAAATTTCTCAACAAGTTAGTTCAATCGATCATTATCGCACCATATCGGCAACTTTTTCTTCATTTCCTGATATCTCAAGTAATAATAATTATTTTCTTTTTCTTGCAGGGTTTGGAAACAGTTCACCGCAGAAGCTTCGGGACTGCCGAAGGAGCTGCAATATATATACCCGAAAGTAAGTACTACTAGCTAGCTAGTTGCGCGCATCTCCCGTTGATTTTATAGCTATACTTTCATCAATGCTATTTATAATGCTTCATTATCAGTTTATTGACCTCTATTTCTCGTAAAGTGCTTGTGGCAGGAAGAAGGGAATAATTTCTGTGGATACTACGTGTGCGAGTTCATCTACAACGCGACTTTGAAAAATAAGCGGGGCTACTCTAAAAGACAATATGAAGTGCGTAAGAAATAATATTCACAATTTCATTTTATTACACCATCATTTCTGTTGAGTTTCAGTCATATATGTATTAACCCCCTTCTTCAAATTAGACGTGGCAGATGCGGAATGAACTCCTAGAACAAGATCGCATGAAAGCAATTCAAGAGGAATTGGCGGGATTCTTTCTTGACCACGTCATCAATAAAGCCGGAGAATACCATGTGGAAGTTGATTTCAAATGCTAGGGGATTGTAAGAGATCTTACATATTGTATATATGTATGTAGCCATTAGCGTCGGATAGATAATACGAAAAATTGTTGTTCGACCAATCTCTCGGAGAAGGAGAGGTCGATCGATCACTTCTCTCGGTATGCATGACGAACTTCTGTACTTAATGGTTCCCTTTGTTTTCTTAATAGCTAGCGTGTNAATTCAAGAGGAATTGGCGGGATTCTTTCTTGACCACGTCATCAATAAAGCCGGAGAATACCATGTGGAAGTTGATTTCAAATGCTAGGGGATTGTAAGAGATCTTACATATTGTATATATGTATGTAGCCATTAGCGTCGGATAGATAATACGAAAAATTGTTGTTCGACCAATCTCTCGGAGAAGGAGAGGTCGATCGATCACTTCTCTCGGTATGCATGACGAACTTCTGTACTTAATGGTTCCCTTTGTTTTCTTAATAGCTAGCGTGTTGAGGGTACAGTACGTAGCGTCGACCAAGCATGGACATAAGAGAGGACACTTCTCTCTATTAATTAGCTAGCTAACACAATATTTGAAACACCTAAATTAACCCCCC
>LR880971.1:801462917-801531511 GCA_904067115.1 Aegilops sharonensis | reverse complement strand
ACAAGATCGCATGAAAGCAATTCAAGAGGAATTGGCGGGATTCTTTCTTGACCACGTCATCAATAAAGCCGGAGAATACCATGTGGAAGTTGATTTCAAATGCTAGGGGATTGTAAGAGATCTTACATATTGTATATATGTATGTAGCCATTAGCGTCGGATAGATAATACGAAAAATTGTTGTTCGACCAATCTCTCGGAGAAGGAGAGGTCGATCGATCACTTCTCTCGGTATGCATGACGAACTTCTGTACTTAATGGTTCCCTTTGTTTTCTTAATAGCTAGCGTGTCGAGGGTACAGTACGTAGCGTCGACCAAGCATGGACATAAGAGAGGACACTTCTCTCTATTAATTAGCTAGCTAACACAATATTTGAAACACCTAAATTAACCCCCCAAAACCCCCAACCCCCCCCCCCCCCTTCAAAAAAAACCCCAGCCACTGAAATGCTGACGCGTGGATGCCTTTTGGTCCCGGTTGGTGCCACCAACCGGGACCAAAGGCCCTCCTGCCTGGGCTCGGCGCACCGGCCACGTGGAGGCCAATCTGTCCCGGTTCGTGTTAGAACCGGGACTAAAGGGGGGGAGGCATTAGTAACGACCCTTTAGTCCCGGTTCAAGAACCGGGACAAAAGGCCCTCATCAACCGGGACGAATGCCCTGTTTTCTACTAGTGATGTGCACTGCAGTAGGAATTAAAGACCAAAGTTGTAACCACACTGATGCCCAAACAAAAGAGAGTACGACACCAAAAATCCAATTTTTTTTAATAAAGAATCGATTTATTTCTGTTGCTACAAATAAATGTTGAGGATATCGCTTATAGTTAGTGTTTCGGTTGGCTAGGGATTAGATATTAATGGGAAATTGGCGGATTAATTGATTTTATTGGTTGGCTATTAATCGGGCATTTTTTTGGCAAATCACATGTTCCTAGCACTAAAATATGCTATATTCAACAGAAAAACAATATTGGGCAGAAGTGTTATCTTGATTACTTGGATTTAAATCCTTGTACAATGACAAACAAAATAGAACAACAATACATATTACATAACAAGGTGCAAAAAGCACACATAAGCATAGCTCTTATATACATAGTGCTAGAGTAGGCCCGATATATCGGTAGATTCCTGATAAATCGCTTGTCAGAGTGATAAATCGGCCCAAACGAATGGTGATGATGTGGCATAATCTTATCGGTCACCCCGAGTAGCAATAAGCCGGACGTTAAACTGCCGAATCAGACGATTTTTTTAGCGGTGCTAAAAATAATTCGGGTTATAGTTTTTCAGTCCTCACAGGACTGTGCTCGGACGGGTGATGACCCTTCTTCGAGTTGTAACCTACCTATTTTGTCTGGTCCTCCATGAATTTATCCAATATATATTTCTGAAAGAATCGATTGATTTCAAACTCCAATCCTCCTTGAGATTGTCCATATGGATGGTGTCAACGGAGCCCTAGCGTATATTCATGTGGTCTTCTTGGGGCGGTGAGGTTATGGTTTTTCGCCCTGTGTGTGGTACAGCGAGATATGATCAATTGCTTCGGATTGTTTCAAGGGTTCAAGATTCACTCCTATGGCCTCAGGGTGTTGATCCTTAGGGGCACGTGCATGGTCACTTTTCGTCTATCATCGACGAGGTCATGCCGGCACCAGTAGGGGAGTGGCAAAAGTGGCACGTCGGCGACTCATTTTGATGGTTGTAGTGATCATTCGCTATTCTGATGACTGATGCAATTTTTATTATGTTTACGATGCTTCATAGTTCTGTTGAAGTTTTATATTAGATCTGCATCCTTTTTGCTCATTTTTGAAAAAGAAAAAAAGAATTTACTGATCAAACACTATTGAGAGGATGCTCATTTGCTAACATCCCAACGATCGTCAGTTATGTCATCCAGTCGCCACCGGCCCAGATGGCCACACTTGAGGAATCCTGTTGCACATGTCCCAACTTCTAGCATGAATTTATCTGCAATTACTGCTAAAATCTCTTACAACTTGAGCAACACTTGTCTTGGTGATTCAATAAGTCGAATGTACATGCGTCTCTGGTTTTTGCACTTTTGTTCAAACCTTGCTAGTATAGATGTCTTGTATTCCTCAATGATGGCTCTCCGTTTATTTAACCGCATATACCGATGCACGGGTGGATTTAAGGCACGCAAGTGCGGGGCATGCAGTTTGTGGGCCGTTGATCTGCGTGGAAATTTGCAACATTGGTTATGTATACACACAGTTTCAGTGTCATTTATGTATGTAATTCATTTGTATATCAAGCCGATATACATGCCGTTGTGGCAGGGGGCATGATACCTGTTCGTGTGGGACTTAAAAACAAAAAAGGGAAGATAGGAATAAATATAGAACGGAAGAACGATTCATTCACTAACCCATTGTTGTGTTCTTATTCTTAGTTCTTATTTCTTGTTTCTTCCTATCTTCCTGTTCCATGAAACATCCATGGTTAAGTCTACTCTGAATCAATCGTTGTATATTGAAGGCCTCGAAGATAAGAACATGAGCGACAGTATATTGGTAGGAAAAGGGACAGATTTCTTTGACGGGCTTGATTTTCTCATCTGAAGGGCAGAGATCATCTTCTTTCTGTACGGATTGAAGGGCTTCAAACATATGAACGACCACACAAATATGATGCTCCAAAAATTTACATACTAGTTTCAAAAGGTTTGCTTTCTTTTTAATCTTGTACAGCTGGGAAACATCATTGTTGATGTTGGTCTTTGTTCATTTTTTTTAAACCTGGAACTCCTTTTGTGTTTGAGATTTGGAGTAGAATGAACTGGACGGAGCAGTTACCGATCGAGTAGGTTTGCTAATACAAATACCTGCCACGGGCGATTTCACAGCGACCCACCGTCAGATCTTCCATCCTCCGAATCTCAAAGCAGAGATCTTTCATCCAGCACAGCCTGCTGACTTCTAGGAGTACGTCCGTACTGCTTCGTGTCTACCTGCATGGCGGTGCAGGAGATTGCCCAATTTTCTAGCCGCTGCCATGGAACCCGACATCAGCTTCTGGCTTTTTAGGCCGCCGGAGGATAATTTTGTGCCCCTGGATGAGTCGAGGGTTGAGGATGTCCCTCAACTTGCTACGGATGAGAATGATATTTTGACTACACCGTTCTCGGAGAAAGAGGTGTTTGAAGCTATTTCTCAGATGAAAAATAATAAAGCTCCGGGGCCGGATGGATTTCCAGTGGAGTTTTATAAAAAAATGCTGGCATATTATTAAGGGGATTTGCTACCAATGTTCTATGATTTATTCTCTGGACAGCTTCACTTGTTTCATCTGAATTTTGGAACTATTACTTTGCTTCCTAAGAAAACAGAGGCCGTGCGGATTGAGCAGTTCAGGCCGATCTGCCTTCTTAATATAAGTTTTAAAATCTTCACCAAGGTTGGGACAAATAGACTCACGCAGATTCGCACTCTGTGGTGCAGCCGTCTCAAACTGCTTTCATGCCGGACAGAAACATCCTAGAAGGGGTTGTGGTCCTTCATGAAACGCTTCATGAATTTCACACGAAAAAACTAGACGGGGTTGTTTTCAAAGTGGATTTCGAAAAGGTGTACGACAAAGTCAAATGGCCATTTCTTCAACAGGCTTTGTGTATGAAAGGCTTTGATCAAGCCTAGAGACAACAGGTAGAGTCTTTTACGTAAAAAGGGAATGTTGGAATTAGAGTAAATGATAACACATGTCACTATTTTCAAACATATAAAGGCCTGAGACAAGGAGATCCGATGTCACCTATTATGTTCAACATTGTAGTCGACATGTTGACGATTCTAATAGGAAGGGCCAAGGATGCTGTTCAAGTAGGCAGTCTGGTTCCTCATCTAGTTGATGGAGGTGTATCTGTCCTACAGTACGCCGATGATACTATCATCTTTATGGAGCATGACTTGGCAAAAGCGAGAAACATGAAGCTGGTGTTGTGCTTATTTGAACAATTGACCGGATTAAAGATTAATTTCCACAAGAGCGAATTGTTCTGTTTTGGAAGAGCCAATGAGGAACAAGATGCATATAAGCAATTGTTCGAATGTGAATTGGGGGCTTTACCTTTCACTTATTTGGGTATATCAATTCACCATCGTAAGCTAAAAAACAGAGAATGGAAGAGCATTGAGGATCTTTTTGAGAAGAATCTGGGATGCTGAAAGGGCAAACTGATGTCATATGGAGGCAGTTTAATTCTCATTAATTCGGTCCTCACAAGCATGCCTATGTTTCTTCTGTCTTTTTTCGAGGTACCAGTTGGAGTTCGGAAAAGACTTGATTTCTATCGGTCCCGCTTCTTCTGGCAAAGTGATGATCTGAAGACGAAGTATAGACTCACTAAATGGGACATTATTTGTCGACCGAAGGACCAAGGGGGCCTCGGTATCAAAAATCTTGAGGTGAAGAAAAAATATCTTCTCAGCAGGTGGCTGTATAAGCTATCTAGTGAGACCGGGGCTACATGGGCACAGATTCTACGTAATAAATACCTTCATTCCAAAACTTTACCCAGGTGACAGTGAGGCCGATGGATTCGCCTTTCTGAAAAGGTCAGATGAAAGTTAAATCAGTCTTTTTTAATCGGACAAAGTTTGTTATTGGGAACGGTACTTCTACGAGATTCTGGGAGGATACATGGCTAGGGGATACGCCCCTCGCGCTTCAATATCCTTCTCTCCATAGCATTGTTCAACAGAGAGATGCAACCGTTGAGACAGTATGTCAGTCCACGCCTCTCAATATTCAATTCACGAGAGCGCTAGCCGGAAACTGTTGGGAAGCTTGGCTCCATCTTGTGAGAAGATTGATGGATGTTCAACTAACTCAACGACCCGATCAGTTGTGTTGGAAGCTAACTAGGAATGGAGAGTTTACGGTCAAATCCATGTATTTGGATGTTATTATTTCTAGCTCTATTCCTTATTCGAAGCATGTTTGGCATGTCAAAGTACCCTTGAGAGTTAAAGTGTTTATGTGGTTTGTACACAAACAAGTCATTTTACTAAGGATAACTTGATAAAACACAACTGGAATGGATCCACTAGATGTAGCTTTTGTGATCGGGATGAATCCATCAAACACCTCTTCTTGGTTTCCCCTTGGAAAAAAATTCTTTGGCAGTTTGTGCACATATCCTTTAATATTACTCCTCCGAATAATATCAACACGTTATTTGGGACGTGGCTTGACGGGGTTGAGTCCCAAACAGCGAGACACATTCGCGTAGGAGTATGTGCATTATTATGGGCTCTCTGGAATTGCAGAAATGATTTGGTCTTTAACAAAACAACAAATACTCATTTTTTGCAGGTTATCTTCCGAGCCACTACGTTGATCCGTATGTGGTCGCTACTCACTCCGACGGAGGCCAGGGAGCGTTTGGTTACTGGATCTATCCGATGGGAGATGGTAGCACGGGTTATTTTCAACCTGTTTGGATGACGGTCATGTAATAGGATATGCAATTAGTTTTCCTATCTTTNGCCTGAGACAAGGAGATCCGATGTCACCTATTATGTTCAACATTGTAGTCGACATGTTGACGATTCTAATAGGAAGGGCCAAGGATGCTGTTCAAGTAGGCAGTCTGGTTCCTCATCTAGTTGATGGAGGTGTATCTGTCCTACAGTACGCCGATGATACTATCATCTTTATGGAGCATGACTTGGCAAAAGCGAGAAACATGAAGCTGGTGTTGTGCTTATTTGAACAATTGACCGGATTAAAGATTAATTTCCACAAGAGCGAATTGTTCTGTTTTGGAAGAGCCAATGAGGAACAAGATGCATATAAGCAATTGTTCGAATGTGAATTGGGGGCTTTACCTTTCACTTATTTGGGTATATCAATTCACCATCGTAAGCTAAAAAACAGAGAATGGAAGAGCATTGAGGATCTTTTTGAGAAGAATCTGGGATGCTGAAAGGGCAAACTGATGTCATATGGAGGCAGTTTAATTCTCATTAATTCGGTCCTCACAAGCATGCCTATGTTTCTTCTGTCTTTTTTCGAGGTACCAGTTGGAGTTCGGAAAAGACTTGATTTCTATCGGTCCCGCTTCTTCTGGCAAAGTGATGATCTGAAGACGAAGTATAGACTCACTAAATGGGACATTATTTGTCGACCGAAGGACCAAGGGGGCCTCGGTATCAAAAATCTTGAGGTGAAGAAAAAATATCTTCTCAGCAGGTGGCTGTATAAGCTATCTAGTGAGACCGGGGCTACATGGGCACAGATTCTACGTAATAAATACCTTCATTCCAAAACTTTACCCAGGTGACAGTGAGGCCGATGGATTCGCCTTTCTGAAAAGGTCAGATGAAAGTTAAATCAGTCTTTTTTAATCGGACAAAGNGATCTGAAGACGAAGTATAGACTCACTAAATGGGACATTATTTGTCGACCGAAGGACCAAGGGGGCCTCGGTATCAAAAATCTTGAGGTGAAGAAAAAATATCTTCTCAGCAGGTGGCTGTATAAGCTATCTAGTGAGACCGGGGCTACATGGGCACAGATTCTACGTAATAAATACCTTCATTCCAAAACTTTACCCAGGTGACAGTGAGGCCGATGGATTCGCCTTTCTGAAAAGGTCAGATGAAAGTTAAATCAGTCTTTTTTAATCGGACAAAGTTTGTTATTGGGAACGGTACTTCTACGAGATTCTGGGAGGATACATGGCTAGGGGATACGCCCCTCGCGCTTCAATATCCTTCTCTCCATAGCATTGTTCAACAGAGAGATGCAACCGTTGAGACAGTATGTCAGTCCACGCCTCTCAATATTCAATTCACGAGAGCGCTAGCCGGAAACTGTTGGGAAGCTTGGCTCCATCTTGTGAGAAGATTGATGGATGTTCAACTAACTCAACGACCCGATCAGTTGTGTTGGAAGCTAACTAGGAATGGAGAGTTTACGGTCAAATCCATGTATTTGGATGTTATTATTTCTAGCTCTATTCCTTATTCGAAGCATGTTTGGCATGTCAAAGTACCCTTGAGAGTTAAAGTGTTTATGTGGTTTGTACACAAACAAGTCATTTTACTAAGGATAACTTGATAAAACACAACTGGAATGGATCCACTAGATGTAGCTTTTGTGATCGGGATGAATCCATCAAACACCTCTTCTTGGTTTCCCCTTGGAAAAAAATTCTTTGGCAGTTTGTGCACATATCCTTTAATATTACTCCTCCGAATAATATCAACACGTTATTTGGGACGTGGCTTGACGGGGTTGAGTCCCAAACAGCGAGACACATTCGCGTAGGAGTATGTGCATTATTATGGGCTCTCTGGAATTGCAGAAATGATTTGGTCTTTAACAAAACAACAAATACTCATTTTTTGCAGGTTATCTTCCGAGCCACTACGTTGATCCGTATGTGGTCGCTACTCACTCCGACGGAGGCCAGGGAGCGTTTGGTTACTGGATCTATCCGATGGGAGATGGTAGCACGGGTTATTTTCAACCTGTTTGGATGACGGTCATGTAATAGGATATGCAATTAGTTTTCCTATCTTTCTCTTGCTAGCCGGTTGTGGCTTTATTTTTGATCTTTAGCTCTTTGTGAGCATTTTTTGTACTCTGTTGAGAATTTAAGACTACCGTCGAACTGATTTGCTTGATAATAAAGATGGCCGTATGCATCGTTCTGATGTAGAGGCCGGGGATACCCCCTTTTCGAAAGAAAAAAAGCTTCTGGTCATCTCCGATACCACCGTTACCGTAACTGCTTACAACAACCCCCTACATTTTGTTCTTAAAGCTTTTTTGGTACTCCCCTCCATAAAAAATATAAGTGTTTAGTTTACTAAAATAGTGATCTGAATGTTTTTATATTCCTTTACACACATAGTACTATATGATCCAGCTTCAGGTCTCAGCTGCAATCTATTTCCCATAATTTCATTCATCATATAGCTAATTTGCTTGGTTATTTTGCAGTTGCTACCTCCCAAACTGGATCTTCAATCTACATCGGCACCACTTTTGAAGTAATGGCAGCTTATGCACTGTTGCTTATGATAAATACAAGCTATATCCAAATAGTTGTGATCCCAGCTATCATACTTGTTTTCGTTGGAGCCTTGTGGGGCAAATTCCGGGTCAAAAAGGGAAGATCGCAGAAGCACAGAAACAATCAATTGCAAATAACCTGTGTAGTGGCAGCCAGCAAGCTCAGAGGCTGCTGCCAGTGGTACTACTATCGTATTGTTTGCAGCTTGCAGCTAATCCAGCTCGCCCATGCACAACCGACCAATGGACAACAAATTGCAAATTTTGCTCTCTCCCACTCCCTCCTCTTCTCAAAATAATTGGGTGAAATGATGATACCATGCCAACCGTTAACCTTTTCAGAGTTCATTTGTAGTGGTTTTCAATTTCAGTCCAATTTAGCTCAAATAATCATTAAATGCATGAAAAATTAGCAAATGAAATCAAAAAGAGTTGAAATTTAAGGATGTAGCTTTGAATGGTTCATATTGAACACACAAAAATTGTTCAGTTCATATAAGTTTTAAAAAAAATGAAATATGGTCAAACTATGGTCAAACTACTTATTCAATAAATATTAGTATTATAAATAATTATTGTTTTTTAGGATAGTAATTTCAAACTCAAACGGTGAAGCGTGTCACATCATGGTCACATTTTTCTAATAATAATGGATATATTATTTGTCGAATTTTGATTTACAGATTTAAAGATATTAAATCAATAAATGGCATAATAATATTAATAATATTATTACTTATTTTATTTTCATTGAAAGTAAATATTATTAGTATTTATTTTATTTTGAACTTTTTGTACTATTTTGGATTTTCTTTCAAAGTATTTTTGTTTTTTTGTAATTTTTTCTTTCTTTTGAAGTATTTTTGAGTTTTTAAATTAATCATTGTTGTTTATTTTAATAATAGTTTGGAATTCAAAAAAATTAATCATGAGACATCAAGACCTAAGGGTTAACAGGATTGATAGAACCTGAAAGTTAAGCGTGTTCGGACTGGAGTAGTGAGAGGATGGATGACCGGCCGAGAAGTTCCGCGCTTGGCGCAATGGCAGTGATGATTGTTGCACCGCCAATCAGAGCCAATAAAGGTGTAGCGCAGGCGCGGCAAGCGCTTCACCGGGCATTCACTGTGGCTCTTGTGATAGTGGTGCACACCATGGCTACATAATGGATGGAGAAACACATGTTACTGGCTTGCATGCCAGAACTTATTGTGGCGCTTGCGTGGTTCACTATTAACTTTGATCACGCCGGATGTACCGTGCCCGTTGACAAGGTAACTTCACCTAGAGCCACAATCATCGTTCTCACAACAGCAGCGAGTCTGGTGGCATACATGTTTGCATATGAGGACAAGAAGATGGTACTTGCTAATTACTTTTTTTGATAAAGGGTGGATTTATTGACTCAAAATGAAGCAGCAAGTAGATACAAAATACTATAAGCACACACCCAGCCACTGCATAGCTAAGATGCACACAGCCAACAATAACACACACACACACAAAAATAACAAGCCGGTGAATAGCAAAGTCAAACAAGAGCAAAGCTATGCCTAGGCGAGGAAAAAAAAGACCCTGAAGCCGTCAACAACGATTGACAAACTGCAACAATGACCATATCCACAACAACAATCCCTTGACACCACAATAACAACGGGATTCTTCAACAGCAACGGCTTCAGGAAGGAAATGACTATCAATCGTCATCGTCACCGGATCCAAGCAGCAAAGGCTAGAATCTAGGTTTTCACCTTGAAGAATAAGTCCAAACATATTCGTGCAATGCCTTCAACCAGGTAACGTCGTAGAACATCGTCATTACCAACTATAACCAACTTGGGTCAAACCAAGTGTTTTTCACCCCGGAGCTCAAGACAAGGTACTCGAGAAGTACCACCAAATCGAAATCAATCATGTGATATCTCCACCACTTTTTTACGATACCAGCAGTTAATGCACTTGGATATTCCATCTCGCCACTGCATAACCATACCCTCTGTGTCATTGCCGTCGTCCATAGATTGTATCTCATCTTCCAAGGCAAACTGATTAAATTGAGAACTGCCAAAACTCAAAGGAGCATTTTGACTGCATCTCACAACATCTCCAGTACACGCCGCCCACAGCAATCAGGGAATCCGGAGTGAGGAACCCTCACGTAGACCTTTTCATGGTCGCCGCAATCCACAGTCATGGCGCCGTAGCAGGCAAGCAACGCTACAAGCCGACTGCAGGCCGCTGCAGCCAGCCAGACATGTCGCCACGTTGCATCATGGCCCGGACCCCCAAGTTACAACCCAGGTCCAGCCGGCCGGCCGCACGCGGGCAACACATCGCTTCACTCGCACCGCAGATCGGTGTAGTATTTTTGTCCACCACGGCATGGATACGCGTTGTACGCCTTGTATGAATATATTTTTTTGACCAGGAAACCGTAGAACAATGGTTCTACGGTAAATCATATTAATAAAATTATATACAAGCAATCCGATTACATCACATCAATCACCCAATACCAGTTTTGTGAAACGTGGAGGAAATTATAAGTTCTGCAAGACCCAGGAGCTAATCTTGGCCGCTTTTGTTTGCTTTGCTCTTATCTGTGCTGCCCATAGACCATCTTGAAGGTAGAATTTCTAACCCTGAACATGAGGAATTGCTGCTCAAAAGATCTTATCATTTATGATGGACCATATGCTCCAACAACCCATCAAAATAATATCCAGTGCAATATCTGGAGGGAGTTGCTCCATGGCTAGTTGAAAGTCATCAAAGACAGATATTCCTCTAGGCTTGGAAGGGATGATGGTATCCCAACAATGGAGAGCAAAAGGGCAATTCCAGAATAAGTGAAGCAGAGTCTCCTCCGTGTTATCTGAGCAGAGTGCACAGTTGTAACTGGTTAGATGCATATATTTTCTGTTGAGGAGGTTCCTTGTGTTGATCCTGTCATGAAGGAGTAGCCAAATAAAAATCTTATGCCTCAGTCTGCAATTTGTATGCCAAATCTGTCTGAAAATCGGGTGTACCAAACTGGGTCCACACATATGATGATACATCCTGATGGAAGAGTATCCTTTGGAGGCTCCCAGAACTTGCCATTCATCAGGGTTATTGGATTGTGGTCTGTGCTGCAGGTGCTGGAGTAGCAGAGTTTACTGTTGGAAGGCTTGTTCAGACATAGGAGTGTGAAAGAGTTCAGACAGGTCAGGTTCTTCCATAGCAGTCGTCAGAGTTACATGTTCATTCCTTGTAGAAGAGTGCAGTTCAGGGAATTTGGACCTAAGTGGTTGATCCCACCAGTTATCAGACCATAGTAAAGTGGTGTCACCAGAATGGGCCTTGCAAACTGGAAATTGTTTGTAGGTTGGCAGCAATTTGAGTATTGTTTTCCACCAGAATGAACCCACAAATTTCTCACCAGGCAGAGAGGTGGAGTAGTAAGTTTCCCAGATGATATTGATCCATGGAGTATCAACTCTATTAAGGAATTTAAGTACCGTTTCATCAGAAGTGCCTGGTTATGTGTGTCAATATCCAATATCCCTAGTCATCCATTGACCTTAGGTTGACGCGCAGTGTCCCAAGCTATGAGTGCAGCACCCCTCTCCAATGAACCATATTTCCTCCAAAAACAGTTTTTCAGATAAATGTTCAGTTGTTTTACGCCTTGTATGAATGGCCGCCGCTACCAGATGTATGTGTTGCCACTGCGTCAACATTGCAGGCGTTGTAGTGACATGAGGGTCCGCTCGAGCCTAGGCTTCCGTGTGGCCGCCGCTACCAAAGGAGGCACTGACATGAGGGGCGTTTTTCCACTTGCTAATTACTGGTACAGAAGAATCTTGTGCCCCTATATATTGTCAGGATTTGTATCCTGCTTCTGCATGTGGATGATCCTTCAGTGGTGGCCGGAAAGCTCTGTTAGTGTGCTCCCTCGGTGGCCAAGAATCATCGATAGTGCGATGGTGCCTATTCGGATCCTTCAGTTCTCGGCAGTGATCTGCTTTGGTATATGAACAATGCTTCTCTTCACTGAGTTCCTTCAAAACCAGGCAATATTTTAGATCTTCAGGTTGCTATTCGCATGCATATCAATCTTGTATGGTGGCCTCGGGACTAGCAAATTTCATAATTTGTGTTTCAGACAGTTCCAGAATCAAACTTGTAGTAGTACCGCTGGGTTGTCAAGTCTGTAGTTGTAACTTTGTTTTAATATGCGGATTCAGTTGTAACTTTGCTTTAATAAAATAAAAGGCATTGGAACCAAGAATGACTATCCTAGGGATTGACTGAGGCACTGTAGCATTATTTAAAAAAATCGAGAACATTTTTTGAAAAAGTTCAGAACACTTTTTGAAAAAGTAAAAAAAGAATAATGTGAACAAGTTTTATTTTTTGAACATTTTTATAGGAAACGATTTTTTTTGAAAATATGATTTATTTTAACGACATATGTAATTTCCGAACGTTCGGATTTTGTCTTTAGATCCGAACGACCACTTCTCGCATGCGCATTACTGCACGATCTGCTTCTGACGCTCGTGAAGATTTCGCGGAGAAAAAACAGTGCGCCCACATGGATTTGAACTCCAACCTGCTGGTTGAGGAGCAAGTACGCTGCCATCCAGGCTAAACATAGTTTTGTGTTTTTGATTCAGGTTAGCTGAGTTTTATACTCTGTTAGAGCATTACTAGTAGAACCCTCAAACCCTCAAACCCTTATAAATAACTGTTTTTTTTTTTTTTACAGTTTGCGAGCAAAAAATCATGTAGACTAGAACCCCTTAACTCTCAAACCTTTAAAAATTTTTAAGGGTACAACTCTCAAACCCTCTCGCAACCCTTAGAAGTAAGGGTTGGGGAGCAAAACGTACCTCAACCCTCATTTGACGGTTATCCTCGCGCCAACTTCCGCGCCCGCGCCCACGCCAGCGTCCGCCGCTGCTAGTCGCCCCGTCGACCTCCCGCGCGCCCGCGCCCGCCCAGCCCCCAGCCGCCGGCCTCTCCTCCACCTCCTCCCAGCTGCGGCCACGCTCGCCCCGCCCCCGGCCGTCGCCATCCGTCCCGCCGCCCGCGCCGCCCGCCGCCCCGCCGGCTTCTACTCCCGCGCGCCCGCCCGCCGCCCTGCCGGCTTCTACTCCCGTGCGCCCGCCCGCCGCCTCCGCCTCCCGCCCCCCGGCCTCTCCTCCTCCCGCGCCCCTCCGACTCCGCGCCCTCCGCCTCGACCCGCCGCCACCGCCCTTCGGCCCGTGCCCGCTTCCACGCCCTCCGCCTCCCGCCCCCGCGCCCTCCGCCTCCGCCTCCCACCCCCTGGCCACTGCCCTCCGCCCGCGCCCGCCCCGCCATCCGCCCTCCGCCCCCGCTCTGCGCTCCAGCTGTCGTGCACGAGGTGCTCGACGGTATGCCCGGAACGACAATATCGTTCATGGAGAATATTCCGTTATAAGGGTTGGGTTTGAGGGTTCTAATCTTTGCCCCTGTTTTTCAACCCGTAAAAGTGAACAAAAAGATCAATTTTGGACCCTTAAAACGCTAGTGAGGGTTTGAGGGTTTGAGGGTTCTACTAGTAATGCTCTTAGTCTGTTTGATAGCGAGAAAAAGCGTGACGAGGGGGCAGACCCATGGACCAAGTTATTTCAAGGATCTTTTTTTTAGTAAGTTATTTCAAGGATCGATGCATTGTGTTTGTACCTCTCGATGAGTAATTATAGAGAAAAGAATGTTTCTCTTCGTGTGGAATTCGAACTCCTATCATTGTTTTGTGTGTAAACCCGAGGAAAAAATTGTTTTAAAATATATGTTGGATAGTATGATAATTTACACACCACAAACTTGGTAATTTACATACAAACACCGCAACAATTTTTTTGACCCCAGATTTTTTGTTGTTAAAATATAAGATCTGATAACTTACGGGGCAACACCGCGGTAACCTTTTTTTTATCTGATAGCATAGTATTTTAGGTCTTTAGGAGTCGCATACCTGATAACTTACATGCCAAGACCGCGATAATCTTTTATTCGTCAGGAAAAAAGTTGATGAAATATACCCCGGTAACTTCTGTGTGAATAGAATGATAATTTACACACTGCAAATCTGATAACTTATGTACCTCGGACCTGATAACTTATCATGGTAATTTACACACCGCAAACATACAACGATAACTTCTATGCAATTATCACGGTAATTTTCACACGCTGACCTGATAACTTACATACCTTAGCATGGTAACTTTGACCCAAGGAAAAAAGTATGAAACATAACCCGATAATTTCTTTTTAAAGAGCATGGTAATTTATGCACAACATCCCTCATAACTTACCTAGAAACACCGCGGTAACTTTTGACCCAAGAGTTTTTTTGTTTGAAAACATATCACCGGTAATTTCTTTGTATATGATGGTAATATACGCACTGCGGACGGTAGCTTACGTACAAACATTGTGTTTAACTTTGACCCCAAGAGAAAACTGTTGAAGCATACTCTACTCCGACAATTTCTATGTAAGTAGCATGGTAACTTCCATACCATGAACCTTCTAAGCTACGTACAATCACCATGGTAACTTTGACCCGAGGGAAAAAATTATTGAAAAACATACCCCTGATAATTTGGGTGTAAATAACATGACAATATATACACTGCAGACTTCTTAAGTACAAAACAACGTGTGAACTACAAAGGCATCTGTGGTGACTTTTTTCAATCTCAAGATGAAGTGTCGGCCTAGTCTCTCGGATGCTCATAGGGGTAGTGTGTCCGTGTGTGCGTTTATAGGGGTTAGGATATGTGTGTATGTATGAGCGCCGGCGTTTGTATTGTGTTTAAAATAAGAACTTTGACTGAAGGTGAGGAAGGGACAGAATTGCTGAAAAAATATATCCGGTACTTATGTGTAAATAAGGTATGTATGAACGGTAGGCCCGATGATAACTTCGGCGCATGGATAAAGTAGTCGAAACATCCTTGTGATAACTTCAGTGCAAACACTATGATAAGTTACATGCTACAGTGGTGATAGCTTACGTAGTTTAGGCGTGGTAACTTTGGACTGGGAAAAAATATCGCTGAAACATACCAACATGGGAACTCGTTTCGAAGATCTCGTCGCGATGATTTTTTTATGTAAAAACGGATTTTCAATCGGAGCGACGGTTTGAGCTACAAAACATTTTGAAGTTTGAAAAAAAAGAATTTAGGATGACATCAGCTTTTCGTCCTTTAGTGCACATATGCATGTAATTAGAGGGAGGAGTGCACGTGAAAAGAAAATTAATCATTCTAATACATGCATGTATGTAATTAGAGTGAAGTAAGGATCGTTCTTGCCTATTGCTAAAATCTGAACGTTTGGTACTTATAAAAATCCTTATTCTAAATGGGAATAATTTTTTAGTCCGAACATATTTTGAATATTTTAAAAAAATCTTGTTAAAACAAGAACAGTTTTTTAAATTCCAAACATCTTTCGAAAAACATGAACACATTTTCTGAAAAAATATGAAACTTACTTTTCTAAATGCTTTTTTCTTTCAAAATTGTGATCATTTTTCAACAATTTATGTACCTAAATGTGTCGGCCCATTTAGCTTGTCCGCTGCCTCCTCCTGCGTGTTTCATCGTTAATTTGGGCTTAATAAAGCTTGTGAGTTTGCCTAAAAAAAATTGTCAAGTAGGAAATTTCCAAATAGATTTTTTCTGAGGAGACCCCAAATAGATGGACTGGTGTACACGCAAAGCGAAGTGGGCCTGGTTCGAGGCGTTGCCACAGTGTTCTTTTTCGTTTTTGTGGTGGATTTGCTCTCTCTTCTTCATCCATGCGTTCTCCGTCACTCTCTCTGCAACCTCTAGCAACACACAATTATCCAGTAGTCTGCCCACTTTAAATGAGGAATCATTTAGGCGAGGATGACACCAGTAACTCTATTCCCTCCACTTTAAGCGAGTAATCATTGGGCTTGCAATCCATAACTCCGCCATCGAATTTATCCCGTTCATGGAAGGGTCAATGGCGCCATCAGAGATCGATTCAGAGTTGGTGTGCCCTGAGTCGGAGGAGAAGCACCCGGAAAACCATGATGAAGACACGATCAAGATGAGGAGGAAGAGGCGGAGGAGAAGGAGGAGGACGACGATGAGGACGTCGACGATGGCAGCGACAAGAAGACGAAGTTCACCAACAAAAAGCACCATCACCAAGACGATGGCGCAGAGCATCGAAGAAGAAGAAGAAGAAGAAGAAGAAGAAGGTCTAGACTTGTAACTTCTTTGCCGTTTTTGCTTATATATTCCCTCTTTGGTACTTCCTCCATATTATAGTTGATGTAATTAATGGAGTCATAATGGTTATCTGGAGTCTTTTACACAGTCGGTTACCTTCCCTGTGTTATGAGCCTGAAGAGGGGATGCATTCATACTACCTCTGTGTTCTTGTCGATCTTATATCTTCGGGCACTCTAAACGATGATGTGATCTTAATGCTAGGCTCCTTTTGGTTTTCTGGTTTTGGCTATGAACTCATAATGATTTCCATTAATGGAAATATAAGTTGCTGCAATCGTACGGTGACTATCCTAGAGTTGCTCTGAATATGTTGTTCTGCATATAAAGGATGTAGTTCATTTAAACAGAGCAAGTCACATCGCACACAATCTGTATGACGAAATAGTAAGTGATGATTCACGGACACAATTTATATAATTCAACTGTGTGCCTGGTAGAGCACACAATTCTCACCACACAATCGTATCTGCTGGCATGAGTTATCACACACGAGTAACCTTCAGAAACCATCTGCGCGACTTTCAGGTGATCATACGAGTAATCATATTACGCATTGTTGTGTGATGCTCCAAGTCATCGCAGACAATTCTTTTTTGTAAAATGTTTCCCAATCAACGCACACGATTAGGAATCTTCAATCGTGTGCGTTTTCACGAGTTTATCTCACACACATATTTTATACTGAACTGTGTGCCCCTTATCACATACGGTTTGTTCTCAAAGTTGTGCCCCATCGCACACGTTTTGTTTTCTGGCACACGGGTTTATTTTCTATTGTTTGCAATGCCTGCATTGCACACGGTTCAGTTCAAGAGTGTGCGATAGATGTCTGTAGTAGTGTGTCAAGTTGCTCAGACATGAAATATAACCAACGGAAGTCGTTATGCAGGTTAAGGAAAAGTTTCGATGAGTAATAATGCAAAAGTAATACATGTGTGTCCTTGCATAGCTTGTGAATGCCCTATGAATGATCGATGACAAGGTATGATAAAATTAGAAGGCTAAAATAGCAAAACTAACAACACTGCATATGTAAAGCACGCATCCCGATGAGATTCAGCTAACTGTTGGGAAGCTAGGCTTCAGATTTATTTCAGAGCATTGGCCGCCATAGTTGTGAAGGGGATAACTGCAGCAGCGACGCACAGATGGGCACAGAAGGAAGCAACATTGGCAGCCTTCTCCATGGCACGAGACCCCGACGCCGGGGTGTGCGTCAAGAGCCTCCATCCGAGGCCGGTGATGACAGCTGCTGCGGTGAAAAGAATAAACGCATGGCTGCAGTTGTTGAGCGAGTTGTTACCAAAGGTTGGCACCGAGACAGCCAAGAAGCCCGTAAATGTGACCTTGGTCAGCTCCATTGACGCTGGCTTAACTTGTTCCTGTCCAATCTGCACGCCGTCGTCGTCGTCCTCCTCGTCCAGAATTACCAACAGCCACACCATAAATGAAACCAGCGGTGGAATGAGCACTAGCCACGTCACCTCCTTCAGCGCTGCGGATGCGATCAACAGCACGGTCATGCCAATGCCAATGGCCAGCACAAAATTCAGTATCTCGACCATGCAGCACATCTCGGACCTGTCATCATTACTATCAGCGATCAGCGGAGGGACTGTCCCCAGGAGCATGATGAAGACACCCATGACACAGGTGATGAAGCTCACACCAAGTGAGATAACAAGGTGGCGCTCCAGTCCGTTGGCGCCGCCAACGTTGCTATTCCCCTCCAACGCCAGGCCTTCCAAACCCAGGAACATGATAGCAGTGACAGCGGCCGAGAAGTCCAAAGATCTTTCCAGTACACCCTCGCACCCTTGGTAAACAGCCTCATCCATATTCGGGTGGTTTTGCACTGACCAGTAGCACCGCCACAAGGTGAGAGCCATGAAGGGGATCAAGAATAAGAGGTACAGAAGATTCTTCATGTTGATGAGAAGTAGAATGCCGAAGGCGAGTGTCATCTGAAGCAGCGTACAGAGGTGGATGAGAAACTTTGAGGTGCCAAATAGGCACCTTGAAAGTCTTGGTGACAAGCTGACCAAGTTCTTGGATACACATAAACCCAGGAATGGGAATATACAGGCCTCCAGTGTGAGCGCTGCGATTGGGCAAATACTTCCCCGAACAAATCTGCTTCCCTCGGTATTCAAGTTAACCTTTACAAATGTTATGGCAAGGAGGACCGGGCATACCATGATCATGATGCCCTCAGCGAAGGCTCTGGCACGGTTCTTGATGGCATCCTGATGAACAGAGAGGAGAGTGGTGAGACAAACCCAGGAACAAACATACAAATGTTTAGATAACCAAAAGGATCTCTCTCTCTCTCTCTCTCTCTCTCTCTCTCTCTCTNGGACCGGGCATACCATGATCATGATGCCCTCAGCGAAGGCTCTGGCACGGTTCTTGATGGCATCCTGATGAACAGAGAGGAGAGTGGTGAGACAAACCCAGGAACAAACATACAAATGTTTAGATAACCAAAAGGATCTCTCTCTCTCTCTCTCTCTCTCTCTCTCTCTCTCTCTCTCTGCATCATACAATGCACACATCCCCAAGTTTATTGTATTGTAATTACAACATAGCTGCTTGAACACTAGAATTCCAGCACAGATTTTAGAAGATATATAACTATGAAATGGTAGCTTAGGGGGAAATTTCTTCCACGGGAAAAGTGAGAAGAAGGACAAATCTACTTCCAAGATGGAGACTTAATTACCATTGCAAGGGTGAAGGCCCACGGCGTTGATGTCAAATGAAGTAAGTAAACCTTGGTAGCAACAAAGATTTAAACTCCACTGGAGTATCTGCAAGGGAAAGATGTCATATCACAGCCCTGGGTAGCNAGGCCTCCAGTGTGAGCGCTGCGATTGGGCAAATACTTCCCCGAACAAATCTGCTTCCCTCGGTATTCAAGTTAACCTTTACAAATGTTATGGCAAGGAGGACCGGGCATACCATGATCATGATGCCCTCAGCGAAGGCTCTGGCACGGTTCTTGATGGCATCCTGATGAACAGAGAGGAGAGTGGTGAGACAAACCCAGGAACAAACATACAAATGTTTAGATAACCAAAAGGATCTCTCTCTCTCTCTCTCTCTCTCTCTCTCTCTCTCTGCATCATACAATGCACACATCCCCAAGTTTATTGTATTGTAATTACAACATAGCTGCTTGAACACTAGAATTCCAGCACAGATTTTAGAAGATATATAACTATGAAATGGTAGCTTAGGGGGAAATTTCTTCCACGGGAAAAGTGAGAAGAAGGACAAATCTACTTCCAAGATGGAGACTTAATTACCATTGCAAGGGTGAAGGCCCACGGCGTTGATGTCAAATGAAGTAAGTAAACCTTGGTAGCAACAAAGATTTAAACTCCACTGGAGTATCTGCAAGGGAAAGATGTCATATCACAGCCCTGGGTAGCAACAGGGAAGTGTGCTGAAGAAAAACAAAGGCAGATGGTGGTTACCCTGGTTAAGAACCTTTAGGTGTGCTTTCTTGATGCTTCAACGCTACTACAGCCTGTGCATAGCTACCAATCAGCTGACGCGGTTTCTAATGTGGTTTCTGGCAATCCATTGATGAATTGAGATCGTAATGCGTTTGCGGGCGCGTGAAGATGAAGACCTGGATCAAGTCAATACTCATGTGAGATTGAGATGAGAATGAAACGGAATCCTATGGAACATAGCGAGAGGCCTGACCCGCCAGAATTGTTGCTCCCGTGAATACATGCTGCAGCAGCACGTGATGCCCGTGGTTCAGCGAGATGGCCGGCCCAGCAGACAAAATTTGCATGGGATATCGATGGTGCCCCACAGTCTCCCTCCAGTGGCCCCTCCTCACCTGTCCGCTCAACATCTCAAAGCAATACCTAATCACCTCATCACTCAGTACGTGTTGACAAGGGTACAGCTGTACGCAGAGGATACAATATCAATCATTGATCTTCCGCGTAAACGAGAAGCTTTTTTTTTTTAGAAAAGGGGCTTAACCCCGGCCTCTGCATCAGAAAGATGCATACGGCCACCTTTATTAGAAAGCGCGTAAACGAGAAGCTAGCTAGCGATCATCTCGCGGGTTACCATATCATAATCGGCAGCTGCGCCATCGCTTTGCCTCTCAGCCTCTCACCGTCAACCATGGAGTAGATGGAGAGGCGGCTTCTGGGATGGTGCGGTCAAGATTTTCCCGGTCCACATATGATTACAAACCTTACAACGTCCACGGAGTTCAGAGATGGGGAGATGCCTATGGATGTGCAAGCCATTTCCTTTTTGCCACCCCGGCCGCCTCTTGGGTCTTCGAGGATTGACCTTATTGGTGCCACCACCTCCACACAATCCACACTACTGCACACAATCCGGACCAGAAATCCATTTATTTACATATTAATTTTCTATACTAGTCTCCCATATATTCTAAGTGTGGCATAACTCAAGAAGTGGTAACATCTCTGAATGTTAAAGACGTAGTACGACATAGAGACCCTCTAGACAATGGTTGTCGAATTTGTGAATTCTGAAATGAACAACCAAAACGTCTATGCAATTCACTTCGCAATAAGCAGATAGTACTGGACACCTGACGAGACACAACAGCCGCCCCCGCGTCACTCTCGCTAGGGCGGCATAGGCGGCTCCCTGAACTGCCACCGCCGCAGGCGTGCGTNTTTTTTTTTTTAGAAAAGGGGCTTAACCCCGGCCTCTGCATCAGAAAGATGCATACGGCCACCTTTATTAGAAAGCGCGTAAACGAGAAGCTAGCTAGCGATCATCTCGCGGGTTACCATATCATAATCGGCAGCTGCGCCATCGCTTTGCCTCTCAGCCTCTCACCGTCAACCATGGAGTAGATGGAGAGGCGGCTTCTGGGATGGTGCGGTCAAGATTTTCCCGGTCCACATATGATTACAAACCTGACAACGTCCACGGAGTTCAGAGATGGGGAGATGCCTATGGATGTGCAAGCCATTTCCTTTTTGCCACCCCGGCCGCCTCTTGGGTCTTCGAGGATTGACCTTATTGGTGCCACCACCTCCACACAATCCACACTACTGCACACAATCCGGACCAGAAATCCATTTATTTACATATTAATTTTCTATACTAGTCTCCCATATATTCTAAGTGTGGCATAACTCAAGAAGTGGTAACATCTCTGAATGTTAAAGACGTAGTACGACATAGAGACCCTCTAGACAATGGTTGTCGAATTTGTGAATTCTGAAATGAACAACCAAAACGTCTATGCAATTCACTTCGCAATAAGCAGATAGTACTGGACANGATATATAACTATGAAATGGTAGCTTAGGGGGAAATTTCTTCCACGGGAAAAGTGAGAAGAAGGACAAATCTACTTCCAAGATGGAGACTTAATTACCATTGCAAGGGTGAAGGCCCACGGCGTTGATGTCAAATGAAGTAAGTAAACCTTGGTAGCAACAAAGATTTAAACTCCACTGGAGTATCTGCAAGGGAAAGATGTCATATCACAGCCCTGGGTAGCAACAGGGAAGTGTGCTGAAGAAAAACAAAGGCAGATGGTGGTTACCCTGGTTAAGAACCTTTAGGTGTGCTTTCTTGATGCTTCAACGCTACTACAGCCTGTGCATAGCTACCAATCAGCTGACGCGGTTTCTAATGTGGTTTCTGGCAATCCATTGATGAATTGAGATCGTAATGCGTTTGCGGGCGCGTGAAGATGAAGACCTGGATCAAGTCAATACTCATGTGAGATTGAGATGAGAATGAAACGGAATCCTATGGAACATAGCGAGAGGCCTGACCCGCCAGAATTGTTGCTCCCGTGAATACATGCTGCAGCAGCACGTGATGCCCGTGGTTCAGCGAGATGGCCGGCCCAGCAGACAAAATTTGCATGGGATATCGATGGTGCCCCACAGTCTCCCTCCAGTGGCCCCTCCTCACCTGTCCGCTCAACATCTCAAAGCAATACCTAATCACCTCATCACTCAGTACGTGTTGACAAGGGTACAGCTGTACGCAGAGGATACAATATCAATCATTGATCTTCCGCGTAAACGAGAAGCTTTTTTTTTTTAGAAAAGGGGCTTAACCCCGGCCTCTGCATCAGAAAGATGCATACGGCCACCTTTATTAGAAAGCGCGTAAACGAGAAGCTAGCTAGCGATCATCTCGCGGGTTACCATATCATAATCGGCAGCTGCGCCATCGCTTTGCCTCTCAGCCTCTCACCGTCAACCATGGAGTAGATGGAGAGGCGGCTTCTGGGATGGTGCGGTCAAGATTTTCCCGGTCCACATATGATTACAAACCTTACAACGTCCACGGAGTTCAGAGATGGGGAGATGCCTATGGATGTGCAAGCCATTTCCTTTTTGCCACCCCGGCCGCCTCTTGGGTCTTCGAGGATTGACCTTATTGGTGCCACCACCTCCACACAATCCACACTACTGCACACAATCCGGACCAGAAATCCATTTATTTACATATTAATTTTCTATACTAGTCTCCCATATATTCTAAGTGTGGCATAACTCAAGAAGTGGTAACATCTCTGAATGTTAAAGACGTAGTACGACATAGAGACCCTCTAGACAATGGTTGTCGAATTTGTGAATTCTGAAATGAACAACCAAAACGTCTATGCAATTCACTTCGCAATAAGCAGATAGTACTGGACACCTGACGAGACACAACAGCCGCCCCCGCGTCACTCTCGCTAGGGCGGCATAGGCGGCTCCCTGAACTGCCACCGCCGCAGGCGTGCGTCACGCGGGCGTGCATCGGCGATGATGATCTGTGTTTCATGCTCTAGTTTCGGCCATGTTGGTCCCTGGGGCAGCATGGGCAGGACTCTCCCCAGCGAGGTGGTAGTAGGCGCTGTTGTGCTCCGCCGTTGATGATCTGTGTTTCATGCTCTAGTTCCGGCCATGTTGGCCCCTAGGCCAGCATGGGCAGGACTCTCCCCGGCAAGGTGGTAGTAGGCGGTGTTGGGCTCCGCCGTTGATGATGGTCATGATGGTGATCACTCCGGCCTGCAACAACGGTCTCGCCGTGGATTACGGCAGCCACCGAAAAGTTTTCATGAGGGTTCCTCCCTCCAGATCCGGTATTGGACTTAGACGGTGAGATGCATACTATGGACATCGGCTTGACACTCGCACAGCGGCGGTGGTCGCACATGACATGTAGTTGATGGGATCATGGGAAAGTGTTGGCGATAACACATGCATGACGTCGATGACGGTGATACGGACACCCGGTTTTGAGTTTCGGGGTGAAATCCTAAGTTTGACCCGAGCTGGTTATATCAGCAATAAGATATTTTTATGTTGTTACCTTATTGAAGGCATTGCTCGGATACACTTGGACTGCTTCTTCAGGTTGAAAAACTTAGTTTCCAACCTTGGGTTGTTGGATCCGATGACAGATGCGCTTGAACATCGTTCCTTACCCTACGTCGTAGTTGTTGAAGAATATCAGCGTCTGTATAGTGTCATAAGATGGTTGGTGCAGATATAATTATTGTTCTAGTTTGCCGACCACGGATCTGGTCGCTTTGGTTTTTCTCCTTGCCTACGTATAGTTTTTGTCTTATATAACTTTGCTATTTGTTTGTGTATTTTGTGTGGGTGTGTCTGTGTTTGTATTTATTGTGTGCATTCTAACTATGCAGAAGCTGAGTGTGTGCTTATTAAATTCATTTCTTTTTTATTCTTTATAGAAAGAAAACCAAAATTAAAGATGTCTTGATGAGAACTTACGACTACCCATGCAGTTCGGGATGGTTCCGTGATGATGTCGCCTGTCTCATTCGGCCACGGCAAGATGCACACGGAGGCGCAGGCCATGCATGGATTGAATACCGCGAACTTCCTGCGTATTCAACACGGAGAACATGCGTGATTTCCGGTATAACTGTTCGCTAAGAAGCATCCATGTGACATGACAACAAAGAGGCATCATCTGTCAGCGATGCCAACATTTTGGCATACCAAAAATTACCATGACCTTCGTATCTTTCTGATCACCTGTACTGCTATGCACGAGCATTACCAGAAACGTAAGAACGTGTAAGATCAACCTCCTGCAATTTTTCACAGATGTAAATTTAGTAAGAAAAGAATATTATCAAGAAGGTTGATTACTTTTAGGATTGGCGTCGTTTCCTTTCTGAAGGCATTGTTTTCAAAAAAAACATCTTGTCCTTGTGGCGTCAAGAGATGGTTGGTGTTGATATTGTCCTTGTTGTACGTTGTCGGTCGCTATGTTGATCGCTTCGGGTTTTTTATTTTTTTCACTTTGGCATTTTTTTGGTCTTGCATGACTTTGCTCTTTGCTGATGCGTTTTTTGTGTGTGCATTAGTGTTGGCTGTGTGCATCATAGTTATGCAAAGGTCGGGTGTGTGCTTGATGTATTTATATCCACTTGATGCTTCATTTCAAATCAATAAAATCCACCCTTTTACGAAAAAATTCACCTCTTTCCTTAATTGTATTTCTTCGAATAGATTATAAGGGCATAACATCATACACGGTGTTGAGTATATAGATTAATTAGGAAAATAAGATAGACTAGAATTTGTCCTGCCTTATCTTGTATTTTAAGTTGATCATTGTACTCCTATATATATGGCCATGAAGCTCAAGCAATACAACGAACTAGTCCACCAAATCCCTTTCTAACCCTTCTAACATGGTATCGGCCTAATCAATCCTAAACCCTAGCCGCCGCCGCTTCCGCACCCGCGCCACCCGTATCTATTGTTCGTCCGCCGGTCGTGTTGACCGGCTGCCCTAGAGAGTCTTTTTTCCCGATCTTTTGATTCGGGTTTTCTCTCTCTCTCGCCGGTCGCTTTGATCGGCGTTCTCTTTTTGGTCTTCCAATCTATACTTGATCGGATTACGTCGCCCGCCGCCGCCGTCGACAACCACGCGCCTCTACTCCGACACGTGACCGCCTGGCTTCTTCACTGACCCAGCGGCGTCGCGCGACAGGCGGCCGCTAACGGCCGTCATCCGCGCGTCTACCCGTCCGTCGGCCCGACCCAGTGGCCTCGCGCGACAGGCAGCCCCTCACGGCCATCGTCCGTGCGTCGGCCCGCTCGTCGATCTACGCCGGCCATCACCGCCATATCCCCGAGTTCAGCGCGCCCCTCCATCGATCGAGCAACAGGCTGCCGCTGCGTCGCCCCGTTGGGCCGCAGCGCCGCCGCCCCGTGGCTGCACCGATCCGCGCCGCCGCTGCGTCACCCCTTCGGGCCGTAGTGCCGCGGCACGTGATCCCCGCCGACGAACTGAGGCCGTTCCTTTGGTTGCACCACCTCGCGCGCTGCCGCTGCGTCGCCCCTTTGGGCCGTAGTGCTGCGGCCCGCGGTCAACCGCCGCACCGAGGTCGTCCGCTCCTGGCCGACTCCGAGGCTGCACCGACCCTTGCGCTGCCGCAGCGTCGCCCCGTCGGGCCGTAGTGAGCGTGGCACACGATCCCTGCAACCGCCCTAAGGTCTTCCCCGCCGTCGCCCCGACCTGCCCGCCGCCGTTGCGTCGCCCCTTCGGGCCGTAACGCTGCGGCCCGCGGTCCACTGCCGTCCACGCGCGTTGACTTCCACGTGATATTCGCCACGCCACCTCCCTTGGCGCGGGAACGTCACCGTCCGTGCCGTTCTTCGTCACGCTGTCGGGTTCATTATCGCCTACTTCCAGCACCGCCGCCGCGCTCCTTCTCTAGCCGCTGCCTCCTTAGGTCGCCGCCGCCGCTGCTCTTCTTCCGCGGCTCCATGTTGACTACCTCGACACCGGCGACCCACGACTCGACATCGACCACGGCGTTCTTCGCACGGCTACCTCGACTACGGCTACACCACCTATGCTCTCAGCTACCTCGACAAATGGTACAAAGAGCTACCGCCTTGGTTGAGCAACCTCGTCGATTTCCACTCCAGCCACGACTCCGTGATGCATCGACCATTACGACTGTTAGGGGCTGTCCGTCGGCTTCCCTTCGGATTATTCTCCAGTCTCACCGTCTGCGTCGCTACCGTTGTGACTGCGGGGGGATGTTGAGTATATAGATTAATTAGGAAACATAAGATAGACTAGAATTTGTCCTGCCTTGTCTTGTACTCCAAGTTGATCATTGTTCTCCTATATATATGCCCATGAGGCTTAAGCAATACAACGAACTATTCCACCAAATCCCTCTCTATCCCTTCTAACGCACGGTATAGGGGGTCGGGAAAATCTAAAGGAACAACAAGAGCAGCGAGCAATGTGCTATCTACCTTGAGAGCATTGTAGATATACCGAGTGATTGGGAGATTAGGAGTTGCTTAGAGAGGCGTGTTGAAGATGAGGCCGGTGTCAACATCTGAAGAGGGACCCTATAGGAGACACTATGAGCACACCAGCACCCACCAGAGTCATTTCACGGGAGTAAAACACTTCATCCTTACTCCAAGTTTCTCTCCTTAACACATGGGCAACCTGTGAACCCATTAATACCAGGTTTCTCTCCTTCCTTCTCAAGTTCCACAGACTCGGCCGATCAAACTCAGAAGGTGGACGAGGATCAATTACAAAACTTACGTTCTGATCGCATAGCTTCACCCTCAGTCCTCACTCGTCCAATTGTGCATGGCTGCGCAGCAGATTGCACAATTTTCCAGCCGCGATGGAGTTGAAGAGCTTTTTGTGAACTCCGATACCTTTACGGTAACTTAGAAGAACTCCGCAATTTTTGTCCTTACGTTTTGGTACTCATCCAGCTAGCAGTTTCTCAGCCATTGCCCACAATTTTATTAGCTCTAAATTTTCTTGGTTTGCAGCTGTTGGCCCCCAATCCGAGTCTTCAGATCTACGTCTACGTGGGAACAACTTTTGCAGTAATTGCAGCTTACGCACTATTGCTTTTGAGCAGTATAAGGTATATCAAAATAGTTGTGATCCCGGCTATCATACTTGCTTTCGTCGCCGCTTTGTGGAGGAAATTCTGGTTCAAGAAGGGAAGATCCCAGCACAGAAACAATCCAACGGCTAACCTGAGCGGGAAAGCTTTGAGGCTGCTGCCAATGGTACTAGTATCGTATGGCTTGCAGCTAATCCAGCTGGCCTTCACACATGTTGCCCACCTGACTAATGGACAGCAAAGTGGCAATTTTGTTATCTCTCATTTCCTCCTCTTCTTCAGCTCCGCGCTTGGCGCGCTGGCAGTGATGATGGCCGCACTGCCTATCGGAACCAGTCGAGGTGTACTGCGGGCGCAGCGAGCGCTTCACAGGATCTTCACTGTGATCCTTGTGATAGCAGTGCACACCATGGCTTCAGAATGGATGGAGGAAGACATGTTACTGGTTTGCATGCCGGGGCTTATCGCCGCGCTTGTGTGGTTCACCGTTAATTTTGATCACGGCGGATGTACCCTATCTGTCAACAAGTTAACATCACCTAGAGCCACCGCCATCGTTCTTGTTGCAGCAGCGACTCTGGTAGCATACCTCGCTCCCAAGTTTGCATATGAGAACAAGGTACTTGCTACTAATTTGTACAGAAGAATTTTGTGCTCATGTACCTTATCAGGGGTTCTATCCTACTTCAGCGTGTGGATGATCCGTCAGTGGCCCGGAAGAACTGATAGTGCCATGGTGCTCATTCAGCTCCTTGAGTTCTCGGCAAACATTTGCTTCGGTATATCAGCTATGGTTCTTATCAAGCCTATAAGTTCTTTGCAAGATTTTGCTGCGGATGCGATGAGGCTACGACTACATCAATGGGTTCTTTCTGAGCCAACAAATATTTTAAATCTTGAAGTAACTATTTATTCAATACTGTGTATCTCGATCGCGTGCATGTCCAAATTTCATGATTGCGTATCAGGCAGAATCAAACTTTGTGCTGCTAGGTTGTACCGTGGTGCTGTCAAATCTGTTTACGCAGTCTCTGGTGCAGAAATTCATAAAGCAAAGCCGAGATAGTTTGAGCTGATACCGGCATGCCAATCAGGCAATCACTCAGGGTTAGAGGAAGCTTGCTTACCTTATTACACAAGAAGTACACAAAGGTGGACGCCCATTCAGTTGTAACTTTGTTATGAAGGCGTTGGATAAGAAATCTACGACCAAGATGAACAAGAAATTGTAACGTTTTGTACTGTACCAATAATATTTTTGTAACTGTACTATCTGTACACTGTAGTACACTTTGGTCAACGACATGGATTATTGGTTTCAGATCAGAGGCTGAGATTTGTCCTATTTTGGAGACTATACCTCCTAACTTTGCTCCGGCAAATTAGAGAATCTCATTGCAAAAGCTCGGTAAAAGCTAAGAGAGAATTTGTAGGTCCTTAAGACGACTGTTCCCAGGATCTGGAACATAAGAGTTCTTGAGGTTAGAAACTTCCCCATGTTTATATTTAGAAAAAGAAGCATGTGTTTCTGGGATGCACGTACGGGGACAGAGATGTTATCACTAACATGCACTACGAGAAACACATGTTTAGTGTATTTACCATAAGCCGAGTGTTATCCCTCAGGTACTAAGAAACACATGTCAACTTCGGGGCCTTCAGCTTACTCCCCTGTAAGCCGAGCACAGCCCTAAAAGCACACGACTTACAAAAAGAACTCGAACAAACAATGATCCCTCGTGTTGCTCCTCCAGGGGTTACATGGGAGAAGCCCCAAAATCGCCGCCGCCAACCCCTCTTCCTCTCTACCATGCCCCCTCGCCACCGTCAGATGAAATGGCCGTGAAAATCACGTCGCATGGACAACGAAGGCAAGGCTAACACATCTCACATCGGTGCGGGTGTGGCATGGCAGCCAATTTTGCGCGGCGGCCAATGTGGTTGGATTCGGTTCGGCTTGCCGAGGAGGCTGGGGCAGTGGCCCTGGGGCGAGCTGTCCGGTGCACCTCGTGAGGAAGTAGCGGAGTTATTTGACGGTGTAATATACCAGGGGTGGCTTCTCCACGCAGAGCCTGGCAGCAGGCCTGCCAAAGGGCCCACTATACCCCTGGCCGTAGCTAGGACCCCGGAGGATTGGATAGACTTCAACAGATTGTCTTGATCCCCAAGTCATCCTGATGGTAGGCGAGATCGAATTCCTCTACTGTAAAACCCTAGCCCCCAGCACAGATGTAAGGTGGAGGCTACAGGGCACTCATTCCCATCTACTCTCTTGTAGAAACAACTCTCGGTAGCATCTGATACATTCCATTGTAATCCCTCGCATGAGGTATACCTACTATGAATAGCAATAACAAGCATGTTGCCGGGTAGTACTCCTCACCGGAGGCCCGAACCTAGGTAAAACCCTTGTGTAACCTCCAATCTGAGACTTCCGGACATGTTAACAAACGCATCGAGGGTACTCCCAAATTATGCACCATCGGCATTCATGGTCGAGAGTGAGAGTTGATGACTTTACCAACAAGGTGGTTGGCTAGCGGCGACGTGGACTCGGCTCAAGGGCTAACCAAGCCGGATATGGCGTGTGGTGGTGTGGTGGGTGTGGGCGGCGTGTCGTCGGCACCGCCGACTCTCGAAGGTGGCGCTTCTCTGGTGGCTTCAGGTGCAATGACAGAGCGACGTTGGTGAGGTGACGGCTACGGCTATCATTCCGCTGTTGATCGCACGTAGTGTGGCTGAGACAATGCTCCCTTGGTGAGGAGGCGGTGCTGGGCCTCTTCCCCGTAGGTGTGGGCGTCGTGGCTGGTGGGAGGTCTGCCCTCCATGTATTTGGTTCCCATCGAGATTCGTCATTGGCATGCTCTAGCATACGATGGCATGAGTTTTGGGTCCTGGGATGGGGCTGAACCGCGACTGTAGGGCTTGGTTATGGTGGTGATGTGCATCGGCTTGTCTCGTCTTCTTATTGTTGTTCCAGCTCGATCGGTGGGCTCTCGGGTCCGGTGGCCATGGCTGGCTACTTCCAGTGTTGAGCCGCCTCGACTCGTTTTCTATCGATAGTGGTTGGGCTCCTTTCCTGAGGCTTGGGTAGGTGGAGGGGCTGAGAGCTCCGGGTATAACACTACTAGGAAAAGCCTGGCGCTTAATATTGTAGGGAACTCACATTAGTGGCGGGCACCCAGCGCCTGCCACTGGTGATCTGAAAAATTACCTATGGCCGGTGCAAAAACCAGCCCACCACTTCTATAAGCTTACAAGTGACGGACACTAGTTTGCGCCTGCTACTGGGTTACAGTTGTCCAGATTTGCCGTGGGACAAATGTTACAAGTGGCGGACACGAAACAACGCCCACGACTACTACTTGGGTTACCAGTGGCGGGCAGCAGTGCATGCCCGCCACTAGTAACTTTTTTTTGCCCGCCACCGCTAACTTTTTAGTGTCCGCGACTTGTATTTTTTCTGCCATTTCTTTTGTAATGCAAGGATTTTAGTATTTAATGTTTAGTCTTAAGGGCTAATTTTGTTCTACATTAATGGCACACATTTAAATTTTCATGTAAGATTTTAGGCCTTTTAATGTTAATTAACTATTTTTAGGAAATTAATTTTTTTGACAACCATTCATATTGATTCACTATGTGAAATTTGGCATAAGAAAACAAAAACATAGGTGATAAGACTAAAAAGATTGTGTTTTATATACATTAAATAGATTTCTAGGTATTTAATGGATGTAAATACACTTAAAGACTTAAATAGAGCAGACAGACCCGAAACAATGCCATATTTTGGCATGTCAGATGTAATGGTGTATGTTGAGTGTGGAAAAACTTTGAGCAATAAACCAGGAAGGAGAGGTTACTTCACATTCAAATTGGTTTCAAATATCTAGAAAATGCATTTAAATTCTTAAATATACCAAACATATCCCGAAAAATGTAATTTTTTATATCATATATGTAATGGTGTGTATTGAGGTTGGAAAAAATATTAAGGTCGACCGACAAAGCAGTCCTAAATTCACATGCAAACATGACACATTTCCACTAGAAACCTAGACTCTTACTCGAAGAGGGTCCAGTTTGTAAGCAGTTTACATGACAACTTTTGTGAAACATTCTCAATTTTTACCACAACCTTTATGGGAAATATCATGGCACAATGCCACTATTTCATAATTTTATGGCATCTTTTGAATATTTTAAACTAAATGGCAACAACCACCATTAATTTTGGTTCTCGATCTCAAGCACCGGTGTACGAGACTCGTTATTTTTCCTTACACAAGGACTAAACATATATTAAACACCTAATAAGATTTACAACCCATTCATTGCTATTTTTAGTGTACCTACCGTTCAAATTTGGATTATATTCATTAAAGGCCTAGAAATGCATTTAACGGCTTAAATATACCAAACGGGCCCCAGAAAATGCCAAATTCTGACATGATTACATATAATGTGTGTATAAAGTGTAGAACAAATTTCAAGCCCAAACGGTAAAGCAGTGGTTGATTCACATGCAAACCTAGCCCATTCCCTCTCAAAACCTAGTTCTTTCCTTATAGCTGGTCTGGTTTGTAAGCAGTCTGCATGAAAACTTTTGCAAAACATTCTCAAACTTTTACCACAATTTCTAGGGGGTCATATCATGGCATCATGCCAAATTTCAAGTTTTACTGTCTGCGATGGAATTTTTGAGAATTAAAATGCCAATAATCATCACGTTGGTGCCTGAGTCTTACGCACATGTTGTCCACGACTCCTATTGTTTCCTTGCGTGAGGCTTAATCACTATTACACAAGTACATAACACTCTTAAATCTTAGTACATAAGTTGTAATAGTGGAAAGTCACAGAATAAGTATTTTTTTGTGTGTTATGTTCTAAGAGGTAATAGTGGTAAAGGCGCAGTGGCGTCTTACCAGTAGAAAAAATGGCGCCCGCCACTGACACTTGCACAATCCTGCATGAAAAAAATGGCATGCTCTGATTGGACGAGGTGACCCTCCCACATATCGCCATCCTAGTCTTCCATCGTTATCGTCCATTTTATCTTCCTCCCATTCATCTGCCTACCTAGCCTCCATCTGGTCTCTCTCCTGAACTCTTTTCAGATGCGGCAGCACGGAGCTACGATGGCGGAGGTTCTTGTAGGCGACCAGACGGAGGTAGAAGTTCTGGGGCGATGGATCCAGCATGGTTGCGGTGGATGGACGGAAGAAGGGCGAAAGATGGCTGATCCAACATGCGTATGATGGTGGATGTGGTGGTGCTGCATCGGATGGATGGAAGAAGGGTACGAGGAGGCTGATCCAGCGCGCGTGGTGTCGGTCCAGCGAGCACATGGTGGCGGATCGAACATGGCGGCGGACCCAACAGGCATGCATCGACGGATCTAGCTAGGTTGCAGATCCAGTGGGTGCGGCAGCTGATCCAGCACGAGCGGGCGGCGTTGCCAGCCAATGTGTGGTATGCGTGCATACCTACAAGTTTCCCAAGCAGAGGTAGGGCGCACCGTGGAGTGCTGCCGGTAGATCATCGGGAGGTGCATACTTTTTAAAATTTGTAAAATCATACTAGTGGCAGGCAGGAAATTTGGACCACCACAAATATGTTTCTGGACCAGTTCGCGAGTGAATACCATGCCCGCTATTGGCAGGCGCTAGGTAAAGCTCGCCACTGCTAGGTCTTTACCACTGGCGGGCACGTGCCCGCCTCTGATGCCATGTTAGCAGTGGCGGGCAGCCCTAAGAGCCCTGACCGCCAATGTTGGGCTTTTGGTTCCCACCACTTGTAGAGATTCATGTAGTACTGTAAGGCTAGGTTCAACGGGGGTTGAAGGATGCCGACGATTATTGTGTTGTGCCCCCCTCCTATTTGGAGGCTTCACCGATGAGTTCTCCTCTCCTTGTTGTGGGGCCATTGGAATGGAAGGATTTTTCCGAAGGTCTCGTGGGCTGTTTTGGGTCATTCTTGGCGAAAGGTTAATTCTCTGACAGGGGTGGATGCGGATGTGACGATGCCCATGGGCACAGTTCTCCTTCTTGAAGGAACCTTGGAAATGTTGGTGGTGGAGTTTCAAGTTGGACGGTATCAGCATAGTTGTTTCTTTTATGTTATCTCTCTATTTCTAGGTTTTTGCAAGCTTATCCCTTATTAATGGTGTAGTTTCTGGTCTAGTTTTCCTCTAAATTGGGCCATTATGTATTTTGATTTCCTCTATTTATGAATTTGTAGAGCTCATGTGTTTCTCCTAAAGAACTCGACATGCTCCACCAAACACTCGTCTTATATGCAAGTGCCTGCCACAGGGCCATTCCCACCGCCCTTGGCGGCTCTGTGACTGCATGCTCTACAAGTTGATTGCCCTCTAAAGCTATACTCGAATTACCAATGCATTTTCCTTTATGATAGATACCAAACATGTAAGTCGCCAGCCCATGCCTACCATCCCACGGGTAGCCCTAGCCCTCGCTTGATTCAACCCCGCTGCCGTTGTCACCACCGACCTCTATCCCATAGTCGTATTCGTTGTTGCTGCCACCCACCTCCATCAACCCCCAACTGCCCTTGGCCACCCACCTCCATCTCGCAGCCGTTATCGCCATCGCTGGCTCGATCATGATGCCTAACTCATTCGCCACTAGGTCGGGATGGACAATGCTAATAATTGGTTGTTCGCCTGGCAACCACCTCAAGTTATGCAAGATGACGGATATATATGTGCGGTTCACCAACGTCGACTAGCTCATCAAGGATACGCGAGCTGTGACATCCAAAGTGACAATGACAAGCATGATCAACAATGATCGTGTTTGCGTGCTTCCAATCGATATCCTCCTATGGGCGATGGAGGAGGTCGAGTCAGACGATCCCGGGTGGGACAAGAACTAGTCTCACATCCACGGCCCAATGGCTGATGCGATGGGGGCGTTGGCGCCAACAACCATCGAAACACCAACTCGGACAACTACAACGATGTGTTGGTGGATGGTGACGACAATGCATAAGTTGTGGAATCGTGCCTACACTGGGTTGCAGATCATGCCACCAGAGGTTGAAGACTATGTTCATCAACCCTACCTTCACTCAGCGCGCCTCAAGAGTCTCCGTGTTACCTGCCATTACGTGGATAAGAGGAAGTTGAAGATCTTGTTAAGAATACTAGTTGGATTGTTACTGTACTATGCTATGTTAGTATGTTATCGTAGTAATACAACGTTATTGGATGTCTAGTGTACCTAGTTTGTTTGTTATTGGGAGAACATGTTGGTTCATAATCTACTATGTTCAGTTGCTATGTTCATTGAAAAATCTAGTTTGGAAGTCTAGTTGCTAGATTCAGTTTGGTTGTAGCTATGTTAAGGTAGTTCAGTTCATATGTAAAAAATGTTGCTTTGTGAAGATTATGCCTAGTTGGTTCTTCATGTATTTGGTTTTTTTTCAATTTATATCTGACACCTCCTCACGTGATTTTGTGCACCCCCTCTTTGGCGGCCACCATGACGGCCCTGGCTTTTATTTGGAAGGGGCCACCTCATGTTACTTTGTAGTCTTTGTTTTTGTTTTCAGTAGATCATAGGATCATGACAAACCAAAAAGCGAGGCCAACTTCTAGCAGGTATTGGGTCAACGCACATGCGCACATGAAGGGGGGAGATTCACTGTAAAGCCATGATACATGATGGTCCGGCTTGTGAAGGAAGCACCACTTCAGAATTTTGCTTTGAAGTTTTCCTCACCGAACCACCCATGTGTACCCATGCTAAGATCCCATGCAAAAGGAGGAGTGGTTCCGACACCTCCTCACGAGATATCATGTGCCCTGCAACATCTAGACCTAGCTTTTCTTTAGAAGGGCGCCACCCCATGTTAATTTTACTCCTTGTTTGAGGCCGAGTGTTGAGTACTGTAATTATTAGAAAATATAGGATCGTGTAGGATCTAATTGTACCTTCTCTTGGACACCAAGGTTGTCATTGTACTCCTATATATATATATATATATATATATATATATATNCACTGGGTTGCAGATCATGCCACCAGAGGTTGAAGACTATGTTCATCAACCCTACCTTCACTCAGCGCGCCTCAAGAGTCTCCGTGTTACCTGCCATTACGTGGATAAGAGGAAGTTGAAGATCTTGTTAAGAATACTAGTTGGATTGTTACTGTACTATGCTATGTTAGTATGTTATCGTAGTAATACAACGTTATTGGATGTCTAGTGTACCTAGTTTGTTTGTTATTGGGAGAACATGTTGGTTCATAATCTACTATGTTCAGTTGCTATGTTCATTGAAAAATCTAGTTTGGAAGTCTAGTTGCTAGATTCAGTTTGGTTGTAGCTATGTTAAGGTAGTTCAGTTCATATGTAAAAAATGTTGCTTTGTGAAGATTATGCCTAGTTGGTTCTTCATGTATTTGGTTTTTTTTCAATTTATATCTGACACCTCCTCACGTGATTTTGTGCACCCCCTCTTTGGCGGCCACCATGACGGCCCTGGCTTTTATTTGGAAGGGGCCACCTCATGTTACTTTGTAGTCTTTGTTTTTGTTTTCAGTAGATCATAGGATCATGACAAACCAAAAAGCGAGGCCAACTTCTAGCAGGTATTGGGTCAACGCACATGCGCACATGAAGGGGGGAGATTCACTGTAAAGCCATGATACATGATGGTCCGGCTTGTGAAGGAAGCACCACTTCAGAATTTTGCTTTGAAGTTTTCCTCACCGAACCACCCATGTGTACCCATGCTAAGATCCCATGCAAAAGGAGGAGTGGTTCCGACACCTCCTCACGAGATATCATGTGCCCTGCAACATCTAGACCTAGCTTTTCTTTAGAAGGGCGCCACCCCATGTTAATTTTACTCCTTGTTTGAGGCCGAGTGTTGAGTACTGTAATTATTAGAAAATATAGGATCGTGTAGGATCTAATTGTACCTTCTCTTGGACACCAAGGTTGTCATTGTACTCCTATATATATATATATATATATATATATATATATATATATATGCCCGCAAGGCTCAAGCAGTAATCAATCCGTTCCATCAATCTCCCTCCCTGTCCTTCTACATGGTATCACCCTAAGGCTGATCCAAAACCCTAGCCACCTAGAGAGTCTTTTTTTTTCTGATCCTTGGATTCAGATTTCTCTCTAGCACCGGTCGTGTTGATCGTCTTTTCTTTTTGGTTTATGATCTAAGATCGGTTTCCATTGCCCACCGCCGCCGTCGACCCTATTCGCCTCTTCTCCAACACCTGTGAGACCACCTGGCCTCTTATCTGATGTGGCTGCCCATCATGGCCGTCATCAGTGCGTTGGCCCGTCCGTTACTCCGCGTCGGTCGTCGTCGCCCTGTACCCGGGTACAACACAACTTCCACTACTCAGGCAACAGGCTGCCATTTCGTTGCCCGCCGGGCCACAACGCCACCGCCCCATGATTCTCCCCGCGGCTGGACCAACCAGCGCCGCCGTTGCATCGCCCTTTCGGGCAGAGCACCGCGACATGTGGTCCACGCCGCCGCGTCCTGAGGTCATTCTCGCTATTGCACCGACCCGCATGCTGCCGCTGCATCTCCCCTTTGGGCCGTAGTGTCGTGGCCTGTGGTCCACCGCCGCCCCGAGGCCGTCCGCTCCAGGCCGTCCACGTGGTTGAATCGACCCTCGCGATGTCGCTCCGGCGCCCCATTAGGCCGTAGCAAGAATGGCTCGTGGTCCCTGCCATCACCCTTAGGTCTTCCCCACCGTCACCCCGACCCATGCGCTGATGTTGCGTCGCCCATTCAGGTCGTAGCGCTGCGACACGCGGTCAACTTCATCTTCCAGGCGCGTCGACTTCTGTGTAGTATGCACCACGTCGCCTTCCTAGGCGCGGGAACGCCATCGTCCACGCCAGTCTTTGTCAGGCTGTCGGCTTCCACCTCGCCTACTTCAAGTACCACCGCCGCCTCCTCCTCAAGCCGCCGCCGCCGCTCTTCTTCCCGGTCTGTGGTGAATACCTCGAAACCGGCCACCCAAACTCGACATCGATCAAGGCGTCCCTCGCATGGCTACCTCGACCACAGCTACACCACCTTACGCTCTCGGCTACCTCAAAATCGGCACAAAGGGCTACAACCTTGCATGAACAACCTCTCATCGTTTTTCACTCCAGCCACGACTTCCGTGATGCATCGACTTGTTACGACTGTGTGTGTGTGTGTGTGGGGGGGGGGGGGGGGTGTCTATCGGCTTACCTTCGGATTCTTCGCCAGTCTCACCGTCTGCGTCTCTAGTGTTGTGACTGCGGGGGTTGGGTCTTATGATTATTAGGAAAGATAGGATAGTGTATGTTCTTATTCTACCTTGTTTTGTACTCCAAGTTGGTCATTGTAGTCCTACATATATGCCCACGAGGCTCAAGCAATAATCAATCAATTCTACCAATCATCCTCCCTATCCTTCTACATGGAGTAGGTTAGAAGATAATGAGAAACCCAAAGGGAGTCCAAGCCATATAAGGAGTTAGGTCGCCGGCAGAGCACGTGGGTGGGGGGGGGGGGGGTATGCCCATGTTAGGACCTAATGAAAAACCAGGAGTGGTTCAAACACCTCCACACGCGATTTCGTGTGCCCCATCTCTGGTGGGCCCACGGCGTCTAGTCCTAGCTTTTATTCAACGGGGCCACACGGCGCGCGACGAGGACCAGAGGTGGAGGGAGCTACTAGAGAGGGAGGGTGAAAAAGATAGAGACGATGTGTGGCTATTTTTTTAATAAGTGTGGTAGTGAAAGTAGCGGACAAGTGCCAGCGTGGGCCGCAGAAAATAGATTGATAGATTGATAGAACACTCCAGCAACAGCTTTTCGACACACGATTCCTCCTGTCTGAACACCTCATTTGGTAGACAATGGAAGAAGAAAATGCGTGTGAAGACCTGCCAGAATAAGAGCTTTTGTCTTCTTAATACTCATAATATGAAACCAGACCTTAAGTCTGCAGCATGGGACCAAACCCACGTGGTCTCATAGGTGTGCATATGAAGGGGGGTGGATCTGTCCTGGACAAATAATTTGGTCAACAAAATGTGTAGTCAAAGATGCTATTGTTGTGTGGTATGAAGTCTTGGAGCATTTGTCGTTCGAACCCCCACCAACGTGTATGTACAATATCAGCAAGATCTATTCTGTAATTTAAATACAATGAAACTACTTAGCTTTCAATTTTCCTCTGACCATCAAATTAAATGTGAATAGCTTGTCCTCCTCTCTTGGAAACAAGGAGCGCTTCCGGTTCTGTGCGTGCTTCAAACANAACGGGGCCACACGGCGCGCGACGAGGACCAGAGGTGGAGGGAGCTACTAGAGAGGGAGGGTGAAAAAGATAGAGACGATGTGTGGCTATTTTTTTAATAAGTGTGGTAGTGAAAGTAGCGGACAAGTGCCAGCGTGGGCCGCAGAAAATAGATTGATAGATTGATAGAACACTCCAGCAACAGCTTTTCGACACACGATTCCTCCTGTCTGAACACCTCATTTGGTAGACAATGGAAGAAGAAAATGCGTGTGAAGACCTGCCAGAATAAGAGCTTTTGTCTTCTTAATACTCATAATATGAAACCAGACCTTAAGTCTGCAGCATGGGACCAAACCCACGTGGTCTCATAGGTGTGCATATGAAGGGGGGTGGATCTGTCCTGGACAAATAATTTGGTCAACAAAATGTGTAGTCAAAGATGCTATTGTTGTGTGGTATGAAGTCTTGGAGCATTTGTCGTTCGAACCCCCACCAACGTGTATGTACAATATCAGCAAGATCTATTCTGTAATTTAAATACAATGAAACTACTTAGCTTTCAATTTTCCTCTGACCATCAAATTAAATGTGAATAGCTTGTCCTCCTCTCTTGGAAACAAGGAGCGCTTCCGGTTCTGTGCGTGCTTCAAACATTTTTGTCTTCTTCATATTACCATATCTGTAGTCAGTAATTTTCTATGAGGTACTACTGAACTCAATCACTTGATGTGGTTAATCAACAGTTTTACTTACACATTCTTGATGATGCATAATTGGGGACTGAACACCCCAGCGACCGCTTTTCGACACGTGATTCCTCCTGTCTGGACAACTCATGTGGTAGACCATGGAAGAAGAAAATGCGCCTGAACTTCTGCCAGCCAAGTGGATTTGTCTTCTGAATACTTATAGTCTAAAACCAGACTTTAAAGGGAGCAAACCTGCCTGTCCCTCTACATTGTGAGACCAAACCCACGTTGTCTAAGAGGTGTGTGTGTGAGAAGGGGATGGATCCGGCCTGGAGCAATAATTCGCTCAACAAAACGCGTAGAAAAAAGGAAGCTATTGTTGCGTGGTATGAAGTCTTAGAACCTTCCGTGTTCAAACCCCCACCAACGACTATGTACAATGTCTTCAACTATCCGAACCTCAGGAAAATATGTGATTGCAATATCTATTCCGTGTTAACTTACTGCAAGTTCGTCTTTCGCTCTTTACTTTTTAACACATTTTCATGTGAATGGTGTTTACTCTTAAAAAATAGATTTCATTTGAAAGTCCATAAAAAACAAAGCTGCCAAATAATTTGGTGGGTTAAGAAAGCTACCAAACATGTATGTACAATATCGTCAACTATCTCAACCTCCGAAAAACATGTGTTTGCAATATATATACCTTATTCACTTACTTACTACAAGTGTGTCTTCTGCACTTTACTCTTTTGTATATTTCATCTGGAGGGTGTTTACTCTTAAAAAATAGCATTCTTTTGAAACTCCAAAAATATAAAGTTGCCAAACAAACACTATATGTACTCCCTCCATCCATATATAGGGCCTAATAATGCGTTTTTTGAGGTTGCCTTTGACTTTTGATAAAATTTATAGTATATGAGATGTATAATGTGGAAATTATATCATTGGAAGCTCCTTTCATGTAAGAATTTGATGGTATGCTTTGTGTAACTTGCATGTCATATATTATTGCTCTAACATGTGGTCAAAGTTAACCCTGAAAAACGCATTAGGACCTATATAGATGGGTAGAGGGAGTAACAATATTCTTTCCAAAATGTTAAAATCTGACTTCAGATTTCTTTAAGGATTCCGAGAGAACGCTCTCAAGCACATCATATCCCACGCACATATCATAAAGCGTTCACTAAAAACTTTTTGGTGATGCATTATTGGCGACCGAGCACCCAAGCAACTGATTTCTGACAAACGATTCCTCCTGTCTGAACACCTCAAGTAGTGGACCATGGAAGAAGAAAAGTGCGTGTGAACTCCCTGCCATTGTATGGTTCTTAAGGGTTTCATGCCTGCACATCATGGTTCTCATTGCTAGCCGCTACTCCCAGGAATCTTGGCATTATTATGTCCTCCTCTGAGGTTCCTCATACTAGTGGAAAGTGATCATGTAGTCTATCTCTCTTACTTTTTTACTGTACCATCTTATCAACTAATTTGCAATGGAAGAAACCTGAAATACAAATACTTTCTAGGTGATAGTCAAAAATTTATAGATAAACTTTTTGCTTATACATAATGTGCAACTGAGCCCTGCTTATTTGGGCTTATGCTTCACCTTTTGCAGCTTTTCCACTTTGACTTAAAGGCCAAAAAAACTCCTATATAGTGGACTTCAGTTTTGGCTTTTGGCTTCCACCATTATATAACAATATTGATTCAAAAGCCAAAAGCCTCCATTTAGGAGTTTTTTGGCTTTTAAGCCAAAGTGGAAAAGCTACAAATGCTCAAGCATAAGCCCAAACAAACGGGGTGTTAGAATAAAATGCTAATGCAAGATCATAGACGACACACCGAGGCACGATATTTGTTAACGAGGTTCACCGATATGGCTACATCTCCGAGGCATGACTACGGGCGCTCCTCCCCAAGATACCACAACACCGGCCGCCCGGGCGCCGGCACAAGCCGTCGGCTCCCCCGCATACCTGTTGCTATCAAGTCGTCATCATGGGTTACAACGTGTGATGCCCCTCTGTATATAACAGGCCTAGGATACAACGTGTTCGACTCCTACACGACTCGTACCTAACCACACCAATTATAACTCAAAGTCCACGTAACCCCTTGCGTACATAATATTCGACACAAATATAACAAACTCCACCTTGGCGAATATTCTCCACCACCTAGAAGTCGCCCATGCTCGAACCTTCATGTACTCCGAATTTGGCTTGTCTCCTTTGTAGCATCCTGAGAGCTACCCGACAGGCCAGACCCGCCGCCACCGTGGGACTCCACTGCTACTCCTGCAGCTCCACTCTTCATGGCTCCACCTGCCACAGTGCTCCCTTGCAACTTGTAAAGATGCGAAGCCGTCCTCTCGCCTATCATTGCATTCACCCCATCTTTCATGATTTTCATGGTCTTCTTATCTCGATCACAATGGAATTCCATACCACCATCATGAAGAACACGAAGAGAAATTAGATTCCTCCTTAGCCCTGGCACATGCCTGACTCCCCGAAGCATCTGCTCAACTCCGTTAAACATCTTGATTTTGTTGTCACCTACTCCAGCAACACGATAACCTATGTCATCGCCCACATAGGCTAAACCAAACTCACCAGACTTGTTCAAGAGAACACTCCCTGTTGGGTGTCGCATGAAAAGAGCAAGCTGAATCCAACATCCATGCTTCAATTTTTGTTGACCGCCTGTTTGATACTACGAGAACATCACTACTGCTGTCTGAGTCATCACCACGTGTAGCCGCATTAGCACTTGCTCCACCCTTCAGTTCCGGGCATTCCCTCTTTACAAGTTCCCAATCCTTGCACCTGTAGCACTGCACATTTTTCTTCATTTTCTTCTCCGCCTCTTGTCTCACTAGTGCAGAATCGGGCTTTATCACCGGTTCGTAAGCCCCTTTAGTGCCGGTTTTGTAACCGGAACTGAAGGGTGGGGACTAAAGGTCCCCCCCCCCCTTTAGTACCGGTTCAACATGAACCGCCACTAAAGGGCCACCACGTGGGACGATCCAGCGCCGGGGGCGGGGAGACCTTTAGTACCGGTTGGTAACACCAACCGGTACTAAAAGGTTTGGGGGGTTTTTGGTTCATGATTTCTTTTTCCTTTATTTTTGTGATTTCCATTTAATTCTTTTTCATTTGCTGCTATTTTACGATACTACATATTGGACACGTTATGCATATATATAAATAGAATTTCTCGTAGAACCAATCATATATATTACACTATGTTTTTACACTATGTTTTTACGTTTGTAATTTTACGTAACATAAAATATATTTNGTATATAACAGGCCTAGGATACAACGTGTTCGACTCCTACACGACTCGTACCTAACCACACCAATTATAACTCAAAGTCCACGTAACCCCTTGCGTACATAATATTCGACACAAATATAACAAACTCCACCTTGGCGAATATTCTCCACCACCTAGAAGTCGCCCATGCTCGAACCTTCATGTACTCCGAATTTGGCTTGTCTCCTTTGTAGCATCCTGAGAGCTACCCGACAGGCCAGACCCGCCGCCACCGTGGGACTCCACTGCTACTCCTGCAGCTCCACTCTTCATGGCTCCACCTGCCACAGTGCTCCCTTGCAACTTGTAAAGATGCGAAGCCGTCCTCTCGCCTATCATTGCATTCACCCCATCTTTCATGATTTTCATGGTCTTCTTATCTCGATCACAATGGAATTCCATACCACCATCATGAAGAACACGAAGAGAAATTAGATTCCTCCTTAGCCCTGGCACATGCCTGACTCCCCGAAGCATCTGCTCAACTCCGTTAAACATCTTGATTTTGTTGTCACCTACTCCAGCAACACGATAACCTATGTCATCGCCCACATAGGCTAAACCAAACTCACCAGACTTGTTCAAGAGAACACTCCCTGTTGGGTGTCGCATGAAAAGAGCAAGCTGAATCCAACATCCATGCTTCAATTTTTGTTGACCGCCTGTTTGATACTACGAGAACATCACTACTGCTGTCTGAGTCATCACCACGTGTAGCCGCATTAGCACTTGCTCCACCCTTCAGTTCCGGGCATTCCCTCTTTACAAGTTCCCAATCCTTGCACCTGTAGCACTGCACATTTTTCTTCATTTTCTTCTCCGCCTCTTGTCTCACTAGTGCAGAATCGGGCTTTATCACCGGTTCGTAAGCCCCTTTAGTGCCGGTTTTGTAACCGGAACTGAAGGGTGGGGACTAAAGGTCCCCCCCCCCCTTTAGTACCGGTTCAACATGAACCGCCACTAAAGGGCCACCACGTGGGACGATCCNGCGAAGCCGTCCTCTCGCCTATCATTGCATTCACCCCATCTTTCATGATTTTCATGGTCTTCTTATCTCGATCACAATGGAATTCCATACCACCATCATGAAGAACACGAAGAGAAATTAGATTCCTCCTTAGCCCTGGCACATGCCTGACTCCCCGAAGCATCTGCTCAACTCCGTTAAACATCTTGATTTTGTTGTCACCTACTCCAGCAACACGATAACCTATGTCATCGCCCACATAGGCTAAACCAAACTCACCAGACTTGTTCAAGGGAACACTCCCTGTTGGGTGTCGCATGAAAAGAGCAAGCTGAATCCAACATCCATGCTTCAATTTTTGTTGACCGCCTGTTTGATACTACGAGAACATCACTACTGCTGTCTGAGTCATCACCACGTGTAGCCGCATTAGCACTTGCTCCACCCTTCAGTTCCGGGCATTCCCTCTTTACAAGTTCCCAATCCTTGCACCTGTAGCACTGCACATTTTTCTTCATTTTCTTCTCCGCCTCTTGTCTCACTAGTGCAGAATCGGGCTTTATCACCGGTTCGTAAGCCCCTTTAGTGCCGGTTTTGTAACCGGAACTGAAGGGTGGGGACTAAAGGTCCCCCCCCCCCTTTAGTACCGGTTCAACATGAACCGCCACTAAAGGGCCACCACGTGGGACGATCCAGCGCCGGGGGCGGGGAGACCTTTAGTACCGGTTGGTAACACCAACCGGTACTAAAAGGTTTGGGGGGTTTTTGGTTCATGATTTCTTTTTCCTTTATTTTTGTGATTTCCATTTAATTCTTTTTCATTTGCTGCTATTTTACGATACTACATATTGGACACGTTATGCATATATATAAATAGAATTTCTCGTAGAACCAATCATATATATTACACTATGTTTTTACACTATGTTTTTACGTTTGTAATTTTACGTAACATAAAATATATTTTTACGGTGAGTATATATTTTGTTATGGCCTCTTTTTATGTATGAAATAAGTCAAAATTTACGGAATGTAAAATTACGGTGCATTGATATTAAAATAGAGGGAGGGTGAAGAATAACTATTCCTCACCCAGGGTGACGAATAGTCAATCCCTATATATATGTCATCGAATGTCTCGCAACCACCATTCACACATACACATGTATATATATACAATAAGGTATATACCGTTTCTCCTACATGTTGCCTTCGGAGCCAGTGGCATTTGCCTTGGTGCCTTCGGAGCACGATGACAATTGGGAGAGGTTCATGGGGCATGTGGCATTTGCCTTGGTTCCTGCGGTAGCGACGGTAGTGGGTAATGGTATTCTCCTTTGGGATCTATGACCTGGTCGAGCAAAAATNAGCGCCGGGGGCGGGGAGACCTTTAGTACCGGTTGGTAACACCAACCGGTACTAAAAGGTTTGGGGGGTTTTTGGTTCATGATTTCTTTTTCCTTTATTTTTGTGATTTCCATTTAATTCTTTTTCATTTGCTGCTATTTTACGATACTACATATTGGACACGTTATGCATATATATAAATAGAATTTCTCGTAGAACCAATCATATATATTACACTATGTTTTTACACTATGTTTTTACGTTTGTAATTTTACGTAACATAAAATATATTTCTACGGTGAGTATATATTTTGTTATGGCCTCTTTTTATGTATGAAATAAGTCAAAATTTACGGAATGTAAAATTACGGTGCATTGATATTAAAATAGAGGGAGGGTGAAGAATAACTATTCCTCACCCAGGGTGACGAATAGTCAATCCCTATATATATGTCATCGAATGTCTCGCAACCACCATTCACACATACACATGTATATATATACAATAAGGTATATACCGTTTCTCCTACATGTTGCCTTCGGAGCCAGTGGCATTTGCCTTGGTGCCTTCGGAGCACGATGACAATTGGGAGAGGTTCATGGGGCATGTGGCATTTGCCTTGGTTCCTGCGGTAGCGACGGTAGTGGGTAATGGTATTCTCCTTTGGGATCTATGACCTGGTCGAGCAAAAATCCCACTATTTCCTCTTGAATTGCTTGTACGCGATCCGTTGGTAGGAGCTTATCCCGCACCTCATTGATCTTTTTAGAAGGAGATCAATATGCATGTATTAGTTGTGTGATTAGATATCAAGAATGATGTAAAAATTGTGAATACTGTTCTGGCAAACGTACCCATAGCTGTCTAGCAGATGTGCTCCTTTCGGACGTCATCATGCAAATGTTCTCGCAAACGTAGTATGCACATAAATTAGTCCCCGGCGCCTGCACCATGGCCTTTATGAGAATAGAATTCTNAGGGTGACGAATAGTCAATCCCTATATATATGTCATCGAATGTCTCGCAACCACCATTCACACATACACATGTATATATATACAATAAGGTATATACCGTTTCTCCTACATGTTGCCTTCGGAGCCAGTGGCATTTGCCTTGGTGCCTTCGGAGCACGATGACAATTGGGAGAGGTTCATGGGGCATGTGGCATTTGCCTTGGTTCCTGCGGTAGCGACGGTAGTGGGTAATGGTATTCTCCTTTGGGATCTATGACCTGGTCGAGCAAAAATCCCACTATTTCCTCTTGAATTGCTTGTACGCGATCCGTTGGTAGGAGCTTATCCCGCACCTCATTGATCTTTTTAGAAGGAGATCAATATGCATGTATTAGTTGTGTGATTAGATATCAAGAATGATGTAAAAATTGTGAATACTGTTCTGGCAAACGTACCCATAGCTGTCTAGCAGATGTGCTCCTTTCGGACGTCATCATGCAAATGTTCTCGCAAACGTAGTATGCACATAAATTAGTCCCCGGCGCCTGCACCATGGCCTTTATGAGAATAGAATTCTATCAGATAATAATTAATCAAGCATGATAATTAATGATATTGAAACTAGAATTAAAGAGATGGTAGCTAGCTAGTACTACTTAATTACTTACCCTGGGTCGATACCAATACAACTTTTGTTTTCTTTCGCCTGGAACCTTTTTGATGAACTTTTGCCAAGACCTGCCCGCCGAGAAAGAAATGAATAAAGGAGTTATTAAATAGTTGATATCAGGAAATGACGAACTAAAGAGGCCGGCATATAGTTCAATAATGATTGAAATTACATGTTGACTATCCCCTTCACGATTGAGTAGTCACTAGCTTCTTTTAGTAGTGAGTCCAGTACTTCAACTGTTCCTTCTTCAACTTTAATGACTAACAAGATCCAATGGAAACTGCATGCGCACACGTTTTCATGTATAAATTAAGCGGGCATGTGCATAACACTTATCAACTACCCTAAACCCTATACACTTATTAACATCTAGCTAGTAAGCAAAAACATAATTTGTAGTACAAGACAGTGTGACTCACGTGAAGTTGTAATTAAGGAAGTAGTACATCTCGATTGGTATTGAGGCGCTTCAAGAACTCTAGCATGTTTTTCTCTACTTCTGCTCAATACCATTCACATGTCCATGTCTCTTGATTAATGGTATTTTGGGTCAATGAACCCAATGCCATAGCATCCAACTTTTTTCATTTCATACATCTTCATCCTGCATAATACCATAGAGAATAGTATAGTGAGGATAATTACAGGTAATGATTAATGAGCACTACAGCTAGCTTGAGACTTAAATTACAGAAAGAAATCACTTACAGACAATAGCAACTGACGATAGATTTGTCGAGTGCATCTTGATTGAATAACTGAAACAGTTATGTATACTCAACGGACAGAACTGTTTCATGGTAGCAATGGTCTGCGTTGACTTTCACCATGAGGGACTCTCAATTGGTAATCGTGGTAATTTTCATGTGCCATTCAAGCAATTCATACATTCTCGTTCAGAGCTTCTTGACCTCCTCAGGCTTGACCATAGGTTTGCCGCGGGCATATTTCGTTTTAGCTCCTCCTCTTTAAATGTTTCCATGGGCTGAATCTCTAGGAGTTGATAAACTATGATACCGAGCTCTGCAGCCTGCCTTTTATGCTCGTCGGTTATTACCAGCTGATCGGCGCCGGTACTCGCATCTGCTGGTACAATGAGCGGGGGGTAGATTGTACCGCCTGTTCTCCCAGCTGGGGAACGGTTTTCCCGCTTTTTTTGGCAGCTGCTTGGCTCGAGCTCGAGCTCGACTCCTTCTTTTGTTGTGCTCGATGTGCCTTCCTGATTTGGTGCTCATAGTCTGAGTCAACAGGCTTGGGAGCTGGTTTTTTAGCCATCTGAATAAAGTGGTCGACGATATCCTCACGCACTTTCTACTTTGGCGGCGGTGGTGGTTTCATTCCAAAATGGGCGTCCAATTGGGACCTCATTTCGGCTTCGTTTTCCTCCTCGGTCATGTCGTATGGCCTTACCAGAAGAGGCGCGAGGCTTGGACCATATTGAAATCGCTGCCTCTTGTACCTCCTATACCTCGACTTGTACGGCTACGCACCATAGCTGCGGCGGCTCTCTTCCACTTTTGCTGAGGCGGCGGAGACGGCTGACATGGCTGACTTCGAGGAGGAGGAGTTGGCTGACGCGGTTCTGGACTTGGAGCAGGAGGAGTGGCCTGACGCGGTGCCGGACTTGGAGGAGGAGGAGGAGTGGCCTGGCGCGTTGGCGGANTTTCATACATCTTCATCCTGCATAATACCATAGAGAATAGTATAGTGAGGATAATTACAGGTAATGATTAATGAGCACTACAGCTAGCTTGAGACTTAAATTACAGAAAGAAATCACTTACAGACAATAGCAACTGACGATAGATTTGTCGAGTGCATCTTGATTGAATAACTGAAACAGTTATGTATACTCAACGGACAGAACTGTTTCATGGTAGCAATGGTCTGCGTTGACTTTCACCATGAGGGACTCTCAATTGGTAATCGTGGTAATTTTCATGTGCCATTCAAGCAATTCATACATTCTCGTTCAGAGCTTCTTGACCTCCTCAGGCTTGACCATAGGTTTGCCGCGGGCATATTTCGTTTTAGCTCCTCCTCTTTAAATGTTTCCATGGGCTGAATCTCTAGGAGTTGATAAACTATGATACCGAGCTCTGCAGCCTGCCTTTTATGCTCGTCGGTTATTACCAGCTGATCGGCGCCGGTACTCGCATCTGCTGGTACAATGAGCGGGGGGTAGATTGTACCGCCTGTTCTCCCAGCTGGGGAACGGTTTTCCCGCTTTTTTTGGCAGCTGCTTGGCTCGAGCTCGAGCTCGACTCCTTCTTTTGTTGTGCTCGATGTGCCTTCCTGATTTGGTGCTCATAGTCTGAGTCAACAGGCTTGGGAGCTGGTTTTTTAGCCATCTGAATAAAGTGGTCGACGATATCCTCACGCACTTTCTACTTTGGCGGCGGTGGTGGTTTCATTCCAAAATGGGCGTCCAATTGGGACCTCATTTCGGCTTCGTTTTCCTCCTCGGTCATGTCGTATGGCCTTACCAGAAGAGGCGCGAGGCTTGGACCATATTGAAATCGCTGCCTCTTGTACCTCCTATACCTCGACTTGTACGGCTACGCACCATAGCTGCGGCGGCTCTCTTCCACTTTTGCTGAGGCGGCGGAGACGGCTGACATGGCTGACTTCGAGGAGGAGGAGTTGGCTGACGCGGTTCTGGACTTGGAGCAGGAGGAGTGGCCTGACGCGGTGCCGGACTTGGAGGAGGAGGAGGAGTGGCCTGGCGCGTTGGCGGACTTGAAGGAGCAAGACACTGCTGAGGCGGTGGCTGATGACTTGGAGGAGCGGGAGTCTGCTGACGCGGTGGCGGACTTCGAGGAGGAGTCGGCTGACGCGGTGTCGGTGGCCTTGGAAAGATGATGCAATCCTTTCTCCATAGGATGATATGATGTATGGCCTGTCCGAGTGTGTGCTCCTCATCACCTCCAGGAATGTCAAGCTCTAGCCACGAATATTGGTCCACCACTTCATCAACCACGACACGAGCATAGCCAGTTGGAATCGGGTTGCAATGGAAGGTTGTTTCGGGGGGATTTGTCCAAGAAACGGCGTCCGCCACCTTCATGGATATGTTCTTCATTTTGAAGTGTAGCTCACAATTAGTGTTCTCTATGATGTCATCCACAGGGTATCTATCCAGCAGTGCCTAGCCCGAGGCGGAACCCATGCTGCTTCTCGGCATGGATGGGACGGTGATATCCAATGCTGGATCATCCGCTAGCTGCTGCCGCTGCTGAGACCCCCTTTCCTAGAGATCTGCTGCTGCTACCGCTAGAATTGGAGTGTCAACTCTGTGTGCGCTGATTCTAGGCCTTGAAGGCGTTCTGCTTACTGCTTCCTCTGCTCCTCCTCCAGATTCTTATTCTTCTCCTCCTCCATCTTCTTTCTCGCACGGCTTCTGTAGGCGGTGTTCCAGTCCTCAAACCCCTCATACCACGGAACAACGCCTTTGCCTCATGTTATTCCCGGGTGTTCAGGATTTCCCAGGGCGCGCGTAAGCTCATCGTTCTCTCTGTTGGGCGTTAACACCCCCGTTCGAGCCTCTTCTATTGCAACAAGTATTTTGTCCTCAACTCCTTTAAGACTTACCTTCTTCAAAACCTGGCATGTCTTTGGGTCCAACGCCCCCCATGCGCATAGAACCAAGTCCTGACCCTGGGGGGCCAGCTCAATGTAACTAGACTGACCCCTGCATCCACCATATCTTGCTTAGCCTTATCCCACTTAGGCCGGGCCACCGCGTAGCCACCTGGCCCCAGCCTATGGTAATGCTCCTTTTCGTGATATTGATCTTGTTTGTTCTCGACCGTTCCTTAGCTAATTTCGATTCCTTGAATTTCACGAAAGCGGGCCAGCGATCTCTTTGCTTCTCCAGTGTTCCCGTGAATGTTGGAGTATTCTTTCCTCCTTTGACGTACTTCGCCCATATACTTTTCTTGTGGTTGTTGAATGCAACCGCCATCTTCCTAAGAGCAGCGTCCTTGACTTTCTGCACATCATCATCTGTGAAATGATCTAGTAGGGTGAAATGTGACATGAGAGATTCCCAAAGCAGATCTTTTGCTCTTTGGTCAACACCAGTAAGATCTGGACGTTCCTTTGCTGGCTTCTTCCATTCTTGAATGGAGATTGGGATTTGGTCCTTCACAATAACTCCGCACTGACGAACGACCTTGCCCGCATTCTTCTTAGGCTCTCTTAGTTCGCCACACGTGTTTGATGGCATCGATGTTGTACTTTATGCCATCCTTCAACTTTTTGGCCGGGCCTCGCACTGTCCTGCTGCCTGAAGAAGATTTGCTCGATCCGGAGGGCTGAAAGAAGAAAGATCAATTCGTTAATGTATCTTCAAATCATTTAAAACATGTCACTGGTGCGTGTCGGTCCTAAACAAACGGTTTTTAACCCAAGTGAGTGTGGGCGATAGTGTGGTCCTTCCCACACGACCCAGAAACCGTCGGGGATATGCCCTCCTGGCACACACGTTCGGCAAAATGAGGTCTTGTGTGACCGGCGAGCACTCAAATACGTAAATACGTAGAGTAGAGCTAAAAAAATACAATTATACGGCGAAATTGTTTCCGGTCGCAAGTACATCCTACACAGTCAGTCCCCGCTAAACGTTTCCGTTCGTATGCACATCCCACACAGTCGCTCCAAGGAAAACGTTTCCGTTCACAGGTTCATCACACACAATTTTTCCCGTTAAATCGTTTGCTTTATTGAATGTATCACACACGGTCCGTAGAAGAAACTGTGTGGCAAAGGCTATCCATCACACACAGTTTTTATGTGGTAAACGTTTGCGCAAGGTGACCTAACGCAAACAGTTTTCAAGAGAAAGTCATGTGTGATTGTTCATTGATCCAACACGGTTTATTCCTAGAAACTGTGTGCGTTGCCTGAGGTCATCGCCCATGGTATTTTTTCAACAACCGTTTGCAATAGCAAAACACAATTAGCATGCTAATTCATCATTAGCAGGCTAATTATCCGATTATTCATAATCCATTTATTAATCTAATTGACGTTTCATATTAAGCACACAATATATTTCATTTCCATATTAAGGAAGCAGATTTCAGAATTGAAATACATCAGAGCATAACATGATATAGCTTCAGCACTCAGCTACCCCATTACACAACTGCACCAGCAGCAAGTTCACATGCAACATGTAGAACCTTTCAAAATTAGCATCATAGACGGTATATAGACAGATGCATCTCATCTGGAAAACTGCTGAAGCGGAAGGCGAATATTGAGCCTTCATTCATGTTGAAGGTCTTTGCAACTTTAGGCCAGTGCCTATGGATGATTGACCGTCCGTCCTTCGTCCTCTTCAGGAACACTTCAATATTGAACCGTGGGTGTTGTATGAAAACCTTCCTCGCCTCCTGACCATAGAGGTGGTTTGAGAGGTAATCATCAGTGAACTGGTTTGGAAAGGCCTGAAAACAAGGATGTGCATAAATATCTTCTCTATATTGGAAATGGGGCAAAAGAATAAAAAAAGGCAAGTCATAATAGTTAGTACCATCTTGTAGTGAACTGATGTCTTCTTCATTGTGTAGACAAAGATCTTGTTGTTTTTTGTCTCTAATTTCTTTATCCTAACAATCGTTCTGAGTTTGCTGATTTGATTGATATTCATGGACAACTCATTTCCCCATATGCAAAAAGGGTTAAACAGTGGGTCCAAACCTCTAACGGCAGGACCTACATGTGCAAGACCAAATTGTTAAAAACCAAAATATTAGAAAGGTTCCTGCAATTGCACAATAATGTGCTATTAGACAACGGACCACGCACGTTCTAACCTCGATTGTAAACCTCAGTGCTTCCCATTGTTTCCCTGCAACACATATAAGGTAGTTAGTCATCAGGTTAAGTAAGGGTTCACATGCTATCAGTAAAATATGTTGATGAAAATAAGCACATTGCAGATTCATCAGATTAATTGAAGCCACACGGAAAACCGATTTACCCAAACCAAGCATGATTAAGAACTAGGAAATATAGCACATGTATAGCAGATTGCAGTAAAATATGTTGATGAAAATAAGCACATTGCAGATTCATCAGATTAATTGAAGCCACACGGAAAACCGATTTACCCAAACCAAGCATGATTAAGAACTAGGAAATATAGCACATGTATATGTTTCTCATGTATTAAGTGCAGCCAAATTCGATTTATTCCTCACATGCACAACAATACAAAATTCTACACACGACAATTGGACATCGCATTGCAGAATTGAACCAATCAGTTAACTAAACACCACAACAAATGAACCGATCATTAACTGAGCACCACATTGCACAATATAACATACTCCTAATAGAAGATCAGAGAGTTAACCAAACAGTTAACTTCATCCAATTGTAGCAATTGTATTTGTTTCTCATGTATTTACTACAGCCAAATTCAATTTATTCCTCACATGGTATACAATAACAGAATGCACCCACAATTTTGTAAAGATAAATTGATTTATTTCTCACATGGAAGACAATACAAAATTGCAGCCTAAATAATTGAACATCACATTTGCAGAATTGAACTAAACAGTTAACTGAAGACGACAACTAATTAACAAAAAAGTTAATAAGTGAGCACCACACTGCACAATATATAGAAATATACACTAGAGCAACCGATTGCATGGTGAAATTAGATATCACAATTCACTAGAATTTGTGAAGGAAAGGCAGGAGTAGCACACGCAACGGGTAAACCGAGGATGCTTAACCGGCGTAGCTAGCAATTGGCAAGGTGCTCCCTCAAGATCTGGGGGTCGGCACAAATTATAGCCATCACGACCTCATCCGCGCGTGCGGCCGCGATTTGCTTCTCCGCTGGCAAATGCTCCTTGAGGTCCTAGCTATACTGCGTGCACCATGGCTTAGGCTTGCGCTCTTTGGTGGAGGGTTCGGTGATTTGGGTGGAAGGTGTCGCGCTCGTCCCAGTAGTCGGGGCATGTGGGATGTGGAAGGAGGAGGAGGATGGGGTCGGGTGTGGATTACCTGCCTGGATAGAGGAGGTCGAGCAGCGTGAAGGAGGGTCGCCGGCGAGGAGGCGACGGCACTGCAAGCAAGGAGTGAAGGTTTCAACTTGGAAAGGAATGAGGGAAGAGGGGAAATGTGGCTTTCGGTAAGGGGGAGGCGGCAGGGAGGTAGATATTTCCGCGGAAGCCAAAAATTTGGAATTGCTTCAGCCAAAAAACTTGCGCGCAAAGTGTCATCAGACACGATCCCTTATCCAGAACTGTGTACGATATGTGGACATCACAAACGATTCAGATAGCTTAACCCGTGTGTGATGAGTTTGAACGTCAAAAGTTTTGGTTCGATTTTCCATGGTTACAGTGGTCATCCAAGTAATTGCATAATTTGGGTACACAAAGGAGACTACAGCACACCCACACTTCTTAGTCGAGCAAGTTTAGCAATTAAACAGAGCTAGCTGACCTAAACATTACTCTAACAAATTAAAGACCGGCGCTCTTAATTAAACAAAACAAAGAGTACTACTACGGTTGGTGCTCGTCGATCTCCGCCGCCGCCTCCATGTCCAGCTCACGCACGACGGTCTCCTGCGGAAGGGGCTCCATGGCATCCATCACACCATACTCGGCAAGCATCTCGCCATCCGTGTCCGTCATCTCTTTGGAAAAGGCCGCCACGAGATGGGCGTGGGCGGACACGATCTGGGCTTGGACGGGCTCCATCGTCGCAAGGTATGCGGCGAAGGAATGGACGACTGCTCGAAAACTCTCGGCGATTGCCAGCTCTTCGGCCGTGGGTTGCCGACCGTTGTCGGAGAAGCTTCGTTCGATTTGTGTGGTGACCGCCACCTGAGAAGCAACAGCGGCCGTTTGGGCTTCCTTTGCCGCCCGGTCGCAAATTGCGGCCACACTCATGCACCTTGGTAGCACGCGCATGGCGGCTGCAGCTGCGCTCTCGCCGGAGTGGGCCACCGAAGTTGCCTTGACGACGCGGGTCCACGTGCGCATATTTCACCGGTGACGATTGAACATTGAAATGATATTTGGGGAGCGAGCTAGTGTGCTTGAGACGCCGGTTGCGGATTGTATCCGAAGCACCTTCTCGCATAAGCCATAAGCGTACTATACAGCGACGGTGCTCCAAGATATTTTGTACTACATCTCACATGGTTGCTGATAATAAACTGTGTGCGATCTACTTGATTTTTCATCTTGATTTGAATTACATAATGGGGTCACAGTGGCAATGGACGGTGTTTGAATTGCTAGACATTTTATCTGGAGTGAACATGCAACTATATGTTTACAGTAAAAGAATTGGAATTATTCAGGGTTCGTTTGAACATTTTATACATTAAATTGGTTTTCTAGCTATTTCAGGTGAACAATTCAAATTTGAACTACATGCACAAGCTCCAGTGCATATAAATTCTTTGAAAAATCAAATCTGTGTCCTTGGGTGCATGCTTAGGTCCCATGCAAGAAATGGGAATGAATTTCAAACACCATGGCACCGTTGATTGCCGGCAAAACATTGAGATGCCTGGTTTTTAAATTCTAGTAAATCCAAAACTCGTCCGAAATTCATGAAACTAGGCATGCTATCATGGAGCGACATCAACATGCCGTGGTACAAATTTTGTCCCATTTGGGCCAGGTTTGGGTATATGCTTCTCACAAACCAGAGCTTCTCCCAACAAGCATGATGGTTTTGGGTGGGGAACGTCCCACCATTGGGGACGAAACGATATCCATTGCCTCTTATTGCTTTCAAATTTTTTTCTCGTGTCAACATAGAACAACAGGAGTGTTGTGTGAATTTTTGAGATTTTTTGGTGTTCGTTTGGACATTTTTATGCATCAAGTGAGTTTTCAATGCATTTATGTTCATAATTCAAATTTGAACTACATGCGCATGCTCCAGTGCATATAAATTCTTTGAAAAACCAAATTTGTGTCCTTGGGTGCATGCTTAGGTCCCATGCAAGAAATGAGAATGAATTTCAAACACAGGGGCACAATTGATTGCCGGCAAAATACTGAGATGCCTGGTTTTAAATTCTAGTAAATCCAAAACTCGTCTGAAATTCATGAAACTTGGCACGCAATCATGGAGCGGCATCAACATGCCGTGGTACAAATTTTGTCCCATTTGGGGCAGGTTTGGGTATATGCTTCTCACAAACCAGAGCTTCTCACAACAAGCATGGTTGTCTTCGGTAGGGAACGTCCCACCTTTGGGCACGAAACGATATCCACTGCCTCTTATTGCTTTCAAATTTTTTTCTCGTGTCAACATAGAACAAAAGGAGTGTTGTGTGAATTTTTGTGATTTTTCGGGGTTTGTTTGGACATTTTTATGCATTAAGTGAGTTTTCAATGCATTTATGTGCATAATTAAAATTTGAATTACATCGCATGCTCCAGTGCATATAAATTCTTTGAAAAATCCAATCTGTGTCCCTAGGTGCATGCTTATGTCCCATGCAAGAAATGGGAATGAATTTCAAACACCGGGGCACCGTTGATTACCGGCAAAACATTGCGATGCCTGGTTTTTTAATTCTAGTAAATCCAAAACCTGTCTGAAATTCATGAAACTTGGCATGCTATCATGGAGCGGCATCAACATGTCGTGGTACAAATTTTGTCCAATTTGGGGCAGGTTTGGGTATATGCTTCTCACAAACCGGAGCTTCTCACAACAAGCATGATGGTTTTCAGAAGGGAACGTCCCACCTTTGGGGACGAAACGATATCCATTGCCTCTTATTGCTTTCAATTTTTTGTTCTCGTGTCAACATAGAACAACAGAGTGTTGTGTGGATTTTTGTGATTTTTCGGGCTTCGTTTGGACATTTTTATGCATTAACTGAGTTTTCAATGCATATATGTGCATAATTCGAATTTGAACTACATGCACATGCTCCAGTGCATATAAATTCTTTGAAAAATCAAATATGTGTCCCTGGGTGAATGCTTAGGTCCCATGCAAGAAATGGGAATGAATTTCAAACACCGGGGCAGCGTTGATTGCCGGCTAAACATTGAGATGTCTGGTTTTAAAATTCTAGTAAATCCAAAACTCGTCTGAAATTCATGAAACTTGGCATGCTAACATTGGGCGGCATCAACATGCCGTGGTACAAATTTTGTCCCATTTGGGGAAGGTTTGGGTATATGCTTCTCACAAACCGGAGCTTCTCACAACAATCATGATGGTTTTCGGTAGGGAACGTCCCACCTTTGTGGACGAAATAATATCAATTGCCTTTTATTGCTTTCAATTTTTTTCTCGTGTCAACATAGAACAACAGGAGTGTTGTGTGAATTTTTGTAATTTTTCGGGGTTCGTTTGGACATTTTTATGCACTAAGTGAATTTTCAATGCATTTATGTGCATAATTCAAANGCGATGCCTGGTTTTTTAATTCTAGTAAATCCAAAACCTGTCTGAAATTCATGAAACTTGGCATGCTATCATGGAGCGGCATCAACATGTCGTGGTACAAATTTTGTCCAATTTGGGGCAGGTTTGGGTATATGCTTCTCACAAACCGGAGCTTCTCACAACAAGCATGATGGTTTTCAGAAGGGAACGTCCCACCTTTGGGGACGAAACGATATCCATTGCCTCTTATTGCTTTCAATTTTTTGTTCTCGTGTCAACATAGAACAACAGAGTGTTGTGTGGATTTTTGTGATTTTTCGGGCTTCGTTTGGACATTTTTATGCATTAACTGAGTTTTCAATGCATATATGTGCATAATTCGAATTTGAACTACATGCACATGCTCCAGTGCATATAAATTCTTTGAAAAATCAAATATGTGTCCCTGGGTGAATGCTTAGGTCCCATGCAAGAAATGGGAATGAATTTCAAACACCGGGGCAGCGTTGATTGCCGGCTAAACATTGAGATGTCTGGTTTTAAAATTCTAGTAAATCCAAAACTCGTCTGAAATTCATGAAACTTGGCATGCTAACATTGGGCGGCATCAACATGCCGTGGTACAAATTTTGTCCCATTTGGGGAAGGTTTGGGTATATGCTTCTCACAAACCGGAGCTTCTCACAACAATCATGATGGTTTTCGGTAGGGAACGTCCCACCTTTGTGGACGAAATAATATCAATTGCCTTTTATTGCTTTCAATTTTTTTCTCGTGTNTAAATCCAAAACTCGTCTGAAATTCATGAAACTTGGCATGCTAACATTGGGCGGCATCAACATGCCGTGGTACAAATTTTGTCCCATTTGGGGAAGGTTTGGGTATATGCTTCTCACAAACCGGAGCTTCTCACAACAATCATGATGGTTTTCGGTAGGGAACGTCCCACCTTTGTGGACGAAATAATATCAATTGCCTTTTATTGCTTTCAATTTTTTTCTCGTGCCAACATAGAACAACAGGAGTGTTGTGTGAATTTTTGTAATTTTTCGGGGTTCGTTTGGACATTTTTATGCACTAAGTGAATTTTCAATGCATTTATGTGCATAATTCAAATTTGAACTACATGCGCACGCTCCAGTGCATATAAATTCTTTGAAAAATCAAATCTGTGTCCTTGGGTGCATGCTTAGGTCCCATGCAAGAAATGGGAATGAATTTCAAACACCGGGGCACCGTTGATTGCCGGCTAAACATTGAGATGCCTGGTTTTTAAATTCTAGTAAATCCAAAACTCGTCTGAAATTCATGAAACTTGGCACGCAATCATGGAGCGACATCAACATGTCGTGGTACAAATTTTGTCCCATTTGGGGCAGGTTTGGGTATATGCTTCTCACAAACCAGAGCTTCTCACAACAAGCATGGTGGTTTTCGGTAGGGAATGTCCCACCTTTGGGCACGAAACGATATCCATTGCCTCTTATTGCTTTCAAATTTTTTTCTCGTGTAAACATAGAACAACAGGAGTGTTGTGTGAATTTTTGTGATTTTTCGGGGTTTGTTTGGACATTTTTATGCATTAAGTGAGTTTTCAATGCATTTATGTGCATAATTAAAATTTGAACTACATGCTCATGCTCCAGTGCATATAAATTCTTTGAAAAATCAAATATGTGTCCCTGGGTGCATGCTTAGGTGCCATGCAAGAAATGGGAATGAATTTCAAACACCGGGGCACCGTTGATTGCCGGCTAAACATTGAGATGTCTGGTTTTTAAATTCTAGTAAATCCAAAACTCGTCTTAAATTCATGAAACTTGGCATGCTATCATTGGGCGGCATCAACATGTCGTGGTACAAATTTTGTCCCATTTGGGGAAGGTTTCGGTATATGCTTCTCACAAACCGGAGCTTCTCACAACAATCATGATGGTTTTCGGTAGGGAACGTCCCACCTTTGTGGACGAAATAATATCAATTGCCTTTTATTGCTTTCAATTTTTTTCTCGTGTCAACATAGAACAACAGGAGTGTTGTGTGAATTTTTGTAATTTTTCGGGGTTCGTTTGGACATTTTTATGCACTAAGTGAATTTTCAATGCATTTATGTGCATAATTCAAATTTGAACTACATGCGCACGCTCCAGTGCATATAAATTCTTTGAAAAATCAAATCTGTGTCCTTGGGTGCATGCTTAGGTCCCATGCAAGAAATGGGAATGAATTTCAAACACCGGGGCACCGTTGATTGCCGGCTAAACATTGAGATGCCTGGTTTTTAAATTCTAGTAAATCCAAAACTCGTCTGAAATTCATGAAACTTGGCACGCAATCATGGAGCGACATCAACATGTCGTGGTACAAATTTTGTCCCATTTGGGGCAGGTTTGGGTATATGCTTCTCACAAACCAGAGCTTCTCACAACAAGCATGGTGGTTTTCGGTAGGGAATGTCCCACCTTTGGGCACGAAACGATATCCATTGCCTCTTATTGCTTTCAAATTTTTTTCTCGTGTAAACATAGAACAACAGGAGTGTTGTGTGAATTTTTGTGATTTTTCGGGGTTTGTTTGGACATTTTTATGCATTAAGTGAGTTTTCAATGCATTTATGTGCATAATTAAAATTTGAACTACATGCTCATGCTCCAGTGCATATAAATTCTTTGAAAAATCAAATATGTGTCCCTGGGTGCATGCTTAGGTGCCATGCAAGAAATGGGAATGAATTTCAAACACCGGGGCACCGTTGATTGCCGGCTAAACATTGAGATGTCTGGTTTTTAAATTCTAGTAAATCCAAAACTCGTCTTAAATTCATGAAACTTGGCATGCTATCATTGGGCGGCATCAACATGTCGTGGTACAAATTTTGTCCCATTTGGGGAAGGTTTCGGTATATGCTTCTCACAAACCGGAGCTTCTCACAACAATCATGATGGTTTTCGGTAGGGAACGTCCCGCCTTTGTGGACGAAATAATATCCATTGCCTTTTATTGCTTTCAAATTTTTTTCTCGTGTCAACATAGAACAACAGGAGTGTTGTGTGAATTTTTGTGATTTTTCGGGGTTCGTTTGGACATTTTTATGCATTAAGTGAATTTTCAATGCATTTATGTGCATAATTCAAATTTGAACTACATGCACATGCTCCAGTGCATATAAATTCTTTGAAAAATCAAATTTGTGTCCTCGTGTTCATGCTTAGGTCCCATGCAAGAAATGGGAATGAAATTCAAACACCGGGGCACCCTTGATTGCCGGCTAAACATTGAGATGCCTGGTTTTTAAATTCTAGTAAATCCAAAACTCGTCTGAAATTATTGAAACTTGGCATGCTATCATGGAGCGGCATCAACATGCCGTGGTACAATTTTTTTCCCATTTGGGGCAGGTTTGGGTATATGCTTCTGAAAACGGAGCTTCTCACAACAAACATGATGGTTTTCAGTAGGGAACGTCCCACCTTTGGGGACGAAACGATATCCATTGCCTCTTATTGCTTTCAAATTATCTTCTCATGTAAACATAGAACAATAGGAGTGTTGTGTGAATTTTTGTGATTTTTCGGGGTTCGTTTGGACATTTTTATGCATTATGTGAGTTTTCAATGCATTTATGTGCATAATTCAAATTTGAACTACATGTGCATGCTCCAGTGCATATAAATTCTTCGAAAAATCAAATCTGTGTCCCTGGGTACATGCTTAGGTCCCATGCAAGAAATGGGAATGAATTTCAAACCCTGGGGTACCGTTGATTGCCCGCAAAACATTAAGATTCCTGGTTTTTAAATTCTAGTAAATCCAAAACTCGCCTGAAATTCATGAAACTTGGCATGCTATCATGGAGCGGCATCAACATGCCGTGGTACAATTTTTGTCCCATTTGGGGCAGGTTTGCGTATATGCTTCTGACAAACCGAAGCTTCTCACAACAAGCATGATGGTTTTGGTAGGGAACGTCCCTCCTTTGGGGACGAAAAGATATCCATTGCCTCTTATTGCTTTCAATTTTTTCTCGTGTCAACATAGAACAACAGAGTGTTGTGTGAATTTTTGTGATTTTTCGGGGTTCGTTTGGACATTTTTATGCATTAATTGAGTTTTCAATGCATTTATGTGCATAATTCAAATTTGAACTATATGTGCATGCTCCAGTGCATATAAATTCTTTGAAAAATCAAACCTGTGTACATGGTTGTATTCTTAGGTCCCATGCAAGAAATGGGAATGAATTTCAAACACCGGGGCACCGTTGATTGCCGGCTATACATTGAGATGCCTGGTTTTTAAAAAAAATCCAAAACTCGTCTGAAATTATTGAAACTTGGCATGCTATCATGGAGCGGCATCAACATGTCGTGGTACAATTTTTTCCCATTTGGGGCAGGTTTGGGTATATGCTTCTGAAAACGGAGCTTCTCACAACAAACATGATGGTTTTCAGTAGGGAACGTCCCACCTCTGGGGACGAAACGATATCCATTGCCTCTTATTGCTTTCAATTTTTTGTTCTCGTGTCAACATATAACAACAGAGTGTTGTGTGGAGTTTTGTGATTTTTCGGGGTTCGTTTGGACATTTTTATGCATTAATTGAGTTTTCAATGCATTTATGTGCATAATTCAAATTTGAACTACATGTGCATGCTCCAGGGCATATAAATTCTTTGAAAAATCAAATATGTGTCCCTGGGTGCATGCTTAGGTCCCATGCAAGAAATGTGAATGAATTTCAAACACCGGGGCACCGTTGATTGCCGGCTAAACATTGAGATGTCTGGTTTTTAAATTCTAGTAAATCCAAAACTCGTCTGAAGTTCATGAAACTTGGCATGCTATCATTGAGCGGCATCAACATGCCGTAGAAATTTTGTCCAATTTGGGGCAGGTTTGGGTATATGCTTCTCACAAACCGAAGCTTCTCACAACAATCATGATGGTTTTCGGTAGGGAACGTCCCACCTTTGTGGAAGAAATAATATCCATTGCCTTTTATTGCTTTCAAATTTTTTTGTCGTGTCAACATAGAACAACAGTAGTGTTGTAAGAATTTTTCTGATTTTTCGGGGTTCGTTTGGACATTTTTATGCATTAAGTGAGTTTTCAATGCATTTATATGCATAATTCAAGTTTGAACTACATGCATACGCTCCATTGTATATAAATTCTTTGAAAAATCAAATTTGTGTCCTTGGGTAAATGCTTAGGTACCATGCAAGAAATGGGAATGAATTTCAAACACCGGGGCCCCGTTGATTGCCGGCTAAACATTGANAGTGTTGTAAGAATTTTTCTGATTTTTCGGGGTTCGTTTGGACATTTTTATGCATTAAGTGAGTTTTCAATGCATTTATATGCATAATTCAAGTTTGAACTACATGCATACGCTCCATTGTATATAAATTCTTTGAAAAATCAAATTTGTGTCCTTGGGTAAATGCTTAGGTACCATGCAAGAAATGGGAATGAATTTCAAACACCGGGGCCCCGTTGATTGACGGCTAAACATTGAGATGCCTGGTTTTTATATTCTAGTAAATCCGAAACTCGTCTGAAATTCATGAAACTTGGCATGCTATCATGGAGCGACATCAACATGTCGTGGTACAATTTTATTTCCATTTGGGGTAGGTTTGGATATATGCTTCTCACAAACCGGAGCTTCTCACAACAAGCATGATGGTTTTCGGTAGGGAACGTGCCACCTTTGGGGACGAAACGATATCCATTGCCTCTTATTGCTTTCAAGTTTTCTTATCGTGTAAACATAGAACAACAGGAGTGTTGTGTGAATTTTTGTGATTTTTCGGGGCTCGTTTGGACATTTTTATGTATTATGTGAGTTTTCAATGCATTTATGTGCATAATTCAAATTTGAACTACATATGCATGCTCCAGTGCATATAANATCAACATGTCGTGGTACAATTTTATTTCCATTTGGGGTAGGTTTGGATATATGCTTCTCACAAACCGGAGCTTCTCACAACAAGCATGATGGTTTTCGGTAGGGAACGTGCCACCTTTGGGGACGAAACGATATCCATTGCCTCTTATTGCTTTCAAGTTTTCTTATCGTGTAAACATAGAACAACAGGAGTGTTGTGTGAATTTTTGTGATTTTTCGGGGCTCGTTTGGACATTTTTATGTATTATGTGAGTTTTCAATGCATTTATGTGCATAATTCAAATTTGAACTACATATGCATGCTCCAGTGCATATAAATTCTTTGAAAAATCAAATCTATGTCCCTGGGTGCATGCTTAGGTCCCATGCAAGAAATGGGAATGAATTTCAAACCCCGGGGTACCGTTGATTGCCCGCAAAACATTAAGATGCCTGGTTTTTAATTCTAGTAAATCCAAAACTCGTCTGAAATTCATGAAACTTGGCATGCTATCATGGAGCGGCATCAACAAGCCGTGGTACAATTTTTTTCGAATTTGGGGCATGTTTGGGTATATGCTTCTCACAAACCGAAGCTTCTCACATCAAGCATGATGGTTTTGGTAGGGAATGTCCCTCCTGTGGGGACGAAACGATATCCATTGCCTCTTATTGCTTTCAATTTTTTTCTCGTGTAAACATAGAACAACAGAGTGTTTTGTGAATTTTTGTCATTTTTCGGGGTTCGTTTGNACCGAAGCTTCTCACATCAAGCATGATGGTTTTGGTAGGGAATGTCCCTCCTGTGGGGACGAAACGATATCCATTGCCTCTTATTGCTTTCAATTTTTTTCTCGTGTAAACATAGAACAACAGAGTGTTTTGTGAATTTTTGTCATTTTTCGGGGTTCGTTTGGACATTTTTATGCATTAATTGAGTTTTCATTGCATTTATGTGCATAATTCAAATTTGAACTATATGCGCATGCTCCAGTGCATATAAATTCTTTGAAAAATCAAATCTGTGTCCATGTGTGTATGCTTAGGTCCCATGCAAGAAATGGGAATGAATTTCAAACACCGGGGCACCGTTGATTGCCGGCTAACCATTGAGATGCCTGGTTTTTTAATTCTAGTAAATCCAAAACTCTTCTGAAATTCTTGAAACTTGGCATGCTATCATGGAGCGGCATCAACATGTCGTGGTACAATTTTTTCCCATTTGGGGCAGGTTTGGGTATATGCTTCTGAAACTGGAGCTTCTCACAACAAGCATGATGGTTTTCGGTAGGGAACGCCCCATCTTTGTCAACATAGAACAACAGGAGTGTTGTGTGAATTTTTTTTTATTTTTCGGGGTTCCTTTGGACATTTTTATGCATTAAGTGATATTTCAATGCATTTATGTGCATAATTCAAATTTGAATTACATGTGCGTGCTTCAATGCATATAAATTGTTTGAAAAATCAAATATGTGTCCTTGGGTCTATGCTTAGGTCCCATGCAAGAAATGGGAATGAATTTAAAACACCGGGTCACCGTTGATTGCCAGCTAAACATTGAGATGCCTGGTTTTTAAATTCTAGTAAATCCAAAACTCGTCTGAAATTCATGAAACTTGGCATGCTATCATGGAGCGGCATCAACATGTCGTGGTACAAATTTTGTCTCATTTGGCCCAGGTTTGGTTATATGCTTCTCACAAACACGAGCTTCTCACAACAAGCATGATGGTTTTCGGTAGGGAACGTCCCATCTTTGGGGACGAAATGATATCCATTGCCTCTTATTGCTTTCAAAAAAATTTCTCTTGTAAACATAGAACAACAGGAGTGTTGTGTGAATTTTTTTGATTTTCGGTGTTCGTTTGGACAGTTTTATGCATTAAGTGAGTTTTTAATGCATTTATGTGCATAATTCAAATATGAACTACATGCGCATGCTCCAGTGCATATAAATTCTTAGAAAAATCAAATCTGTGTCCTTGGGTGCATGCTTAGGTCCCTTGCAAGAAATGGGAATGAATTTCAAACACCGGGGCACCGTTGATTGCCGGCAAAACATTGAGATGCCTGGTTTTTAAATTCTAGTAAATTCAAAACTTGTCTGAAATTCATGAAACTTGGCATGCTATCATGGAGCGGCATCAACATGTTGTGGTACAAATTTTGTCCCATTTGTGGCTGGTTTGGGTATATGCTTCTTACAAACCGGAGCTTCTCACAACAAGCATGATGGTTTTCGGTAGGGAACGTCCCACCTTTGGGGACGAAACGATATCCATTGCCTCTTATTGCTTTCAATTTTTTTTTCTCGTGTCAACATAGAACAATAGGAGTGTTGTGTGAATTTTTGTGATTTTTCGGGGTTCATTTCGACATTTTTATGCATTAACTGAGTTTTCAACGCATTTATGTGCATAATTCAAATTTGAACTACATGCACATGCTCCAGTGCATATAAACTGGTTGTAAAATCAAATATGTGTCCTAGGGTGCATGCTTAGGTCCCATGCAAGAAATGTGAATGAATTTCAAACACCAGGGCACCGTTGATTGTCGGCAAAACATTGAAATGTCTGGTTTTTAAATTATTGTAAATCCAAAATTCTTTTAACCATTCACTACTAGGAAAAGGCCTACTAATGGCGCACCGGTTTTGCCTACTAATGGCGCACTACCGGTGCGCCATTAGTAGCACGCCACTAGTATTTTTTACTAATGGCGCACCACTGGTGCGCCATTAGTATCTGGTATACTAATGGCGCACCATGCAGTGCGCTATTAGTATGTAACACCATGCGCCATTAGTGTGCCTCCCGGGGGGGCATACGTAACCATGTGCTTTGTCATACTAATGGCGCACTCTGTTGTAATGCGCCATTAGTATCCTTTGGCATACTAATGGCACACCTTGAGCTGATGCGCCATTAGTATGAATATTTGTTTTTTTTTACTTTTCTGATTTTTGCACAGGTTACAAAATATATTACTGGACAGAATATAGATAGCAGCACACAGCAAGAGCAGATTCATCGAATACAATAGAAAATTAGTCTCTGAATACAATTCATCATATTAGTCTCCGAATTCAAAAGACCGAACAAAGATAAAACATTACAAGTCTCAAGACCGCGAGTATCGAGTTTGTCTTCACATTACAAGTCGATATCGATCATGTAAACTACCATCACATAGAAGAGAGACGATGAGCATCATCGCGATCAAACTGGTCTTCATCCGGTTCCTCCAACGCTCCCTCCTCTCTCCCGCTAGATAGCGGGCGTATCTAAATTCGACCTCCGCCCTAGTGGTGTACCCTTTGTAACTGTTACCGCTGAAATGGTGAACCTGTCTCCGACACTCCTCCCAGTCGTCGTAGACTCCGGGAACCTTACCCTTGTACACGACATACGACGGCATCTCTATGCACAAGCCAAACAACAGACAATACATAAGCAATATGTAAGTATGCAACAAAAGGATCGAAAGAGAAAAGCAAGACATTAATAGCACGATTCATGGTCCTACTAATAAATAGCATCGATTACATCTAAGTTGAACGACTGTCCAAACCAAAGAGACATACAAATTCATTAAAGTTTAATTACACCATGAGCCAATCAATGTTTCAGAACTACACATCACTACTTTTGACTCGACTCATCGGACAGGAGCGTGGATGAAGCCGCCGTCTGTCGTGATGGTCATGAAATCGCGGTCGTTGTCACCCTGCATTTGTAGCATTTCATCTATCTCACTGTTGGACGGTTGATATCTGAGGAAGAACTGCCCCGAGGTATGAAGGACATCTTGATGGATGATGTCCGCAAACTCCGACTGGATGCGAAAGAATTCTTGTCTGAGGTCCGCATCCTGGACTGCCGACAAGCTCGCGGCCCAATCTTTGAGATTATCTGGTAGCAGAAGTTGATGATGGTCCTTTACGATCGCCCGCATGTGATGGAGGGCGTAGTAGGCATCCTTCTGACCGCCAGGCGGCTGCTTGACGCAGCAGAACTTCGTATTGTGTGAGAACATGTGCTTGCCGTACTTACGAACTGCCCTGGTGAAGGTGCCTCCAGATTTGGCGTAGCCGGGGAGAACATCATCAAGAACTTTCTAGAAATTAGTGTAGTCTATCTTGGAGTTACGGTTCGGGTCGAAATATGTGGCCATGGAATATTCCGGGCTTTAGAGGATGAGTGTGCAATGTGTGTCACTGCACACAACACGGAATGTTAGAAAAAAAGAACGATCGAAATCTAACAAATCATATGTTACGGGGCGGTTAAGGGATGACTTACTCGGGAAAGTAAGCCACAAGGAAGTTATCCTTATCTAGGTTTGCCAGAATGACGCCTTCGAGGTGTGAACTCGCAACTTGGCGGTCCCCGGCGCTGCTCAAGTGCTTGGCACGCATGTAGAAGGGGTCGACTATCACGATGTCTGGGGTCTTGTCTGTAATGATCCGCATCTCCATACTCAGCGAAAACAGCCGAACGAAGGTGTAGTGCAGCGGATGAAGGTTAAACATAGCAAAGATGTCATCAAACCGCAGGACGATCGTACCCCCGATGTCGCCATCCACAAAGCCCTTGCCCTCTGGCACCTTGGCCACGAAAACCGGGTATGCCACATCATTCTCTCTCAGACGCCGCTTCTCCAAAGAAAGAACACTATCGTGCAGACTCCGCATAGCACCGGTTGCAGCATTCAGCATATTTGGCGGTAGCATCGCCCTACCCGCCACATGCACCCTCCTCGAGATATCCTTAGGTGAATGTGGTCCGTCCTGAGCACGGATCGAACTCGGTGCCGGCTGGCTCGCACCGGCGCCCTTGTTAGTCTTTCGTTTCCGTCCCTTCTTCTTGATCTCCTGTAATGGGACCGAGTTCTGCTCACAGACCGCCTTCTTGAGTGTGTTGGGGCTGATAATATTTCGCACCTCAGCTATCTGAGGCTCGGTGAAGGCGGGAGCTGGAGGCGTGTCCTGAGAACTGAACGCCAGACGACGCCTGTTGCAATTGGATTTCTCCGCCGTACCAGCTAGATCGCGGTCGTCTTGGTTGGGTTCTTGAGAAAGAGGCCCGCAGATCTCCTAGGAGGCAGGTGAAAAACTGCTCGATCTCCTCCTGACTTAGAGTGAAGCACGCGGGAGGGTAGTCATTTCCGGTCTTCTTGGCCTTTTTGCCTTTGCGACGACTTTCTGTGTCCTGCTTCGCCTCATCATCATCATCATCATCATCATCATCATCATCATCATCATCATCATTAGCGTGAAGCTCCTGCCTGATGCCCATTGATTTCAAGTATGCCCTTGCTTTCGGCCCATCTTTGGTCCTCTCTGGCATGTTTAGCAGGGTACCAAGCAGACTCTCGCACACGTTCTTCGTATATGCATGACATCAAGGCTGTGAGGCACACGGTGGATCTTCCAGTATGGCAAGTCCCAGAAAACAGACCTCGTTTTCCATACCTTCTGCAGCGGCTCTGGCGCCTTTCGCTTCTTTCCCTGCTCTGGCGCCTTTTGCTTCTTTCCCGGCAGTGGGTAGTCTTTCCAATTTTTCAACAGCTCGTCTATTTCCTCGCCGCTCCTCGTACACGGGCGTTTTCGGGGTTCTATTTCGCCATCGAACAGATCCTTGCGTTTCCTCCACGGGTCATCGTCGCGAAGCCACCTTCGATGTCCCATGAACACGGTTTTCAAAGACCCGGGATCTCTATCTAGCTGGCGATACGTTGTGTCATCCATGCACCTTACGCATCCAGAAAATCCGTGG
>LR880971.1:801433576-801445000 GCA_904067115.1 Aegilops sharonensis | reverse complement strand
AAAAAAAATTAATACTAGTGGCGCACCATGTGTCTGGTGCATCATCAGTGTCTTCCACACTAATGGCGCATCACCGACCGGTGCGCCATTAGTATATAGTAGTGGCGCACTACTTACCTGGTGCGCCATTAGTATCAATTCTATCTATAGCCCTTTTCCTAGTAGTGATTCACGTGACGTCACGTGTCTTGGTTTAATGAATGTAGGAGGTGCCGTGCGGACAGCTGCTTGACCTTGACTGAAAAGGAGGCGTGCGATCGCCGTCCGGTGCGCAGGCTGACCAAGAGACGTGCAAGCTGTCCTCGAGTGCGCAGGCTCACCGGGAAGCGTCCGAGCTATACGCTGTGCAGGCTCACTGGGAAGCTAGCGATTTGACTTCCATGGCCGCCCACCTTGCTCGCATCCTCTCCATTAATGGCGCCCTAGACGCAGTTAAATTCGCTTTTAAAATATAAAACACTCCTCGCAAATGTTTTAATTAGAACACCCTTATGCAAACCGACAGCTTCCCCAGGAAGCCAAGAGAAAATGTGCCGAACAGGATTTCTGCAGCTCTTGATCGCAAACGTTTTAGGTAGAACACCCGTATGCAAAGTGAGAGCAGCGTAGGATTAGTGCATCCCTTCAACACAAATGGTTGTTTTGGATGACCCATGTGCAACCACGTACAAACAATATTGTAAGATTTGTCAATCCTTGTAACACTGCGATTTGTCAAAATATGAAGGTAAAAATCACTAGCAGTATCTAATTTTTGCAACTAAAATTTAGTAATAAAGCATAGATTTCATTCATAGATTAAGCAGTCGTTCTTAATTTATACAAACAGTTCAACTCGACAGCTGAATCGACCAAAATTTTCCTCAATTGTTGCCAACCATGTACAGAAATAGCTAGTTCAACTATATATACTAGCTAATTTCAAGTACGTTGTACAGTTCCACCACATCTATAGACAGATGAACTGAACAAAATAGCCCCTAAATACTACAACTGCGGAGGGGCTTTGTAATACTTCCGTCTGCCTCTCCTCTGCCGAGCACGCTCAGTAAGAGGCGGAGGAGGAGGAGCCTACCGACGAGCTGGGCAACCGCAATGCGGTGCCTGCCGCTAATGCAGCTTTAGCGACGCTCACCTCGAACGCCCTCGTTGCGGTGGTTCTCCTCGTAGATCTCCTGATTCCTCGCCTCTGAGGCGGTGTGTACCGCTGCGACTGCGGCGGTAAGGCTCTTTGCATGCTCGACGAGGCGCTCCTCCTCCTCCCGCAGGAACTCGGTATAGCGCGCAAGGTCGCTGTCGCACGTCCGGGCATCCACCTTTGCCTCCCGCCTTTGGGCGGCGGTGGCGGAGCAGGTGNCTGCGACTGCGGCGGTAAGGCTCTTTGCATGCTCGACGAGGCGCTCCTCCTCCTCCCGCAGGAACTCGGTATAGCGCGCAAGGTCGCTGTCGCACGTCCGGGCATCCACCTTTGCCTCCCGCCTTTGGGCGGCGGTGGCGGAGCAGGTGATGACCCCTGTGGTCGACGGTGGGCTGGCGGCCATGGCGGCCGACGATGTGGTGGCGGCCACGACCACCACCTCCCGCCTTCGAGCCTCGGGTGATGGCCATAGTGGCCGGCAGTGGGGTGGCGGCCACGACGGCCGTCTCCCGCCTTCGGGGCACGGCGGCGGAGTGGGCGATGGCCCTGGCTTTCGACGGTGCTGTGGCGGCAACGGCGGCCGGCAATAGCTGCCAACGGGCACCGGCGGCAGAGCGTGTGGTGGGTGCTCCGCGCACACCCAACAGGGATGCCACGCACACTACGCTACGCCGGGGACTGCGCTGCGGCCGCAGTGTAGCCTCCCAGCGGGAGCTGTCCTCTGATGACGGCGGAGTGGCTAAGCAATGACGACGGACCGGTGCCATTGGCGAATGTGGGAGAAGCAGATGAGATAAGCTACAGGGATGGAGGGGAAAATGCTACGCAGGACTCGCCAGCCATGAGGGTTTTTATAGCAGGCCGGTAAGCATTGGGATTTTGGGGGATTTCACCGAGTCGGGCAGGAAGCTTGCGCGGGAACCTGCGAGGTTGCACGGGAACGGCTCACTGACGATTCATTGGCGCCCCCGTTTGTCAAAANTTTTATAGCAGGCCGGTAAGCATTGGGATTTTGGGGGATTTCACCGAGTCGGGCAGGAAGCTTGCGCGGGAACCTGCGAGGTTGCACGGGAACGGCTCACTGACGATTCATTGGCGCCCCCGTTTGTCAAAAAGAATGCCCACGCGCGCTACGCAAGCTTGCGCTGTAAGCCATTTGCGGCAGGGTGACAAGACGTGCGAGAGAAGGACGAAATGCCACGTACACTTACGGTTAATAAAAAAATGTTTGCGATTTAATTACGTACTGTACAACCGTCCTGGTTTATAAGAATGATTTAACTAATAAAATACGAATGCATGTCGCCAAAGATTATATAGTTGGATTTGTATTTGAACATAGTTTCCAATTATATAATTTTTAAAACATGTATTAACATTTTGTTGGTTAAATTTGAGGGCAAAGTATGGCACGGAATATAAAGGAGACTGTAGACCAGACGGAGGTGGTACTACACGGCCGCTCTCTACGCAGCGACGCACCTGTCGGCCGGCTTGTAGGCGACAATTTCCTGCGTGTTCAACTGCTCTATGTGTGTGGTTGCTTGTTGTTCAGGCGGCTGCGGCGCGCTCTACTCGCGTACCGCCGCGCGCGATCTGCTCTTGCTTCCCTCCGGGTGCTCTGCCCTCGTGCCTCCATGCGCGCTGCCAGTGTTTTGGGCCGGCGCACGATCATGCACGTTTGTGTGCAAGCGGTTGCGCCGGGCGTGGCGCGACGATGCAAAAATTGCCATGCGGACGCGCCGAGAATCCACGCCGCCCGGCCCCCTTTTATTCCTGTGGAATTTACTTTCATCTCTTGTCTCACACGACGCAATAAGCACACCCACGAGGACACACACAAAGAGGACATCCAGCGGTTCCAATGGCGCTCCCCGTGGCTCCAATGGCGCTCCCAGCGGCCGACGACGACAACGGCGGGCAGTTCACCACGCATCACGTAGTGGACACCCACGTGAGGGGGAAGGCCCTCTCGGTGGTGTACACGAACAATCCGGTCTCGGTGGAGAGCTCCATCCAAACTATGGAGCAGTTCCTTGCCGAGGACAAGTACCGAATGGTCGACCTCGAGTACACCATCGGTCGTGCCGGTCACGATCAGAAGGTTGTCGTCGCCCAGTTGTGCGTGCGACATTACGTCCTCGTCAACCACTTCCACCTTGCCACAAGGGCTTGCGAGCGTTTCTCCAGGTTTATCAATAGCTCCGACTACAGTTTCGCTACGGTGGACACCACCAACGATCTAAAAGCGCTCAATGTTTCGGACTTGAAATGCACTAATCTTGTCAACATCCAGGACCACTACAAGATTTGGGGCAGCGACAAAAGCAAACTGAACTCCCTGGTTGACCTCGCCTCGGCCATCATCGACCCCTACTAGACGAAGATGAAGCAAGAGAGCAATAAGGACAAGAATGTCTGGCACAGTGTGTGGCATAAGGGACTGGATGAACAACATGTCAAGTACGCGGCCATGGACGCGTACACAAGCTACGAGATGTACAGGCGGATTGTTGACATGAGGAATTGTCTTCTTCCTGACCCAGACGAGGGATCGAGCCACATAGCAGTGGTGGGAGCGTCACAAGAAGTAGATGACTAGACGATCGTTTCTCCTACTTTAGAATGCATGCAATTGTTTATTGAGGTGTGTGCAAATGATCTGTATAGTCACTTATGCAATGGTGTGGGCCCCCTGGTCTTCATCTTTTGCGAGGATTTTTCTTTATTTTTTCTAAGGCGTTCCGTGGAGTTTCAGGACATTCCGAGAATCTTTATTTCCTGCACAAAAACAACACCATGGTAGTTCTGCTGAAAACAGCGTCAGTCCGGGTTAGTTCCATTCAAATCATACAAGTTAGAGTCCAAAACAAGGGCAAAAGTGTTTGGAAAAGTAGATACGACGGAGACATATCAACTCCCCCAAGCTTAAACCCTTGCTTGTCCTCAAGCAATTCAGATGACAAACTGAAAGAGAAAAAGAAAAACTTTTACAAACTCTGTTTGCTCTTGTTGTTGTAAACATGAAAAGCCAGCATTCAAGTTTCAGCAAATATTATGAACTAACCATTCTCACAATAACACAAAGGTCTCACAATTACTCATATCAATAGTAAAATCAGCTTGCGAGCTATAATAACAAAACTCGGATGACAACAATTTCTCAAAATAATTATAACATGATATAACAGAATGGTATCTCGCTAGCCCTTTCTGAGACCGCAAAACATAAATGCAGAGCACCTTTAAAGATCAAGGACTGACTAAACATTGTAATTCATGGTAAAAGAGATCCAGTCAAGTCATACCCAATATAAACCAATAATAATGAATGCAAACGACAGTGTGCTCTCCAGCGGGTGCTTTTTAATAAGAAGGGTGATGACTCAACATAAAAGTAAATAGATAGGCCCTTCGCAGAGGGAAGCAGGGATTTGTAGAGGTGCCAGAGCTCGGTTTTAAAATAGAGAATGAATAACATTTTGAGCGGCATACTTTTGCTGTCAACGCAACAACTATGAGATGACGATATCTTCCATGCTAAACAAATTATAGGCGGTTCCCAAACAGAATGGTAAAGTTTATACTCCCCTTCCTCCACAAGCATCAATCCATGGCTTGCTCGAAACAACGAGTGCCTCCAACATTCAACGGGTCCCAAGGGGAGTTTTGTTTGCAATTATTTTGATTTAGTTTGCATAAAGCATGGGACTGGGCATCCCGGTCACCAGCCATTTTTCTCGTGAATGAGGAGCGGAGTCCACTCCTCTTGAGAATAACCGCCTAACATGGAAGATAAGGGCAGCCCTAGTTGAAACATGAGCTGCTCGAGTATACAAAAAAGAATTTTATTTGAAGGTTTGGAGTTTGGCACATACAAATTTACTTGGAACGGCAGGTAAATACCGCATATAGGAAGGTATAGTGGACTCATATGGAACAACTTTGGGGTTTTAAGGAGTTTGGATGCACAAGCAGTATTCCCGCTTAGTACATGTGAAGGCTAGCAAGAGACTGGGAAGCGACCAACTGGGAGAGCGACAACAGTCGTAAACATGCATCAAAATTAATTTACACCGAATACAAGCATGAGTAGGATATAATCCACCATGAACATAAATATCATGAAGGCTATGTTGATTTAATTCAACTACATGCGTGAACATGTGCCAAGTCTAGTCACTCAATTCATTTAAAAGAGGATACCATCCCATCATACCACATCATAATCATTCTAATAGCATGTTGGCACGCAAGGTAAACCATTATAACTCATAGCTAGTCAAGCATGGCACAAACAACTATAATCTCTAAATGTCATTGCAAATATGTTTACTTCATAATAGCTAACACAGGAACGATGCATCATCATATTTACAAAAACAAGAGAGTTCGAGTTCATACCAGCTTTTCTCATCCCAATAAGTCCATCATATATCATCATTATTGCCTTTCACTTGCACGACCGAACGATGTGAATAATAGTAAGAGTGCACGTGCATTGGACTAAGCTGGAATCTGCAAGCATTCAACTCAAGAGAGAAGACAAGTAATATGGGCTCTAAGTTAAATAATCATTCATGCATATATGAGCCACTAAGCATTTTCAATATGGTCTTCTCGACCCCCAAAGAAAGGAAAAGAAAGAAAACTATTTACACGGGAAATCTCCCAACAAACAAAAGAAGAACGGGAAATATTTTGGGGTTTTCCGTTTTAATTACTATAGCAAAGAAATAAAGTACTACTAATTTTTTTGTTTTTCTTAAGGTTTATTAAACACACAAGAAAAAAACAGGAAAAAGAAAATAAACTAGCATGGATATTACAGTGAAAGAGTATGAACACCGACATCTAGCAATGAGTGTGTGTAAACATGAATGTAATGTCGGTGGGAAATACGTACTCCCCCAAGCTTATGTTTTATCGTAAGTTGGTCTATTGCTAGGGATGGCCTGGCGGATACCCATAAGTGAATCCGGGGTCATACTGCGATGAAGAAGGCTCCGGCTTCCATTGGCTGGCAGCCTCCTCTGGATCCCAAGAATAAACAGATAGTCGTGGAGGCTCATCTTGTGGTTCTGGTTCCGGGGCGGGTGTAGGATTTTGATAGGCTTGAATGGCCGCCCACGGAACGATGTGAGGACCTGAAGACAAGTTAAACAAAGAGGGCGCATGCAAAGTAATAATCTCAGGGTGATGTTTATCAAAGTACAATTTATATTTGAGTTCCCCTTCATGACTCTTAATGAGAAAATCATGCGCTAGCATACTCCTATAATCTAAATAAGCACGAGGTAGCGATGTTTCCTCTTCCTCCTCATGCCTAATAGGTATTTCAAAATGTTCAGCTAGGCGTGAGGCATAAATACCTCCAAAGATGGGGCCTTTAGTACGGTTCAGACTTAACCGGCTAGCAACAATTCCACCCATACTAACAGAGTTACTTCGATATAAACCATGGAACAAAATGATAACATCAGGGATACTAAGGTTTCCACAGTTTCTGCGACCTATCAGGCAACAACTAGCAAATAAGGCAAAGTATCGTAAAACAGGAAAATGTATGCTAGTGATTCTTGCATCAGAAATCTTCCTGGTTTCTCCCACCGTGATAGTGTTAATAAAAGCTTCTACTTCATTACGGTGTGGTTCATCCAAGGTGCCCTCAAAAGGTATTTTGCATACCTCGCAAAATTCAGCTAATAGCATCCTCTTAACAACGTCATATAAATGAAATTCTACCGATGGAGGTGAACTCTTAGGGAAAAAGTAGAAATTTTGCACAAAAGTATTTGTGAGTAAGAGATACTGATGACGTTGGTCGCGGAGGAAGTCGGCGAGGCCAGAATTCTTGATTAATAAATAGAAATCTTCATAAATCCCGGCTCTCCTCAAGAAGTCATCGGAACGACATTCACACAGCCGGACCTCCGCGGTGCGAGGCAAATGAAATTTGGGCTTCTGTTCTTCTTCCTTTTGTTTTTCCTTCAAGCTTCGGCTCGATGAGCCCCTCAAAAATCTCTTCATAAAATCTGAAACAATCTGAAATTTTTAGTAACTTCAAATAAAATTGAACCAACTTCAATAAAATTGGTAGTAACAACTCCCACAAGTGCCTAGAGCCTGTATAAAGCATTAGAACTACTTGGAACCATATAAATTTGTCATGCAAGCTCAAGAACAGGGTCACCTATGCAGCACAAATTTGCAATGAATAGAGCACTAGAACAAAAACTAATTGGACCAATGGAGGAGTCACATACCAAGGAACAATCTTCCCAAGCAGTTTTGCGAGAGGTGCTTTGAGCAAGGAGATCGAAAATCACAGCTACGGGGGCTGGAACTCGTGCTTGATTTGGTTTTTCATGTTTGTGTGAGACAGAGGAAGAAGATGGGTGCAGGAATAAGTGGAGGAGGGCCACCGTTGGCCCATGAGGCAGGGGAGCGTCCAGGGGGGTAGGGCGCGCCCTCCACCCTCGTGGCCAGGTGGCAGCTCCCCCCGCGGTGACTTTTGCACAGTAAATTCTTAAATATTCCCGAAAAAATCATACTAAATTGGCATGGCATTCTGAGGACTTTTATTTTCGAGATATTTTTATATTGAGCGGATAAGTCAGGAGACAGACAGAAAGAATACTATTTTACTTTATTTCTACTAAATAACAGAAAATATAAAGAGGGTACAGAAGGTTATGCTTCTAGTTTCATCCATCTCGTGATCATCAAAATGAATCCACTAACAAGGTTGATCAAGTCTTGTTAATGAGCTCATTCCGATTAACACGGAACCGGAGAAATTTCGAATAGCACTAAGTTACCTCAACGGGGATATGAAAATCCCCAACAATAAGTATATCATACTTTTTCTTGACAGTAGGGAGAGGAAATTCAAAACCTCCAAATATAATCGATGGAATTCTTCCAATAGTGTTGATACTATAAACTTGAGGTTGTTTCCTCGGAAAGTGTACCGTGTGTTCATTGCCATTAACATGAAAAGTGACATTGCCTTTGTTGCAATCAATAACAGCCCCTGCAGTATTAAGGAAAGGTCTTACAAGAATAATAGACATACTATCATCCTCAGGAATATCAAGAATAGCAAAGTGCGTTAAAATAGTAACGTTTGCAACCACAACAGGCACATCCTCACAAATACCGACAGGTATAGCAGTTGATTTATCAGCCATTTGCAAAGATATTTCAGTAGGTGTCAACTTATTCAAGTCAAGTCTGCGATATAAAGAGAGAGGCATAACACTAACACCGGCTCCAAGATCACACAAAGAAGTTTTAACATAATTTCTCTTAATGGAGCATGGTATAGTAGGTACTCCGGGATCTCCAAGTTTCTTTGGTATTCCACCCTTAAAAGTATAATTAGCAAGCATGGTGGAAATTTCAGCTTCAGGTATCTTTCTTTTATTAGTAATAATATCCTTCATATATTTAGATTAGGATTTGTTTTGAGCACATCAGTTAATCGCATACGCAAAAAGATAGATCTAATCATTTCAGCAAAGCGCTCAAAATCCTCATCATCCTTTTTCTTGGATGGTTTCGGGGGAAAAGGCATGGGTTTTTGAACCCATGGTTCCCTTTCTTTACCATGTTTCCTAGAAACGAAGTCTCTTTTATCATAGCGTTGATTCCTTGATTGTGGGTTGTCAAGATCAACAACAGGTTCAACTTCTACATCATTATCATTACTAGGTTGAGCATCAACATGAACATTATCATTATCATTATCACTAGGTTCATGTTCATCACCTGATTGTGTTTCAGCATCAGAAATAGAAATATCATTTGGATTCTCAGGTGGCTCAGCGATAGGTTCACTAGAAGTTTGCAAAGTCCTATCATTTTTCTTATTCTTCTTTTTAGAAGAACTAGGTACATCAATATCATTTATATGAGAATCTTGCTCGATTCTCTTAGGGTGGCCTTCAGGATACAAAGGTTCCTAAGTCATTCTACCGGTTCTAGTAGCCACTCTAACAGCATAATCATTTTTCTTACTATTCATTTCATCAAGCGCTTCTTCTTGAGCTTTAAGTACTTGTTCTACTTGAGTGGTATCCATAGAAGCATGTTTGCTAAAAAGTTTAAGTTCACGTCTAATATCAGCCATATAATCACCCAAGCGTTTAATCATATAGGCATCTTGTTTTAATTGTCTACCAAAATAAGCATTAAAGTCATCTTGCTTAAACATAAAATTATCAAACTCATCCAAGCACTGACTAGCAATTTTAGTAGGAGGGACTTCAGCTTTATCATATCTATAGAGAGAATTTACCTTTACTACATGTGTCGGGATATCGGGAGGTTCTTCAATAAATAAGTAATTGAGATCATATACTTCTTCAACAGGCGGTAAATTAAGACCGTGTATTTCTTCAATAGGAGGTAAATTCTTAACATCTTCGGCTTTAATACCTTTTTCTTTCATAGATTTCTTTGCCTCTTGCATATCTTCGGGACTAAGAAATAGAACACCTCTCTTCTTCGGAGTTGGTTTAGGAATAGGCTCAGTAATTGGCTCAGGAACTGGCTCAGGAGGTAGCTCGGGAGGTGCCAAATTATTTTCATTAGCCAACATATTATTCAATAGAATTTTAGCGTCATCCGGTGTTCTTTCCTTGAAAAGAGAACCAGCACAACTATCCAGGTAATCTCTGGAAGCATCAGTTAGTCCATTATAAAAGATATCAAATATTTCAGGTTTCTTAAGAGGATGATCAGGCAAAGCATTAAGTAACTTGAGAAGCCTCCCCCAAGCTTGTGGGAGACTCTCTTCTTCAATTTGCACAAAATTGTATATTTCCCTCAAAGCAGCTTGTTTCTTATGAGCAGGGAAATATTAAGCAGAGAAGTAATAAATCATATCCTGGGGACTTTGCACACAACCAGGATCAAGAGAATTAAACCATATCTTAGCATCACCCTTTAATGAGAACGGAAATATTTTGAGTAAATAAAGATAACGCGATCTCTCATTATTAGTAAACAGGGCAGCTATATCATTCAACTTAGTAAGATGTGCCACAACGGTTTCAGATTCATAGCCATAAAAAGGATCGGATTCAACCAAAGTAATTATATCTGTATCAACAGAAAAATCATAATAATCCTTATCGAGAACACAAATAGGTGAAGTGGCAAAAGCAGGGTCGGGTCTCATTCTATCTCTAAGAGATTCTTTACCCCATTTAATTAGCAACCTCTTAAGTTCATATCTATCCTGGCAAGCAAAAATAGCGGCAGAAGATTCTGCATCAAAAAGATAACCTTCGGGAATAGGAGGCATATTTTCATCATCACTCTCATCATTGTATTCAGGTGCAGTAATTTATCTTTCTTTAGACATAGCAATTTGCTCATCAAGGAATTCACCAAGGGGCACAGTAGTATCAAGCATAGAAGTGGCATCATCAATAACATGCGACATATCAGAATTCATAGCGGTAGCAGGTTTAGGCATCGCAAGCTTACTTATAACAGAAGGAGAATCTAGTGCAGAGCTAGATGGCAGTTCCTTACCTCCCCTCGTAGTTGAGGGCAAAATCTTGGTCTTAGCGTCTTTCAAGTTCTTCATAGTGTCCAGCAGATATAAATCCCAAGTGACTCAAAGAATAGAGCTATGCTCCCCGCAACGGCGCCAGAAAATAGTCTTGAAAACCCACAAGTATAGGGGATCGCAACAGTTTTCGAGGGTAGAGTATTCAACCCAAATTTGTTGATTCGACACAAGGGGGGCCAAAGAATATTCTCAAGTATTAGCAGATGAGTTGTCAATTCAACCACACCTGGAAACTTAGTATTTGCAGCAAAGTAATATGATAGTGGTGGTAACGGTAACGAAAGTAAATACAGCAAAAGTAATGTTTTTGGTATTTTGTAGTGATTGTAACAGTAACAACGGAAAAGTAAATAAGCGAGAACCAGTATATGGAAAACTCATAGGCACCGGATCAATGATGGATAATTATGCCGGATGTGGTTCATCATGTAACAGTCATAACATAGGGTGACAAAGAACTAGCTCCAGTTCATCAATATAATGTAGGCATGTATTCCAAATATAGTCATACGTGCTTATGGAAAAGAACTTGCATGACATCTTTTGTCCTACCTCTCGTGGCAGCGGGGTCCTATTGGAAACTAAGGGATATTAAGGCCTCCTTTTAATAGAGAACCGGAACAAAGCATTAGCACATAGTGAATACATGAACTCCTCAAACTATGGTCATCACCGGGAGTGGTTCCGATTATTGTCACTT
>LR880971.1:801366586-801385910 GCA_904067115.1 Aegilops sharonensis | reverse complement strand
CTTATAAAGAGGTGCAACTCTCTCTCAACTTATGAGGTGGGACTAAACTTTAGTCTCACTCACACCACTCACATGTGTGCATGAATGGGCCAAGAGAATTTCAGAATTTTAGTTAGGCTTTGGGCCAAAAGCCCACTAGCAAATTCCAACAATTCTCACCCCAAAGGCCCTCCTCAGCAGCTCTGACTTCAAAAGGACAAAGTGAAGCACAACGAACCATCGAACACGCGGATGAGACTGACTACCAAAACTCAGTTGCAATCCTGCTCCGTCTGAAGCTGCCATCATTGGCAGAAAAGAAGCTGTGCAGAACATTCGTATCACCGGACGAACACATGTCGACCGCAATGCCGAGTGCGTCAAGTCTATGGGGTGTGCAAACGGGATCCAACACTCTTCAAGGTGATGCCTGAAGGGGGGGAGGGGGGGGGGGGGCGACGATGACAACGCCGTCGTCCGACTTAGCCGGGCCTTAGGGTTTCAACCGAGGAGCGGATTCGAGATCGACGGGGATACAGATTTCCACGGCGTCACCTCCGGGAAAGTGAAACGACGCCTCAGACGTCGACGCCCGCCAGTTGACCAGATCTTGGCAAGCTTTCGCCCGGAGCAAACCCAACACCAACGTCACCCCCACGCATAGCAGTTCCACTGACCCGCCCACCTCCCGCAATGCCACTGCTCCAGTAGTACGGGAGAGCCACCACGAATCCCTCGCCACCGGCACCTTCAGATGGGCTATAATCGAGAAATCTTGCGCCCACCATATACTACACCACCACATCGCACGAAAAGATTGCCGAGCAGAATCTGAGCTGGAAGGGAGGGCTGCCAACCCATCCTAAACCCACCAGATCAAGCCTGAAAAACACTGCTGCAGCATGACAGTTTGTTGACAGTCTTTTTATACAGCAAGTCAATTTTTACGTTAGTGTAGAACAAGATAAATCAATATACAACAGCATTGCAAATTTATCTTTTTCCACTACAATTCTGGAGCGTTGGCTGATAGTTTTTCTTTTTCTTTTGAGCGAACAAAAACATTCGTTCATTCCTACGTTGCTGGGGACGATTGTTCACTTGGGTGACCTCCCAAAGAGAATGTCAGCTCGTTCTTCGGGTGCTATTCTTTTGCGCCAGAAATAGGAAACATAAACACTTTTTAATAATTACATGGTCACTACTATTTTTTGGAAGGATGCATTAATCAGACGTGCGATGCGTTTAACATCAATGACATCAGCTACGTACCCATATTCTCACACCTATCTGGAGATCGAACTCCATAGATGAGCGCCTTGAGTTTTATATTCAATCTGAAAGATCTCTAGCAGATCCGGTAAACCACCGTTCTGCAAACTTCGTTTACAATATTCCGTAAACAAATTTTACGGGACGGCGGATGAATCGGCAGAATAGATCCCGTAAACATCGCCGGAGTTCTTACTCGATTTTCAAACTACTAGTTAGCGCCATTTTAAACATCAACGGAGTTCCATAAACATAGTTCCCCACATACCGCGTCACTTTCTAGATAGTTCAAACTTAATCTTAAACTAGACTAGATCTAAAACTTAAACTTAAACTAGATCACCGGAGTTATTATTGGTGGTGTTGAGTGTGAGAGTGGCAGAAAGATTCCCTCCTCTCACGTAGGTAACTCTGACTCGAGACCGTCACCATCTGCGCAACGCACCGACAACCGACATGCTGCCATCAGAGATGTGAGGTCTCTATCATCGGAGGTCTGGGAAAGGAGCAACCCACTGTAATCTTGACACGTCCAAGCCCATACTGACTGCTAACGCACACAAATACTCTTTTATGTGAACATATTCACGTGATGAGCTGAGAAAAGCCTGGCACGCGTCGCGTCGATGGGAGAGAGAGGGGGCAGGTTGATTTGATGCGATGACAATGTGGTGTGTACGCGCAAGTGGGCAGGGTGTTTGGGCCTCCCAAACTTCAGATGTCTAGATTTCGCACTGCCTTCTACTCACTCCGTTTTCAAAATAGATGACTCAATTTTGTATAAAGTTAGTACAAAATTGGATAATCTGTTTTGGAATGGAGGGAGTAGCTGGCTATGGCTGAAGCGTGGGGACGGTCTGAGATCAGAGGCAGAGTTCAACATTCAGGTGCCCCCGGAATCTCACGAGATCACATTCAGCTAATGTCTGCCGATGTAGGCCACATGAATACGTTCAGCTTTGGGAAATTGTCTTGACGGTGGTACTACAGACTGGTGTAGAAGATCATGTGAGATGGGCACGAGAATCGGTAGGGCGGTACACGAGTTGATCAGCTTATGCGTGCCGTTTCTTTGGTCAGGAGCACGATCTTGCCGCCACGGTTATCTCGCAAAGCCAAGCACCGCTGCGACGTAAGTTTTTCTCTTGGCTAGCCATGAGGAACAGGTGCTCGACTTTGGATAGACTCGCTCGGCGTGGTGCGGCAGGAATCAATTGATCGCATCCTGGTGTCATGTGCGTTCGCGCGACCGGTCTGGCATTCGATCATGGAGGCCTGGGGCAAGCTGGAGTGGATCCCAACGCAGAATGACGCGCTGCTCCCTTGGAGTACATACCTCTTAGTACAAGCACGTGGTATGAAGGACCTACACTATCGTCTGGCAATTGTTAAAGCATCGGAAATGCGGTGGTCTTTGATGGGGCTAGGCCATCTGTGCGCCAGCTTATCGGAAGGACTTGTTGTGAGGGCCGGTCCTGGAGTGAAACGAGGGGATGCAACAGGTGTTCTAGTGGAGGTGTCTCGGCGGGTTAGTAGTGAGTAGTCCACCGTACTGACGAGTGGCGTGCGGCTATGCACGAGTTGTAATCTGGTGGACAGGGCTATGTCCCTCTTCTTCTATCAATATAAGATACGCACACTTGTGTGTATTCTCGATAACTATGTGGTGTGCCAGCGTCGATTCGACGGTCCTTGGACTGGAGTGCAAAATCTAAAGACAACCGGCCTGGATTTGTGTTTGTAGTGCTGTGTTAAAAAAAAAGATAAAGGGACGTGGGCATAGCCCAGTGGTTGGGGGTGCATGATTGTAAACCTAACGACCAGAGTTCGATCCCCGTCGGAAACGAATTTCTGGAATTCTCATGAGGGATGCTTCTTCTATATCAATAAACCGTGGGTGCTAGTGCCCATGGAGTTTCATTTTTTTTTTATACCGGGAAAAGGAGAAAGAAAAACAAAAATCTCAGAAGCCACCCACATGAAAGCTAGGAAGCTAATACTTTGAGCTATGCTTAGTTCCCGATCTTCTCCTGCACTATGTGAGCTACGTAACATCATGCTGCTGTAGGGCCACGGGTTACGGCACACTAGCTAGTATGAGCATCTCTCTACCCCTTCCTCTAAAACTTAATCCCCTAAACTGGTCCCTATCTTCTAATCTCCTATATATAAGGCACTAAAATTTTGACGCACCTATCTCTTCTCCTAAACATAATCCCTCAAACGAGCCCGACCTAACATGGTAGTCCTGCTTCACCTTCATCTTCTCCTTCTTCCTTCTCCCATCTTCCTTCTTTTTGATTCCAGTGGATAACGATGACTTCTGGACAATAGTTGATGTCTAGGAGATAGATAGTGCCTAGTGATCTCGAAATGTAAGTTTTGATAGAGGATCACCGAGCACCATGTACACATGTGAGGAAGGAGTTGAGAATGTCAATCAAATTCCTCCTCTACGGGCCACAATTAGTCACTTCTTTGTCTGAATGTGTTCTTCTCCCTTTTCTTCTCCACAGGCACGATTGTGCGCGCTGGGATGTACTGATTCACTGGAGATGACAATGGCATCTGACGACCATGTTTCTAGACAAAATTTAGCCCAGGCGATATTTTTGAGGGATGAAAAGCTATATTTGTGGAAGAACCTTCAACAACCTCCATGAGCATTAAAATCATACACACAAACAACCCCATGTGCAACCTTGATTTCTCTTTCCTCAGTTGTATGGTAGATCCTTTGCCCTTTCATTCATAAGTTAAATTTTTACTTGATTTTACTTCATCGGCATTTGATTGTACACATGATTTCTTTGGTGAACTGACATTGGATGGAGGGGAATTTTCATCTGCATAGAAGTGCTTACTCAGATTAGAGGAGCTTTTTTGGTTAAAAATATTAAAGAAAGCTTTCTTAAGCTACAAACAATCTCCATATGCACAATCATATGGTGGGCCACAAATCATCTCCATACACATAATAATATGGCGGTAGGTTGATGTGAAATAATTGCTCAAATAGTGTTACACGGCAAACATGTTACAATGCTCATTATGAAAGAATCAAATAATGGACTATATTAGCTAGTGAAGCAAATAAAAAAGGAAGCAACTAAGTACTAGTGTCCAAAGTAAAACAACTTGCAATTGCTTCCTGCTAAGCAAGAACATGGTGTATTGATGATGCAGACAACATCACTACTCACATCGTTTTTACATTCGTAAGAGAATATTACCTTAAAACCCTACCTAATATCTAATGAGAGATAAAAACTATTTATGGCTATTGAACTGTTCTTGATACATCTTTGAAGCAGGGAAAAGAAAATATATAGGCCCACTCATGCAAGTCTAATGAATGATGCCTTTCCGCATGTCAATGGTGAAATTCATCGGTTGCCTCAAGATATGACCGAATATTAAAATAAATGAAAACCATCATAGTCATGTTGTTTCACTTCTTTCAAAGTGACTTAGCCAATTGTTATAACAAAAACCAGCATATTGGCACTTCACTATTACAGAAAATGTAGAAGTAAAATAGCTTAGAATATGTCCATCCAGTATTTTAAGATTGCTCATTTAGTGAATCATTCATACAGAAACTTTTGTGTTCCTCGACGTCTGAATTGGGAGGTAAACTGGGTCTCTTCCAGTGAAATGTCAACTGTTAGGGAGACTGTCATGTATATGGGAATGAAAGGACACATAAGAACTCAAATAGGAGCAAGAATAACCCTTCTGTGCTAGCTCACGTCAGTACAGATAACTTATTTTCCTCTAGGTCTACCGTATATGACATGAAAAATATCAAGAGCCTGCATTTCAAAGTACAACGTAATATCTGTAATGGCAACATAATGTAGACCAACATATATTAGAATTGGAGCCGCACTTTCAGCCGGATTGACATGCGAAGTTCATAGCACCAACAAAAAAAAAGCTCAACCATGAAACTTGACTAAACCTGGAACAGTACATAACAATTTTTAAGTTATGTTTTTATGATAATTAGTTTAAGTTCAATCTAACAGTTTGGAGAACATCCTACAAGGATACAAAAAATGAACTGCTACAATAGCTTTACTTGCACCAGGAAATTGTGCCACATCATGCCTGCATTGGCAAACATGTTATTGTCACCGAAAGGAAAGTTATTATCGTATAAAAAGACTACAAACCTATGCATATTGGTATAAGTTGTACTATCAATGGTTCAAGAAATAGGATGTAGAGAATTTAGCATGCCTCTAGCATGTAGAGAAGCTTACTGAAATATAGATACATGGAACATAATAAAAACTAAAAAAGAAGGCCATGTAACAGTACTTATTTCATAGTGGGAAAAATAAGATTATTTAATAATTCCCTCGCAGGAAAAAGCACATGTATTTCGCAAGAGTCAATGGATCACGATGTTCACTGACGGGAAAATTATAAATTTGCACATCATTGTTGTACTGCCAAGCTGTAGAAAGATTCTTCTACATGTGGATAGTTATGGATACTCTGATCTTGAGATAGCAGATGCGAGTACACACTATATTCCAAATGTGTGATAGAATTGAAATACATGATATGGAGTTGGTGGTGGACATACCAAGCCATAGCCTCTTAGAAATAACCATTTCGATCCATGAATGGCTACAGGCCTAAGCGATATTGAAGCAAATACAAATGTGTTAATTAATCTTAGAAGCGTCGTTGTTATTCATGCTCCATTGCATATGATGTACTCCCTCTGTCCGAAAATACTTGTCGGAAAAATGGATAAAAATAGATGTATCTAAAACTAAAATACGTCTAGATACATCAATTTTTTTCGACAAGTATTTCTGGACAGGGGTAGTAGATGCCAGCACATAGCCTGAAAGGTTAAATGCTGCAAGAATGGAGAAAAACTTGCAGAAGTACTCTAGTAGTTATGAAGTCGAAATTTTAGTCCTAAAATAAAAATAGATAGTTCACCTGTTGTTGCTCATAGTCCATAAATAAGGCAAGCTTTCTGGAAGCATGTTTACATACCTTTAGCCCAAAATTCATCAAACTTGAAAACTCAAATACGTACTGACGTGAGAGAACAACTTATTTTCCAGTTGTGCATCAGAAAAGAGGATCCATTACCTACAGCACACACCAAATATTCAGTAAAACGAAAAGTGCTGAAAGAGCGAATATGGAGAAACAGTCCACAAACATCACCTAAATACTGACGAGTCGAGCAGGTGAAAAAACAGAGTTGGGTGGACTCGAGCTTAAACGATCCAGGCTAAGATGTACTAGTAAGAAGAAGAAATAATGAGAAAGAGAAGAAAATAGGATGGACTTTGCCAGTAGAAAGTTGAAACCCATGCACTTATATATGTTCCTAGCATCGCGAATCAAAAATAAGCATAATAAACAACTATTGAACTCTTTACGGAAGTACCAGGTAAAAAACGCCTCTCTGCCCACGCCAAGTGGCTCGCCCTATGGACGATAGTCGCCAACATGCTGCCGCGAAGAAAGCCTGGCATGGAATGGAACGCGACACGGCCGTGGATTTGGACAGGGAAACAACGGCGGCCTCCATTGGCGGAGTGAGTTGGAGGCGAACTGGTGGAGGGAGACTATGCCGAAGATAGGGTCGCCACTCGGCAGCGGCGCATTGGCAAGCAGCCCGGTATCTACCTGCTTATATTGAATATAGATCATGGGAGTGGGAAAGGAACAACTGGATGGTGCAGACTATATGGACGTGCGTGCGGTGAAGGAAGAACACAAAGCGACATGGTACTGACCTGACATAATCGGCCGGCGCGCGGTGATGCAAACCGATTGCCATTAAAGACCTCTAGCAATGCCGATTTATTTCCTCAAACGCCCGCGAGTGGAATCCCAAATCCCAATCGACACCAGTGACCAGATGGTTCGTTGCCCCATCACCACCCTTAGCGTCACCGGATGAGTCAACCCTGTAGCTCACTTCGCATGGACCTTGTTGTCGTCACGTCTGTTAGAGTAGAACCAGATAAAAAGTGAATGGACGATTAGTCCTGAAGAGGTGTCTATTCGAAGGGATGGGATGGGAAGAAGAGGTGTCTATTCGAAGGCATCCCTCCAGAACGGGTGCCCATTGAGGCATTGACAATCAAGAAAAGAGAAGGGACATGACTATTTAGAAATGATACATGACTGTTCGGGGTTGGACACACCCTTTTAACTAATTCCTAACAGTTCCCCTTGTACAACACCGGGTCTTGAATGCTTCATCCTTGAACCCTTCTCGTATATTCGCCTTCCATCTTGAGAAATCCTTTGTATAATATTTAATGTCTCCTCCAAAAATTCTATGGAAAAAATATGAAAAGAATTATGTAGATATGTACTCCCTTCATCCAAAAATACTTGTCATCAAAATAGATAAAAATGGTTGTATCTAGAACTAAAATACGTCTAGATACATCCCCTTTTAATCATTTTAATGACAAGTATTTCCGGACGAAGGGAGTACGTTGTTAAAACTCCTTTAAACCCAATGAAAAATTAATAAGGAGAAAATGGTGTATCAAGTGCTAGCTGTGTAATGGGATTGAGATAGACACCCCAATGACGAGCTCTACTTGTTTGCAACCATGTTAACTCAGAACTTCTATGTACGTACTGCTACTGCCAGAATTATATACTATCTAGTTTTGTTTACTGTGCATGCAGCTGATATATGCATGCAGCTGATATATGTAGTTGAATAATATATATTTTTTCGAAAAGAGGCGATCTATTACTTAAAAGGTTTAAGCATTACACCCGGTCTCTACATAATTAAGATGCACACAGCCAAACAAGGTCCTGTCACACAAAAAAAAAAAAGACGAAATACAGAAAACATGAAGAGTCCATATAACACCTAAAGCGGAGGGGGGCCAATCCTAAGATCATGCTGCAACCCATGTTGGGTAAACATACCCTCTCCATAGTCCCCAATCGTGTACACGCCTCCGTAAACAGGTCTTGCACTGACAGAAATGCATAACCTCGGTAAACAAGCCAAAAAAGTAACAACATCACCAAATGAGAGTTGCTACTCCTCCTCCTCATCTGGTTCTCAAGTTAAAATTTCAGAATTTTCAGCTAGTACAAACTTCTCTCAACATGTACATTGTCTCTCTCTGTTGCAAAATGCAGTATCCCATGGGGATTCACCTTTGACCATAATTAGGTTATCACCATGTGCATTATAAAAAACAAAATTGTGATAACTACGAGCATAGATGTCTGCAGAAGTTCGACTTCGGATGTGCATTATGAAATCCATTGGCCTTTTTTACTCCATTCTTTTTCGCTCAGATGAGCAGTAAGGAAATGCTAGTAACTAAGGGCGTGTTTGGTTGCCTGGGTGGCTCTAGCCTGCATCGCATGAGGCATCCTGGGTGAGCCTGGCCTGCTTGAGTGGATGCAAGGATGGAGTGAGATGCGGGTTTGGTTGACTGCATGATATGGATGCATGAGGGATGCTATACGCGACAGATGTTGTTTGGTAGGCTGAATTGGGCTTAATTCTGTAAACTCTTCTCTTCCAATTTCAACCATTCAAAATTTTCAATTGGATCTGGACCATTCCATGGAACAAGTAGAACAAATTTGAACTGAAATTGAACCAAAAATTGAAGTGTCAATTTTATTCATCAGGAATTTCGCAAACAAATCAGAATATTTCCACCAATCTGGCACATTGTACTGAGATGGAGTAGATGGCCATGGCTGAGAACATCCAGATGAACAGGTGAGGGCGACGAGATGGCCGTGGCAGAGATGGCCTGTCGGAGGAGATGCCGGCGGCGGAGGTGCGACTACAACTGTATTGGCTGGCACAGTTCAAGGGGAAGAAAGGCGGCGCCGGTTGCGGCTCACGGCGCCCAGGTGCTCCCCTACCCCCTTCTTCCTCTTGATCGATGGCGGCCGCCGTGGCCCCCAGCGTGGGCGTGGAGGAGCACCGGGGAGGGAGCACGAACCTGTGGTCGACGAGGGAGCCCGGACTGGTGATGGACGAAGGAGCTCAGGAGGCGGGGGCGACAGCGAGTTGGGTGCTCGATCCAATCTGAGGCGTGAGAGAGAGAAAGGGGGAAAGGAGAAACGCGAGGTGCGCATGCGGGCACGGGCCTGGCTCGGAGATATGGCGGATTCTTGCGTTCGCCTCATCCTGGCTGAGAGGCTCCTTTTGCATCCGTCGGGCCTGGCCCAGAGAAGCATGCAGCGTACCAAACAGCGATAGTATTGCATGGCGGGTACGAGCCAGGTGCGAGTCATGAAACCAAACACGCCCTAATTGGTTCATAGATGCATGCATGAAGCCGATATCGAAACTGGAGGAGCAGAAACTCTCATGTTTGGTGAAGTTGCTGGTTTTTAGCTTGGTGATCTACTCATCATGTGAACAATAGAAGCCCCTGTTATGCAGTGTCCATCACCACCATGCAGTGCAGCAGCACCTCTTGTCTCTTGAGGCTATTCAAGAACAAAAGCTGGCTGGTGTCGATTATCAGCAAGGACACCCAGGCACCCAATCAGCTGCTACTCAAGGGTCCGCGAAACTTGTCCCCTCAAGAGATCGAAAGCTCACCGAGTTGAGGATGGGTTCGTGTCCATCAGGGTCATCTTCATCCCGGATCAGAGAACAGAGAGTGTCTCCTTTCCAACATCACCCACTGAAGAAAAACAAGGAAAATCACGACCTGAATGGCATACAAATGTGTACAAAGGGAGATCCATTGCAGTTTGCATGGTCATTAGCTTTCTCGCAATCAATTGCAGAACAAGCAGCAGTGCTTGCATCTCAGCAACGGATTCTGTTGCTTCAGGACAGCAGATGATTGTTTCTGTGTCCTTTGGTTGTCATTCAGAAAATGTGTATGTTGTTTCTCAATATATAGGTACTCAAATCTATCTTTGTTCTCATTGTTGATTGTGTGTCCTGGCTAAAGTTTCAGTTGACGTGTCGTTTCTGCTTGTTTCAGTTGACTTCAGCCAGGGCACAGAAACAATCATGTGCTGTCCTGAAGCAACTGGAGAGTAGCTAGCTAGCAATAATCATCTGCTACTGAATACTCCCTCCGTCCCAAAATTCTTGTCTTAGGTTTGTCAAGATACGGATGTATATCTAGACAAATTTAAGACAATAATTTTGGGACAGAGGGAGTATTAATTAATGACTGGTAACAAAAATTTAACAGCAGCAATACTATATAGAATCTTATACTGAAGGAGAAAGACTGCAAGCATATACAACATCATGCAAGTCATCAAGAAAATGAGAAGATCTCATGAATTGTTTAAGTTCAGGATACTAAAACTGAGCTTCCTTGATACCTAGTTTGAACAATTGCCGGCACCTCACGTATATGTACTAATCTGTAACTGGAGGATTAAGCGTGCTACAGCTACTTGGGGAGTAGCTGATTCTGATTCGCGCAAATCAACTGCGCTTGTAGTTAAACTGATTCTGACAGTGAAACTTCTGTACAAATGCTCGGTCTCCTCAAAATATAAAGTCGAAACCTGGCGCACTGCATTACTTCAACATGTCTACAGAGTGATTACTCACCTTTCACCGAGTTCAGGGTGGCCCAATAATCAGCCGGTACTCATCTGGTTACCACTGCAAAGGTATTAACAGATGAACTGTAAAATAAGGATTTAATTGACAGTAATACATACTAGTTGACAGGCTTATATTAAGCTGTAAACAACCCTAAGCAAAAAAAACCCATAAGCAAACATATATAACAACGTCCGAATTGTTGAGAGAACTATTGAGAAGAAACAGAGCGTAACAGGGGCACAAAAGCTTGCTTCATAAAAGAGCACGATGACTGCATACAGGTGGATAAAACAACAAAGGAGAAATGCATTACCGACTTGCCAATGAGCATGACAACTACAGAATGGTCGCCCAATAATATTAAATCATCAACACAAATGACTGATGATTACAGAAAATGAAGTACAGTAACAGTCTAAACCAATTCTATGATTTTGTATTATTATCCATAGTACATTATTATCCGACGGAGAGAATAATGTATCATAAAAGAGAGATGAATCGAGCCAAACACTATTAAACTTCAGAACCGGCTGGGAGCAGAAGTAACTCCCCTGTTGTTGGCTTGTTAATTCAAAGTATTACCAAACTCTCTGAAAGAGTAGACTAGGTTTGTTGGGATGTGTGCTGGCTCCTCTCTCTATGGCAGTCTTCACGGCTTTAACAATGCCATCATCACCCACAACATCATTACATTTGACACTAGTGAGGCAAGGGAGGTTCTCAATTCCAAAGCCGAGAGAGTTAGCTTCAACCGTGCGAAACTCATTAAGCTCTAGTTTTTCAAGCTTTTGGCATGGACCCTGTCCCAAACATCAGATCTACTGGATTAGAACATTTGCAATAAATAAAAACCCTCAAGAATCGGAACCCAACTTCACCACTGAATCTGAGCTTTCCTCTTTCTCTTTGTTGCATCAGATGCAGAACGAGCATACTAGGTAAAGCCCCAAGGGTGCAGAGGTCGTCCTGCTTGAGCCTCCCCACAGCAAGGCGTAGCCGTTGGAGGTTTCCGAGGGAGGCAACCCATGTCGGAACCTGTGGGAAGGCCGAAAAACGGATAGAAAGGTCCTCAAGGGTAGGCAGACACAAAGTTTCCTCATGTAAGAGGCAGCACCCAACCCCAATAGTCAGAGAGCGGAGGTTATGGGGGCCTAGCTTACACAAGGAGGAGACAATAGCTTTGTTGTGCTCCTCCCCAACCATATTTGTATCATCACTGTCAGAATCAAATTCGAAATTAAGGTGAAGCTGCAGATTCCTCAAATTCTTTAGTTGGCCAAGGCCGCACAGGAAGTCTAATGGCTGATCGTAGACGCTGGCAAATTTCAATGTCTCTAGTGCTTGCATCTTCGCAATCCCATCAGGAAATTTAACACCACTAACAAGTAGATGCATCAATTTTCTGAGATTCACAATAGATGCGGGTAATTCCTCTACAGAAGTCCCTCTTAGGTCTAGAATCTCTAAGCATCCCAAACAACCAATTTGTTCGGGGAGCTTGCTTATTCTTGTAACTTTGATGTTCAGGTACCGCGGCTGGAACAACCTCACTATATTTTCAAGATGATGATCTTCTAATGCATAACAACGCATCAAGTCAAGAACACGCAGATGTCTGAACTCTTCCAAAGAAGGGATTGCCAACTGACCTCTAACCATAGTAAGTGAACGGACATGGGAAAACATGAGGTCTGCTGTCATACTGCTGAATTTCCTTCCTCGACACCTTGTAGACAGAGTCGACGAACAACTTTGCTTTGGTTTCCAATTGTCAGAATGGGAACACCAAGTAAAGTAACAAAGTTCTCTTCTATGGACTTGGATATGATGAAATCAAGAATTGTGTCATGAACTCGACAACTCTTCACTATGCCATAGTCATTTGTCTCCCCGGGCTGGATCAAACCCCTATTGAGTAGTTCACTAAAACACCTTTCTCCTAACTCATATGCCGTGTATCTACCCNAATTCTTTAGTTGGCCAAGGCCGCACAGGAAGTCTAATGGCTGATCGTAGACGCTGGCAAATTTCAATGTCTCTAGTGCTTGCATCTTCGCAATCCCATCAGGAAATTTAACACCACTAACAAGTAGATGCATCAATTTTCTGAGATTCACAATAGATGCGGGTAATTCCTCTACAGAAGTCCCTCTTAGGTCTAGAATCTCTAAGCATCCCAAACAACCAATTTGTTCGGGGAGCTTGCTTATTCTTGTAACTTTGATGTTCAGGTACCGCAGCTGGAACAACCTCACTATATTTTCAAGATGATGATCTTCTAATGCATAACAACGCATCAAGTCAAGAACACGCAGATGTCTGAACTCTTCCAAAGAAGGGATTGCCAACTGACCTCTAACCATAGTAAGTGAACGGACATGGGAAAACATGAGGTCTGCTGTCATACTGCTGAATTTCCTTCCTCGACACCTTGTAGACAGAGTCGACGAACAACTTTGCTTTGGTTTCCAATTGTCAGAATGGGAACACCAAGTAAAGTAACAAAGTTCTCTTCTATGGACTTGGATATGATGAAATCAAGAATTGTGTCATGAACTCGACAACTCTTCACTATGCCATAGTCATTTGTCTCCCCGGGCTGGATCAAACCCCTATTGAGTAGTTCACTAAAACACCTTNAAGTGAACGGACATGGGAAAACATGAGGTCTGCTGTCATACTGCTGAATTTCCTTCCTCGACACCTTGTAGACAGAGTCGACGAACAACTTTGCTTTGGTTTCCAATTGTCAGAATGGGAACACCAAGTAAAGTAACAAAGTTCTCTTCTATGGACTTGGATATGATGAAATCAAGAATTGTGTCATGAACTCGACAACTCTTCACTATGCCATAGTCATTTGTCTCCCCGGGCTGGATCAAACCCCTATTGAGTAGTTCACTAAAACACCTTTCTCCTAACTCATATGCCGTGTATCTACCCTCGCTATGAATGAATCCTTCAGCAATCCATCTTCTTATCAGGCCCTTCTTCTTAATAGTTGAATCTTCTAGATATACGCTCAGATATAAGAGACATGTTTTTAGATAAAGAGGTAGATCAAAGTAACTAAGTGATAATATCTTCATCATTCCTTCGACGCTAGGAATCCTTTCCAGTGCACGACCAATTGAATCTTTCACTTGATTCCATAGAACTTCTGTTCTTTCTATGTTAGCCAACAAACCAGATATAGCAATGATCGCCAAAGGTAACCCATGGCATTTTTCCAATATCTGCTCAGAAATTTCTTGAAGGTATGAAGGGCAATTGAGGGAATCCCGGACTAGGGGGTGTCCGGATAGCCGGACTGTCGTCACGGCCGGACTCCAAGACTATGAAGATACAAGATTGAAGACTTCGTCTCGTGTCCGGATGGGACTTTCCTTGGCGTGGAAGGCAAGCTTGGCGATACGGATATGTAGATCTCATACCATTGTAACCGACTCTGTGTAACCCTAACCTATCCGGTGTCTATATAAACCGGAGGATTTTAGTCCGTAGGACACAACAACAATCATACCATAGGCTAGCTTCTAGGGTTTAGCCTCCTTGATCTCGTGGTAGATCTACTCTTGTACTACCCATATCATCAATATTAATCAAGTAGGAGTAGGGTATTACCTCCATCGAGAGGGCCCGAACCTGGGTAAAAACATCGTGTCCCTTGTCTCCTGTTACCATCCGCCTAGACACATAGTTCGGGACCCCCTACCCGAGATCCGCCGGTTTTGACACCGACATTGGTGCTTTCATTGAGAGTTCCTCTGTGTCGTCACCGATAGGCCCGATGGCTCCTTCGATTATCAACAACGACGCGGTCCAGGGTGAGACTTTTCTCCCCGGACAGATCTTCGTGTTCGGCGGCTTTGCACTGCGGGCCAATTCGCTTGGCCATCTGGAGCAGATCGAAAGCTACGCCCCTGGCCATCAGGTCAGATTTGGAAGTTTGAACTATACGGCCGATATCCGCGGGGACTTGATCTTCGACGGATTCGAGCCGCAGCCAAACGCTCCGCACTGTTTCGATGGGCATGATCTAGCTCTGCAGCCGAACAGTGTCCTGGAGGCCGCACCAGCACCCGCTCCGGCCCTTGATCCGGAGCCGGATTCCCCGATCGAGGACGAGTGGTTGGACACCGCCTCGGGGGCTACAATCTCTACGACAATTGAGCCGAACTCTGTCCCTGTCCTTTGCGAAGACCTTGACTCCAGGGTGCCGGACTCCTCTCCGGACTCCGAACCCTCCGTGCCCCTACCAATCGAATCCGATTGGGCGCCCGTCATGGAGTTCACTGCCGCGGACATCTTTCAGCACTCGCCCTTTGGCGATATTCTGAATTCACTAAAGTATCTCTCTTTATCCGGAGAGCCCTGTCCAGACTGCGGACAGGAAGGTTGGGATACGGACGACGAAATTCAACGCCCACCCACCACCCATTTTGTAGCCACTGTCGATGATCTAACCGACATGCTTGACTTCGACTCCGAAGTCGTCGACGGTATGGACGACGATGCCGGAGACGACCAAGACCCAGCGCCTACAGGGCACTGGAAGGCCACCTCGTCATATGACATATACATGGTGGACATCCCGAAAGATGGGAACGGCGATGGAACAGCGGAGGATGATCCCTCCAAGAAACANCAGCACCCGCTCCGGCCCTTGATCCGGAGCCGGATTCCCCGATCGAGGACGAGTGGTTGGACACCGCCTCGGGGGCTACAATCTCTACGACAATTGAGCCGAACTCTGTCCCTGTCCTTTGCGAAGACCTTGACTCCAGGGTGCCGGACTCCTCTCCGGACTCCGAACCCTCCGTGCCCCTACCAATCGAATCCGATTGGGCGCCCGTCATGGAGTTCACTGCCGCGGACATCTTTCAGCACTCGCCCTTTGGCGATATTCTGAATTCACTAAAGTATCTCTCTTTATCCGGAGAGCCCTGTCCAGACTGCGGACAGGAAGGTTGGGATACGGACGACGAAATTCAACGCCCACCCACCACCCATTTTGTAGCCACTGTCGATGATCTAACCGACATGCTTGACTTCGACTCCGAAGTCGTCGACGGTATGGACGACGATGCCGGAGACGACCAAGACCCAGCGCCTACAGGGCACTGGAAGGCCACCTCGTCATATGACATATACATGGTGGACATCCCGAAAGATGGGAACGGCGATGGAACAGCGGAGGATGATCCCTCCAAGAAACAACCGAAGCGCCGGCGTCAGCAGCGCCGCTCTAAATCCCGCCACAGCAAAAACGGTGATTCCGGCACGGGAGATAATAACACACCGGACAGTGCCGAAGAGAACCCCNCCGGAGCCGGATTCCCCGATCGAGGACGAGTGGTTGGACACCGCCTCGGGGGCTACAATCTCTACGACAATTGAGCCGAACTCTGTCCCTGTCCTTTGCGAAGACCTTGACTCCAGGGTGCCGGACTCCTCTCCGGACTCCGAACCCTCCGTGCCCCTACCAATCGAATCCGATTGGGCGCCCGTCATGGAGTTCACTGCCGCGGACATCTTTCAGCACTCGCCCTTTGGCGATATTCTGAATTCACTAAAGTCTCTCTCTTTATCCGGAGAGCCCTGTCCAGACTGCGGACAGGAAGGTTGGGATACGGACGACGAAATTCAACGCCCACCCACCACCCATTTTGTAGCCACTGTCGATGATCTAACCGACATGCTTGACTTCGACTCCGAAGTCGTCGACGGTATGGACGACGATGCCGGAGACGACCAAGACCCAGCGCCTACAGGGCACTGGAAGGCCACCTCGTCATATGACATATACATGGTGGACATCCCGAAAGATGGGAACGGCGATGGAACAGCGGAGGATGATCCCTCCAAGAAACAACCGAAGCGCCGGCGTCAGCAGCGCCGCTCTAAATCCCGCCACAGCAAAAACGGTGATTCCGGCACGGGAGATAATAACACACCGGACAGTGCCGAAGAGAACCCCCTCCAGTAGGACTCGGCGCAGGAGGAGGGAGAAGCAAGCCCGNTTCGACTCCGAAGTCGTCGACGGTATGGACGACGATGCCGGAGACGACCAAGACCCAGCGCCTACAGGGCACTGGAAGGCCACCTCGTCATATGACATATACATGGTGGACATCCCGAAAGATGGGAACGGCGATGGAACAGCGGAGGATGATCCCTCCAAGAAACAACCGAAGCGCCGGCGTCAGCAGCGCCGCTCTAAATCCCGCCACAGCAAAAACGGTGATTCCGGCACGGGAGATAATAACACACCGGACAGTGCCGAAGAGAACCCCCTCCAGTAGGACTCGGCGCAGGAGGAGGGAGAAGCAAGCCCGCACGACAGTGCGGCAGAAAGAGAGGTTGAGGACGATAATTATGCGCCTCCCTCCGAAGATGAGGCAAGCCTCGACGACGACGAGTTTGTCGTGCCTGAGGATCCCGCCGAACAGGAGCGTTTCAAGCGTAGGCTTATAGCCACGGCAAACAGCCTCAAGAAAAAGCAGCAACAGCTTAGAGCTGACCAAGATCTGCTAGCTGACAGATGGACTGAAGTCCTCGCAGCCGAAGAGTATGAATTCGAACGCCCCTCCAAAAGCTACCCCAAACGCAGGCCGTTGCCTCAATCAGAGGAAGTACCCAAGTTACCAGCGTACGAGATGGCAGACCGGCCACCCCGTGGCCGCGATAGAGAGGCTTGTAGACCCTGCGTTCAAGCCGTACCCCGACGCCGTTCAAAAAGTACCAGGGCACGGGAAAACGCGTCGGACTTGCGAGATATATTGGAGGATAAGGCAAAACATACAAGATCGATCTACGGATCGCGTGGGCGCCCAACGACACGTGACGATAACCGTTACGCCGGATACAGAAACTCCGGTCGAGCCGAACACAATAGACAAAGCTCATTGGAGCTACGTCGTGATATAGCCCAATACAGAGGCGCCGCACACCCACTATGCTTCACGGATGAAGTAATGGATCATCAAATCCCTGAGGGCTTTAAACCCGTAAACATCGAACCATACGATGGTACTACAGATCCTGCGGTTTGGATCGAGGATTATCTTCTCCATATTCACATGGCCCGCGGTGATGATCTACATGCCATCAAATACCTCCCCCTCAAGCTTAAAGGACCAGCTCGGCATTGGCTTAACAGCTTGCCAGCAGAATCAATTGGTTGTTGGGAGGACCTGGAAGCCGCATTCCTCGATAAATTCCAAGGCACATATGTGCGACCACCAGACGCCGATGACCTTAGCCACATAATTCAGCAGCCAGAAGAATCGGCCAGGCAATTCTGGACACGGTTCCTAACAAAGAAAAATCAAATCGTCGACTGTCCGGATGCAGAGGCCCTTGCAGCCTTCAAACATAACATCCGCGACGAGTGGCTTGCCCGGCACCTAGGACAAGAAAAGCCGAAATCTATGGCAGCCCTCACAACCCTCATGACTCGCTTTTGCGTGGGAGAGGACAGCTGGCTAGCTCGAAGCAACAACTTGGCCAAACACCCTGATAGTTCGGATACCAAGGATAGCAATGGCAGGTCGCGTCGCAACAAGAACAAGCGCCGCATCAACGGCGATAACACTGAAGATACGGCCGTCAATGCCGGATTCAGAGGCTCTAAACCCGGTCAGCGGAAGAAGCCATTCAAAAGAAATACCCAGGGCCCGTCCAACTTGGACCGCATACTCGATCGCTTGTGCCAGATACATGGCACCCCCGAAAAACCAGCCAATCACACCAACAGGGATTGTTGGGTGTTCAAGCAAGCAGGCAAGTTAGGTGCCGAACTCAATGACAAAGGGGCTTCATAACGATGACGAGGAAGAGCCCCGGCCGCCGAACAATAGAGGACAGAAGGGTTTTCCCACACAATTGCGGACGGTGAACATGATATACGCAACCCACATACCCAAAAGGGAGCGGAAGCATGCACTACGGGATGTATATGCGATGGAGCCAGTCGCCCCAAAATTCAACCCATGGTCTTCTTGCCCGATCACCTTCGATCGAAGGGACCACCCCACTAGCATCTGTCACGGCGGTTTCGCCGCATTGGTTCTTGACCCAATTATTGACGGATTTCACCTCACCAGAGTCCTGATGGACGGCGGCAGCAGCCTGAACCTGCTTTATCAGGATACAGTGCGCAAGATGGGCATAGACCCTTCAAGGATTAAACCTACAAAGACGACCTTTAAAGGCGTCATACCAGGTGTAGAGGCCAATTGTACAGGCTCAGTCACACTCGAAGTGGTCTTCGGATCACTGGATAACTTTCGAAGCGAAGAGTTAATCTTCGACATAGTCCCGTTCCGCAGCGGCTATCATGCCCTGCTCGGACGAACCGCATTTGCAAAGTTCAATGCGGTGCCGCACTACGCATACCTCAAGCTCAAGATGCCAGGCCCTCGAGGAGTAATCACGGTCAATGGAAACACCGAACGCTCTCTCCGAACGGAGGAGCACACGGCGGCCCTCGCG
>LR880971.1:801278028-801305869 GCA_904067115.1 Aegilops sharonensis | reverse complement strand
GATAGCCGGACTATCGTCACGGACGAACTCCAAGACTATGAAGATACAAGATTGAAGACTTCGTCCCGTGTCCGGATGGGACTTTCCTTGGCGTGGAAGGCAAGCTTGGCGATACGGATATGTAGATCTCCTACCATTGTAACCGACTCTGTGTAACCCTAACCTATCCGGTGTCTATATAAACCGGAGGGTTTTAGTCCGTAGGACACAACAACAATCATACCATAGGCTAGCTTCTAGGGTTTAGCCTCCTTGATCTCGTGGTAGATCTACTCTTGTACTACCCATATCATCAATATTAATCAAGCAGGAGTAGGGTATTACCTCCATCGAGAGGTCCATCGAGAGGGCCCGAACCTAGGTAAAAACATCGTGTCCCTTGTCTCCTGTTACTATCCGCTTAGACGCACAGTTTGGACCCCCTACCCGAGATCCACCGGTTTTGACACCGACAGCAATCTTCATCAGACTTGAATAACCTTCCGTGAAATAACTGTCTTGAGTACACCATATCAAGAGCCCTTATATTGTAAATATGACCATTGAATGATGAACAACATGAATGAGTGACATTGTTTTTACGAGTAGTCGTGATTATTCTACTGGTAGAACTTGTAGCAGGGAATGCACATTTAATAATATCCCAGGTATCCACATCCCATATATCGTCAACAACAACAAAGTACCTGTACAAGGACAAATTAGCATAGCTGTAAAGTAAAGTGTGCTGCATAGAGAGACAGAGTAAACGAAACACGTTAACATTGACGAAATGAAAAGGATAAGTACACAAGTGCTGAAAGGGCATATGTTACATACTTAATTCCTTTTGCATGTCCATGTTAGTTTGGAGAATTACACAGAGCAACAGGGATAAGCAATTTTTTAAACAAGAGGCATGCCCACAGAAAAGATCAAGACTGGACAATTATGTTGAAAGACAAGAGATGGATAAAAGATGTATAATTATACGTTGGCGTCGATCAGGTAGGATGAGCAACAAAGCAAGAATCTGGGTGTGGACCCAAAGATCGAATGATCTAAAATGAAAACAGAGTAGACTACATATATAATATATAGAAAAATGTGTGTTTTCCCTCCTAGGCTACTGACTTGGGCATGCTTTCCCGTTAAAAGCAATTAGGCTCACTTAACCTAGTAAACTAATAAAAAATATCTTAGATGGCTATATCGCTATTGATGTATGGCTTTGTAGGGCAACAATAGTGGATGGAGCCTAGCGGATCTCAACGGAGCTGATCTCAATAGAGCAGTGTGGCAAGCGGTTGGCGGGGCGAGAGAGGAGGAAGAAGAGGGAATAGAGGCACAGTGGATCTGGTCTAAAGAGAAAAGCAACCCAAAGGGAGAGGTGATGTGTGTGTGTGTGACAGCTTTCTTGTGAAAACTAAGTGACGTGGATGCCACACTTGCAAAACCAGCATCTACATCATCAAATTTACTGGCCAAAACCAGTCATGAGATAGAGTGCACAAAAAGTTATAGTTCGGGGTGTTAAGGAAGCTCAAGGAGAATTAGAAAGAAAAGTGAGCCAAGTTGTTACTATTGTTTCTTTTACCATTTTGGACGTGTTTGATGAAGGTCAGGTCATCCTTTTTTATGAGAGAATTCTTTAAGTTTGGTGATGGCCAATCAATAAATTTTTGGGAAGATACTTGGTTGGGTGACACTCCATTAGCTCTACAATACCCGACTCTATATAATATTGTGTTTAGAAAAGAAGATTCAGTGGCTTCTGTTCTAGGGGCTAGCCCTCTGAACGTCCAATTCCACAGGGCTTTGCTGGGTGACAAATGGACTAAGTGGATCCATTTGGTGTCTAGTTTGATATTGATTAATCTAACTCAGATGCCAGATTCATTCAAGTGGAGATTAACCACTAACGATGTCTTTACTGTGGAGTATATGTATACGGATATGATGGATTCCGGACTTACTTTTCACAAAAAACATATTTGGAAAACAAAGGTTCCTTGTTTCATGTGGTATTTGCATAGGGAAGTAGTTCTGACCAAAGATAATCTTACTAAGCGTAAATGGCATGTAGCAAAAAAAATGTTGTTTTTGTGATCAGGAGGAAACAATTCATCATTTATTTCTGTCATGTCCATTTACTACATTGATCTGGCGCACGATTCATGTTACTTATAATTTAGCACCACCAACGAATATTTCGAATTCGTTTGGGAATTGGTTGGCTGGTATTAAGCTGAAGGGTCAAATCCGTGCGGGAGTTTGTGCCATTCTCTGGGCAATATGGAATCGCCGGAATGACTACGTTTTTAACCAATCATCTACTCCTAATTTCTTGCAGGTTATCTACTGGGCTACAACTTCAATCTGTATGTGGTCGTCCTTGCAGCATGTGGACGTGCAGGCGCTTATGGCTTTTGGGTGCAGCCGGCTGGAAACGGTTGTGCAGGGTTTATTCAACTAGTTTGGTTGGCGAGCCACTCGTGCATTATGTGGATAAGCTATGTAATCTCGCGTCTGACCGGTTGTGGTCGTGTTTTCTATTTATTTGTCTTACTTTCTGGCACTCGGTGACTTGAACTTGTTTCACGTTTAATAAAATGGTTGTGTCAATCTTGTGATGCAGAGGCCGGTGTACTCCCCTTTTCAGAAAAAAAGAGTTGTTGCTATTGTGAGAAAATGGAATGTTATGGAGGATGAATTATCGATGTTATGGAGCTCTATTCCTGGCAGAAACTTATGTCATATATTACTCAATAAAGGGAGTAACTATGTACCTATGTCTTCAAAATCGTAGAATATCAAAATAAAAGGACATAAATCGTGAACAGAGGCTCGTAGGACATGTTTTATTTGTACTCTCTGCATCTATTACTTTTCCTTTCTAGAAAATAAACACCAACCATTTGACCACTACTTTTTTATAACAACATAAGGAGAAACTGCGAAGATAGAATTAAATGGAACTTTTAAGAAATACCGCTAGTATAATCTTCTTAATAACATATCTAAGTAACTTTTTTATAGATTCAAACAACGCCAAGTAGAAATGGGAAGAAAAGATAAAGATAGCATGTACCTTTTATCTAGTAGAATTATATGTAACTTTTTAATAAATTCAACTAGCATAATCTTCGTAATGACATATCTAAGTAACTTTTTTATACATTCAAAGAACGCCAAGTAAGTATAAATGGAAAGCAAAGATAAATATAGCATGTACCTTTTATCTAGTAGGAAGTCATTGATCTTGCTAATGAGTATTTGTACACTCCCTGCTTCCGTGTTAGAATAACCTTGACCGCTAACTTCACTAAGAATAGTCCTAAGGATATTCATCATGTCTGGACTTCGCGACACGGATAGGAAGGCCCAACACTCGAACTGCCCTTTGATCTCTTGATACACTTGCTTTGCCAGAGTTGTCTTGCCCATACCTCCAGATCCAACAATGGAGAGTATCATGGGTTGTTGTTGTTGGTCTGAAGCACGAACATATTCTTCTGTTAACAGCTTGATTATCTCAGCCTTGGGCTCATCAATTCCGACGAGCTTTGAGGCATGCTCAAAGATAGCAAGGGCTCTAGGGTCAACGGTTGCATTCTTGGAGTTGGAGAAGGCCTCACGACCCTTGTACCTTGCATTCCTCTCACCCACCTCTTTGATTTGTTTCTTCAGATCCTGAATCTCCTTGCCGATCCGATGACGAGCCTTCATCTTCCCGAACTTCCCTAGTGAGTTCTTCACTTTCTCAATGAAACCATCTGGCTTTCCGTCCTTGTCACCGATGCTTTGCATGAAGTCGTCGATGGCATCCTCCAGGTCATAGGAAAGTTCCCGCACCTCATTCATCCAAACTTTATCCTGCACATCAGGATTCTCATCCTCAGACATCTTGAGGAGAAAAGCCTCCATGGGGGCGAGCTTGTGAGTAAGTGACTTGATCTCCTTGCGAATTGTCTTGAAACGCTTGTACTCGTTGCCGAGCAGAACAGTCAGCTTCCCTATAACAGGTTTGAGGACCCCTGTCGCCACGCTAACGAGAGCCGCCTCCATTGTGCGTGGGGGACAAGTTGCTGAATGCACTGACAGTAAAAGAGGAGAGCATGGTTAGTAGACTGAACATCTAGCTGTAGATCGCTCCCATGGAACCTGAAATTTTAGTTGTGTCGGAGACATAGGGAGATGGGTTCATACCTGATTTGTCGTGCAACTCAGAGCCAGCTCGTTTGGTTTGCACTGTCGGCCAAGCGCACTGACGGTGAACAGTGTCGGCCAAGCGCACCGACCGGGACAGAGGAAGGACGCATGGGCGAGATCGGATCTCGTCGACGATTGGGGGAGACAAAGCCTAAAGGGCGGGGAGATGGGAGAGGGGCGGAGGGAGCGCCCCGCCGCTGCCGTGGGTCGGCCGGAGGCCGCCGGCTGCGGCGGCGAGGTGCAGGAGCGCGGAGGAGGGGTTGTTTGGTGGGGTGGCGGCGGTCGCCTCGTGAGCCGTCAGAGCAACCCACGAGACGTGTTTTTTCCCTCTGAACTCATGTCTCTCTGTTCCTTCTTAACGGAATTTATCTGGTTTCTTATTTTATCAAGAGTTTGTGTATCCGGACAAAATTCGAAATGTAATATTGTCACACAATATACACTTTTAGTGACGGCCTGGATATAGTAGGAAGGATGTCCATTGCATTACACGGAACAGATTTGATGATAAAAAAAGGCATTGTGAACATGGAAAATTTTATGGAACCCACGGAGTTTAATAAAGCTTCCATTACCAAAAAAAGCACAAACTTGTACATAATCGTAGCAACAAGAAACCTCATAAACATCATCACAGCAGTACAACACTGCACGATCTCACACGTAGATGAATTGAATAAAACAGATAGTATGTGGCTCACACAAAAAGAGAAATGTGCTAACAAAATATATGTGAGTATAGCAACTTATTTAGAAAGTAAACTCTTGGAACTTGATAACCAAATGAGACCAGCGACCCTCCTCCTGATGATAAATGTTCCTGGTTCTTGACTTGTAACCAGACGAGAGCAACGACTCTAGCTAGTTCCAAGTTCCACTACATGTACAATATGCTTGTCTCCTCATGAGATAGATTGGGAGTTGGCGCCACATTTGTCCCTTCGTCGCATATGGATGATTTAGCTAGTCCTGGAAACACCAAGAAGACAGACAACTTTAACATATGAGGCAATGAAATTAACAATAGACATAATCTTGAGAATTAGCGAGTGGAATGAAATATTACTTACCTCTTGTGGCAGTGGATCATATATAGGTTGGTAACTAGCCACCATGCATCATCAGTTATATACTTTGAAAGAGTAGAGTGAGGCGGTTGGGGTGTGTGCTGGCCGCCTTCTCCATAGCAGCCTTTACAGCCTTAACAACTCTCTCGTTGATGTAAGTATCTATGAGCACGTCACATCTGATGGTAGTGAGGCGTGGGAGGTTTTCCATTCCGAACTCATAAGGACCATTCCATTCCGAGTTATCCGCGTCAACAAAAATCCCGATCGTTTCTAGACTCGGCATGGCTCCTACTGCAAACAGCGGGTACATCAGTCGATGTACATAATGAAACTGCCTCAGCCTTCGGAACCCAACTTCAGCATCAATTGTGAGCCCATGACTAGAACGCCTTCCTTCTCCTATTAGATGAAGAATGAGAAGAGCGGGTAAGCCCCCAAGAATGCACATACCTTTCCTTCCGATTTTCTTCACATTAAGGAGTAACTGTTGGAGGTTGCCGAAGGAATCCATCCATTTTGGAACCTGTGGGACATCTTCCCCAAAAATCTGAAGCTTATGCAGAGTAGGAGGCAAAGGGAACAAAGCTCCCTGTTGTAAGAAGCTTCTCCCATTTGAAATAGTTAGAGAGCGAAGGTTCTGAGTGCCTAGGTTACGAAGAGAAGAGCCGACAGCTTCCTCACGAACTATATCTCGGGTAGCATAACGATCTTCAAAGTCAAGTGCCAGCTTCATCAGATTCTTCAGTAGCCCAAGTTCTTGCAGGAAGTTAGATGTCTGCCAGAAGACACCAACACATTTCAAAATCTCCAGTGCTTGCATCTTTGCAATTCCATCAGGAAATTTAACAGCTTTGTGAACAAGTAGATGCGTCAATTTCCCAAGATCAACAATAGATGCCGGTAATTCACCTACACGGGTTTCTTTTAGGTTCAGCATCTCTAGGCAACCAAGACGCCCAATTTGTTGCGGAAGATTACTTACTGATGTGTCTCTGAGGTTCAGGTACCTCAGCTGAAACAACTTCTCTATATGTAGAAGATGATGGTCTTCCAATTGGTGGTGACCACCAAAGTCCAGAACACGCAAATGACTGAAATCATCCAGACAAGGGATTTCCACGGCATCCGCAAACACATTAAGAGATCGAACATGAGACAACACCAGGCCTGTCGGGATTATCAAATTTCCTTGCTCGCCGACTTGTAGAGAGAGCCGACGGGCTTTGATTTGTGTCCTTACAGTTAGATTAGGATCAGGAACCAAAGTAACAAAGTTCTCTTCGATGGACTTGGTAACGATGAAATCAAGAACTATGTCATGAACTTTACAACTCTTAACCTTGCCGTAGTCATTTGTGTCCAAGGGTTGGATCAAACTCCTATTGATGAGCTCATTGAAACACCTCTCTCCTAACTCATACACCGTGTATCTTCCTTCTTTATGAATGCATCCTTCAGCAGTCCACCTTATCAGAACCTTCTTCTCAATAATAGAGTCTTCTGGAAATATACTCAAATATAAGAGACAAGTTTTTAGATCAAGAGGCAAATCAAAGTAACTAAGTGATAATATCTTCATCATCAATTCGACGGAAGCATTCCTTTCAAGTGTGCGACCAATTGAATCTTTAACTTTACTCCATTGATGCTCCGTTGTTTCTGTGTTATGCAACAAACCAGCTATAGCAATGATGGCTAGAGGTAAGCCAGCACATTTTTCCAAGATCTGCTCAGAAACTTGTTTAAGGTATGAAGGGCAATCTCCTTCAGAGTCGAATAGTCTTCTGTAAAATAACTGCCTTGAGTGTTCCATATCAAGAGGTCTTATATCATAAATATGGCCCCGGAATGATGACCGACATGAATTAGCGACATCTTTCATACGAGTAGTGGTGACTATTATGCCACAGCTGGTCATGGGGAATGCGCACTTGATAACATTCCATGTTTCATTCTTCCATATATCATCTACAACAACAAAATACCTGCGCATGGGTTTACGAGCTCGACTTTAATATAAAGCGCATAAAGTTTGAAGATATTCCTTATTGACAATGTAAACATAAAAGCTGAGGTATGTTTAAATGGTATTGTAGACATAACTCATGTGTGTTTGTCCGTGTTAGTCGGGCACATTATGGAAAACAGAAAGATAAGTGATTGCGAAAATTAATAATATAGCCCAATTACCTTGAGAAGCAGAGTTAATTGCAGAAAACCACCACATTTGGGGTTAGGTTTGCAGAAAACTATATGGTCCTTAATTAGCCATCGTGTTTTTGGTAAACTTTTTGTAAAAAAACACTAATCAGGTAATTTGTCCGTTTGATCACTTTCTGACAAGTGGTGCCGGATTGTAAGGAGCTGACGTGACAAAGTTTTGACATACACACCCCTAGATGCTAAAAGGAAAAGGCAATCAGACCTTCCTCCCCCTGCCTCAATCCTATCTGGATAGGGAGAGCCCCTGAGCTGCCCAACCCCTGTGCCACTTTGGCAACCTCGTTGCCGCCGACAAGCACGTCGGCGACCACCGCTGCCCCTCCTACCATCTCCTTCCTCCTCCCTTTTTCTTTCCTTCTCCTTCGGGACGACGCACACCTCGCCTCTGCCTAACCCAGTCGCTGCCAACCACGGTCATGTTGACGGCGCCGGATTCCACAGTGGCACGTAGCCACCGCCGCTCTCCGACGTGCTCCCCGCCACACACAGGCGCGCGTACGCGCACCACCACCATCTCCTCTACTCCATGGATCCACGCCGAGGAGGGGGAAGTCGGGGACAAACTCCTGGTTTTCTTTATACTCTCTCCATCTATTTCTCTTCTTTTTTAGAACATCAACACATTATTTATTAGTACACACATTTGACCATTACTTTTTCTAACAACATATGGAGAAACTGCGAAGGTAGAATTATATGTAACTTTTTAATAAATTCAACTAGCATAATCTTCGTAATGACATATCTAAGTAACTTTTTTATACATTCAAAGAACGCCAAGTAAGTATAAATGGAAAGCAAAGATAAATATAGCATGTACCTTTTATCTAGTAGGAAGTCATTGATCTTGCTAATGAGTATTTGTACACTCCCTGCTTCCGTGTTAGAATAATCTTGATGGCTAACTTCACTAAGAATAGTCCTCAGAATATCCATCATGTTTGGGCTTCGTGACACGGATAAGAAGGCCCAACAATCGAACTGCCCTTTGAGCTCTTGATACACTTGGTTTGCAAGAGTTGTTTTGCCCATTCCTCCAGGTCCAGTGATGGAGACTACCATTGGTTGTTGTTGCCTTGCCGCACACCCATCGTCGTCCGTCAACAATTTGATCAGCTCAGCCTTGGGTTCATAGATTCCAACAAGCTTCGATGCATGCTCAAAGATAGCAAGGGCTCTAGGGTCAACGGTCGCATTGGCGGTCTTGGAGAAGGTCTCGCGACTCTTATATCTTGCATTCCTCTCACCCACCTCAACAATTTGTTTCTTCAAATCCTGGATCTCTCTGCCGATCCGGCGACGAGCCTTCATCTTCCCCAACTTCCGTAGTGAGCTCTTGATCTTCTCAATGAAGCCATCTGGCTTTTCGTCCTTGTCACGGATGCTTTGCATGAAGTTGTCGATGGCATCCTCCAGGTCATAGGACAGCTCCCGCACTTCATTCATCCAGACTTTATCCTGCACATCGGGATCCTCGTCCTCGGACATCTTGAGGAGAAAAGCCTCCATTGCGGCGAGCTCATTAGTGAGAGACTTGATCTCCTTGCCAACTGTTTTGAAACGCTTGTACTCGTTGCCGAGCAGAACGGTCAGCTTCCCTATGACAGGTTTGAGGACCCCTGTCGCCACGCTGACGAGAGCCGCCTCCATGGCCACGCTATCTTAGAGCTTGGCCAGTCAAAAATGTGCGTGGACGTCAGGTTGCTGAATGCACTGACGACAGTAAACAGCTAGCTACAAATTGACAACCTGAAAAAAAAGGATGGGTTAGTAGACTGAACATCCTGACCCTGAACCTGAAAAAGTGGTTTTCTGCAAACTTAGCTCCCATGGAACTTGAATTTTTAGTTGTGCACCTGACCTGCTGTGCAACTCAGAGGCAGCTCGAAGTGTTGGCCAAGCGCACTGACAGTGAAGAGTGGATTGTTTCGTCTTCTCCGCGTCGTGGATGTGGACCTGAAAGAGAATGGATTGACGGGGGTGAGCCCGGCCATTGCTGCACCAAACAAGCTACACAGCGTGCCCAGTGCCGGCCCAGTCCAACGCGCGGCATCGGAGATGGAAGCAGGGAGCGAGGGGACAGGGCGGTACCTCGCGCAGATGGATCCGGTCGAGGAGTAAACTGGGCTTGGCCGGTCGCGAGGAGAGGAGAAGGGGGGTGGGAGCTCGGACGCCGGCGACAGATCGACGTGCCAGGTGAAGAGTGGATTATCTATTTCCTCGGCGTCGTGGATCTGCACGTGGAAGAGAATGGATTAACCAAGATGAGCGCAACAGCGTCTGCACAGAACGAGCCACGGACCGACCGCGTGCCGGCGCCGGCGGCTTCATACAAGGAGATCGAAGCAGCGCACTCGTACCTAGCTAGCAGGATGGATCCGCCGCAGAGTGGCTGACTGGGGCGACCGTGAGGTAACCCCGGCGAGGAGAAGCTCTGAAGCCGGCTACGAGTGCACCGCGAGACGCAGTGGGAGGGAGCGAGAAGAGAAGGATATGGATCTGGTCACTGGTCACTCGCCAAAACGCATAAACAAGGACCAGCGTCGTCGTCCTAGTCTGGCCCATCTCTCCCTCTCTCCCTCTCTCTCTCTTCCGTGGGCCCAAAACCACGTATTTCCAGATGGTGCGCGCCTTAGCATCTCCTGCTTGGAGTTTACTATGTCCAGATGGTGCGGTGCAGCACCTTACTTCTGCCTGTTCGGATCATATACATGGCGCTCTTGCTGAATATCAGAGAGGAGGCGCCCCATGGTGCTCAACAGTCAACACAAACATTTTCGGTATGAAGTCATTTGGTTTCACAAATATTAATATATTTTTATAAACTTGATCAAACTTTAAAATAGTTTGACCCTTCAAAAAAGTTGAAAGCACACTCTTTGAAGGACGGAGGGAGTATAGGAGCACATAGTATTTATTAGCCGGCAGATAGATCGAGACCTTTGGACCAAGGAGTATTATTGAGAGTTCACATGGTTGGTTCTCACATGCATGGGCCATGCGGGTAGATACATATAATTAAGAAGAACAGCGATCGATTAGCCAACCACCAGCCTGCATGAACAGGTGAATATTTTTTTGTACGCGAAATTTTGTTGATCTTTTTTGCAGGGACAAAAAGAGTTCAACTAGTTCACATGAGAGATGAGACACATGCAGAACACATGATAAATATCACAAATATACTGCTACATCTGCCAGGTTACTGGTCCTTGTATTTTGGGTCATATTCTGACCATTAATTTAACTAATAAAAATAAAAAATTATGTGTAGCAAAAATAATATTACTGAAAATTACATTCAAATTAGAATTCAACAATACAACTTTTAGTGACATGCATTAATATTTTGCTAGTCCAATATTCGGTCAAACTTTGTCCGAAAACATGAAGAGTACTAATAAACCCGGATGAAGGTAATACTTATACTAGTGCAAATGAAAAACAAAGTAGCCGTCGAGGAATTTCACGGTTTTATAGTGGTCGAGAGGCTTTTAGGGCATGTACAATGGTTGATAAGATAGTCATATCTTAAGTTTTACATGTAATCTAGAGATGACAAAAAAAGAGTCTACAATAGGTCATCTCTTAGCCTTAACTTCAATAACTAGCACTTCCTAAAAACGTGATGAGACATATTGTGCTAAGAGATCATCTCTTGCCTTCTCTTAAATAAGAAACCCCACACCAGGCCCCCGCGTCGCTCCCACAGGGGCGACTCGGGCGGCGTAACCTAGCCCGCCGCCGGCCCTCTCCCCCACCTCTCCTTTCCCTCGTCGCCACCGGAGGTGGCCGCCGGCTCGCCGCTCGGCCGTCGGTGAAGGTGGCGGCGAGGATCTGGCCGCCCCGTTATTCCTCGGGGGGCTTTGGATCCATGGCAACGGCCTCGGCTGGTGGATCGACGTCGGGTCTGCGGTGACCGGTGCTCGTTGGTGCTGGCCGTTCTTCCTCGGCCGCGGGGGCGGCGAGGCGGCGCCGGGTGGCGGCTGTGGTGCGGGCTTCTCGGCGGCGCCCGATCCAGATTTGAAGGCCTCCGTCTACTTCAACCAGGGCTGCCTCCGATGGTCCTGCTTTGGGCGGCCTTTGTCGCCGGAGTTGTACCTGTTTGGCGGCTGGAGGTGGGAGGTGGCTCCGAAGAAATCTGAGGCCAGCAGTGCTGGCCACGACAGCGGCGACACCCGAGGGCGCCGTACCCTTCTTGTAGGCGTCGTCCAGGTCGCCTCCTTCCCCTCTTCCTTCCACCCAACTCGTATGCCGGGCGAAAGCCCAAATCCTTGCCGGATCGAGCGACAGCGGCACTCCGGGCGTCGTCACCCTCTTGGGGGTGTCGTTCGTGGTGAGCTTGGGGTGGATGTGATGCTTTGGTTGCTTGGTGGCGGTTGGTGGCATGGTCGGAGTTCGTCTGGTGGTGGTGCGTTGGCGCTCTGCCGCCTATGTGCTCAGCCTCGGAGTCCTTCTTCCACGGTGCTTGGTCTTCAGCAGCCCTGCCAGACTCGGCGGAGCGGTGCTTCATCCTACTCATTGATGACGGCGTATCTCGGCGGCGTGGCGCAGTGGAGATTCGGCGTCCGATGTGTGGCCATGGACTCGCGCAGGAGGACGAAGCTGTCTGGTGTCGTGGTGACGTCGATGGCTGAGTGGCCAGACAAGGTAGAAGCCTCAATATTTGCTCTGAAGACGGACCGGTGGAAGATGGCGGTGACGACACACGAGTGCGTCGAACCGGTTTATACCCCAGACCCGGTATGTGGCTCGGCTGGGGCTTCCGGCTTTTGATGTTAGGGTTAGGTGAGTGGTCTGAGTAGTGGCCCAGCTAGCACCCCTTCATCATTTTGATGTTAGGCTTAGATGAGTGGTCTGGGTAGTGGCCCAGCTAGCAAGCCTTCATCATTTGGATAGGAGTAGTGGCATATGTTGCCAAGCTGGATTCAGGCATATTGTTGTAATACTTTGTAAGGTCCTCGAAAATAATCAATAAAGTGGCCGCATGCATCTCCCAGATGCAGAGGCCGGGGGTCATCCTCCTTTTCTAAAAAAATAAATAAATAAGAGAAGACAAACCTTTTCTTATGAATTCTCCCTTCTCCATCTCATCATTTATCCTACGTGGCACTTCTAAGATAGCATCATATTACATATAGCCTCAGATCCCAAGAGAGATAGGGTGAGAAAGAGTGCATTTTGTCCAACCCAGGCCGGAACAGTGCCAGGAAGACAACCCGTACCCAACAACAGCCTAGCCCAGACAGCGTCGTTATTAGGCTTTAATTCGCTCTGTTCCACGTGGGCCTCCTCAGTTAAAGCGAATAGTGCAGCGATAGCAAGTTACTAGCAACCTCCTCCATCATTGTTTTTTCTGTGTCCACATCAACCTCCTCCTCTAGCAAGACAGTAGTTGTCATCTCTTAATGAAATGAAATAAGGACTCACTGTTCTTCGTCAAAAAAAAAAAACCCAGATAACTATTGCAAGCGCATATGTAAGAAAAATGTAATCCTAATGGCATCCAGGTCTGTCAAGATAATGACATGAGTTTATCGTAAGTTAGCCAACCACCTGCCGGCTTGAACAGGTGAATAATTTTTTAGTCATAGAAATTTTTGTTGATCTTTTTGCAAGGAGAAAAAGAGTTCAAGTAGTACATATGAGACACATGCAATCACGATCCAAACACATGATAAATATCACAAATAGACTACTACCTCTATCTGGGTTTATTGGCCCCCCTCGTATTTTGGGTCATATTTTCACCATTATTTTAACTAATAAAAATAAAAATTGTATGCAACAAAAATAATATTACCGAAAATTACATTCAAATTAGAGTTCAATAATACAATTTTTAGTGACATGCATTAGCATTTTGCTAGTCAAATATATGGTCAAACTTTGAGTCAAAACATGATGAAAACTAATAAACCTGGACGAAGGTAGTACTTATATGGCTAGTCATAGTGAAAGTAACACAGATAGTAATATGCATGTCACATAAGCAAAAAAATATGATGTGATAAGTAATTAGAGAGAAGAGAGACAAATAGAGTAACATAATATTTTACCATCACTAGGTATTTCCAATGTAAAACAAGTCTATAAAATAATAAATAAAGTGATGCATGATACTGCACATATGTTGCTACCCACTATAAAGGGGAACACTATACGTCTGATGTTTTCTCTCCGTCAGACCAATCCTGTACCGTGGATTTGTTTTACATCGTATGGCCAAAAACATCTGCCTCTCTCTCCACTAAATGCACACATTAATCAATAATGGAAGCTGCCCCACCAACTCGGTAATTATGCACCCACTGTTAGGCTGGTTGTAATGGGAGTATCATAGCTAGTATCATGCATGCCAACTAGGCAACTTTGATGAGGTGGCATAGAATTAAATGAAGTAAGAGAGAGTTGAGTATCATATCATGATACCATATCATAATAAATGCTACATTAGTATGTGTCATGCATGGTAATAAATAAAGGCATCTATGATACTACCATATGATACTATGCATTAGGGAGGTAGTATCATACACTAGTATCATATACATGATACTAACTTATGATACTACCCATTACAACCAGCCTTAGGGAAATCAAAACAGATCCATAATTGATCGCTCCACCGTTGTTCTGGCCACGCTCGGCGATCCCTCCGATCTACGTGCCGCGGTAGCACATTAGCCCATCGTTGTGGTCCGCAGCGCCGACGTCCTCTCCTACAGGCGACCATGGTGGCCTTAATGGTGAGCACCACGCAAATCTAGGCATGATTTTGCTCCTCCGTCCTTATCTTGCTGCAGCGCCTTTTCTAACCTAGCCGTCCGCGTAGCCCTTGAACATCGACGCACCAAGGTGTCTGGGACCCTCGCCAACGTCGCAGAGGAGGTCGATGTTACTGGTGTCCGGCTCCGGCGTTCCTAGTTCACAACGACGAAAGGACCATGTATCGCTAGTCCATACGACGTGCTACATGCATGCCCTACTTTTTCATCTTCAGTTCTTATAGGTGTGTTCAGCTTTGCTTTGTCTCCATGCTTTGTACATTGCTTCCTAATTTCCCACATATTATGGAGAAGATGCGGCCCCTTCATGGTCTGGTTTTGAATAAGTACCTATAAATATTTTGTTATTCCCACTTTTAAAAATCTATGCTTCCACTTGGCAGATTATGTTGGATTGCATAACATGATGCTTCCAAAATTTCATGCTCCATACGCTTAGTTTGCTTCATAAGCACCATGGTTGTGTTTCTTCAATAGTTTCCTCCATATGTTTGAGGCTTGTGCCTATACTGGTCAGTTTACTTCATTTTCATTGTTCATGTTGTTTTGTAGGCGTTCTATTTGCAGTCAAATCAAACAATTCATGCCTCCTAAATTTCTCCAATGCTGACGGGAGTGGAAGAAAATGCTTTGCCGCGGTGAGCATGGAGTGGTAGTCATTGGTGGGCACGACGTGTGGAAAGAAGTTGAGCATCTCAGTGGATATTGTACTCTTCATCAGCTTGGGAGCAAACTTTGTAAGTGTTGTTACGTTGCACATTTTGGAGCAAACTTTGTAATCAACCATCGGCTTTGGAAGCACATGGGCATTTTTTTTGTAGTAGACGTAATTGTTATGTCGCACATATATGTTGCACCATCTTCTAAATTTTGTATCCAACATATGTCTTTTTGCTTCCTACCCACAAAGATGAAGCTTCAGTTACAGAATAACCAAGCGATGGAGGTTTTACAAAACATTTAGGACCTCAGTAAGTCCCGAACGTTCGATTTTTAAGCATGCTAATCCGAACTCTTTTCATGACAACTTTGGTTAAGGCGATGTTGACAAACATGGCAATTTTCTGACAAAAAATCAACCTAGAACAAAGTTGTCATGTGTTAACAACTAAAGTTGCCACCTCGGAGCAACTAAAGTTGCCATCAAAAAACGTTCGGGATGACATGCTTAAATTTCGAACGTTCAGGATTTATCTATTCCGAACATTTATGCTTCCTACACAGTTGAACAAAGTTTCAGTTAGACACTAATCATGCTTCTAACAATAGCATACTATGCTTCCTATGCATCGAAATAAATTATGCTTCTCTTACACATTAATCAGGCATGCTTCCACCATTGCTGCCCAATGCTTCAAGTGTTCAGAGATTACATGTGTATAACCCAACATTTCACTTTAGACGTCCTAGTTTCAACAACAGATTTTTGGAGCATCTTTATTTTGAAGCATTTTTTGAATAATATGTTTTCCATCAAATGCGCTTCCATGGATAAAAATTTTGTTTACCACTTTACGTTGCGAAAAAATCTACATAAACGAATAATTTTCCTTATATGTTTATGGAAGCTAATCCCTAATTAGCAGGAAGCTTTATTCTCTGTATTTGTTTGGGAAGAAATCATGATTTACCAAAAGAACTAACGCAATTTCTAGGAAGCAATTAGTAACTAGACGGACAAAATTAGGCAGGGTGGAGAGGTCAGCAGGAGGACATGCTATATACGTGGGACTGGTCAAAGCAGTTAATTAGGAGGGAGAAAAGTCAGCGACTAACCATCATATATCAGATCGGACGGATAGCATGATGTTAATCCTACGGCCATCCACTCGTCTGATGGGAAGCAAAGTAGCCATGGAGTAATTTCACGGTTTTATAGTGGTTGAGAGGATTTTGGATCCCGAGAGAGAGTGTGTGTTTCGTCCAACCCAGGCGGAACAGTGTCAGGACGACAACCCGTACCCAACAACAGCCTACCCAGACAGCGTCGTTATTAGGCTTTAATTCGCTCTGTTCCACGTGGGCCTCCTCAGTTGAAGCGAATAGTGCAGCGATAGCAAGTTAGCAACCTCCTCCATCATTATTTTTCCTGTGTCCACATCATCTCCCGTGAAGCTTTGGCCCTTGCTCTTGATTTATCTCTTACTAGAGTTGTCATCGCTTGTGTCTGCAAGACAGTAGTCGAAGAAATAAATGGTGCAACGGTAGGAAGCTATAGTGCAATTATCAAGGAGATTTCAGAGCGATCAAAGGAATTCATAAGCTGCAAGTTCATCTTTGAAGGCCGTAATTTAAATTTTGATGCTCACAACTTAGCTAAATAACTTGCTAACGATTCTGCTAAAAGACTTAGGCTGCGAGACAGACAGCCTGATCATGAATACACGAGGCGACGAAACAGAGAGAAAAGACTTGTGAACCAAGATACCTATGTGCTGTGGTATTATTGGGGCGGAAAGAATTAGTAGAACCATTATCGCAACTACGCATCCTCTGTCAGCCAAATGATATGAATGTGCGGATGGTCTCGGTACAAGCTCGCACGGCATCAATTCCTGGTTCCTGGCTTTTTTGGATGCCCAGCACCATCTTCTTCATGCAGCCCATTCACGAAACAGAGTGTGTCCGTTCCAACATCAGACAGGACACAGAAATAGTCATCTGCTGTCCTGAAGCATCTGGAGAGTAACTAGCTAGCAATAATCATCTGCTACTGCAAAATTTATTGAAGATTGGTAACATCAAAGTTTAATAGCAGCAATGACGGAGTCCTGAATTAAGGGGTCCTCAGGCGTCCGGTCTATTTGATATGGGCCGGACTGATGGACCGTGAAGATAAAGAAAAGAGACCACCTCCCGTGTCCAGAGATAGGACTCATATATGCGTGAACGGCAAGATTAGTGTCTAGATATGCTATTTCCTTTCCCTGTAAACCGGCTCTGACTCAGTACAACCCTAGGGCCCTCCGATGTCTATATAAACCGAAGGGTTTAGTCCGCAGGGGGTCATAATATCATAGGCTAGACAAGATAGGGTTTAGCCATTACGATCTTGAGGTAGATCAACTCTTGTAACCCCTATACTCATCGAATACAATCAAGCAGGACGTAGGGTTTTACCTCTTTTAAGAGGGCCCGAACCTGGGTAAACACTGTGTCCCTTTGTCCATTGTTACCATTGATCTTCAGACGCACAGCTTGGGCCCCACTACCCGAGATCTGCCGAATTTGACACCGACATTGGTGTTTTCACTGAGAGCTCCGCTGTGTTGTCAACAGAAGGATCGATGGCGCGCCTCTTCATCAACGATGATGCTGTGTCCAGGAAGACTTTTCTCCGCGGACAGGTCTTTGTGTTCGGCGGCTTCATGTTACGTGCCGACTCGACCGGCCACCTTGAGCAGGTCGACAGTTACACCCCCGGTCACCAGATCAGGTTTGGAAACTTGAATTACGTCGCTGATATCTGAGGAGGTCTGATCTTGGAGGGGTTCGCGGCCCCGACTGCCGCTCCCTACCCTCACAAAGAAGGCCCTTCGGATCTGCTATCAGATCCCGTCCGAAGATGAGAGGGTCGACCCTGCCGGACTCTCTCCTATCATGGAGCTCTCAACCGGACACCCAGATGCGATCGCGCCGTTGGTAAACTCGGAGTCACTCCATGCACTTTTCGACAACCTTAAAATGAACCCAATTTTTTTTTCATAGTGTTCCACCATCATGACTAGTATGCATGACAAGTTTCGTGGCTTTTTGCCACTTTATGAATTTTCTACAATTTTTTCGGTGAAAATACCATATAGCACTCCCCGGACGTGACGCAACATGCTTTTGGTGTCCAAATGCGTTCAATTTTTGGATTGAGTGTGGGGGTGGGCATACCAACTCACTTGCAAATTTTAAGGCCATTCTGAAGATGGCAAAAAATTGACCTCGTTCTCCAGAGACCGTTCGGGTAGGAGTGAAGGCCTCGTACGAAAGGAGTTTTCTTCGACAACGTTCAAATGAACCTAAATTTTTTTCATAGTGTTCTACCATCATGAATAGTATGCATGACAAGTTTTGTGGCTTTTTGCCATTTTATGAATTTTCTACAATTTTTCCGGTGAAAATACCATATAGCACTCCCCGGACGTGACACAACATGCTTTTGGTGTCCAAATACGTTCAATTTTTAGATTGAGTGTGGGGGTGGGCATACCAACTCACTTGCAAAATTTGATGCCATTCTGAAGATGGCAAAAAATTGACCTCGTTCTCCAGAGACCGTTTGGGTAGGAGTGAAGGCCTCGTACGAAAGGAGTTTTCTTCGACAACCTTCAAATGAACCTAAATTTTTTTCATAGTGTTCTACCATCATGACTAGTATGCATGACAAGTTTTGTGGCTTTTTGCCATTTTATGAATTTTCTACAATTTTTCCGGTGAAAATACCATATAGCACTCCCCGGACGTGACACAACATGCTTTCGGTGTCCAAATACGTTCAATTTTTAGATTGAGTGTGGGGGTGGGCATACCAACTCACTTGAAAAAATTGAGGTCATTCTGAAGATGGCAAAAAATTGACCTCATTCTCCGGAGATCGTACGGGTAGGACCGAAGGCCCCTTCCGAAAGGACTTTTTTTTTGACATCCCTAAAATGAACCCAAATATTTTTGATAGTGTCCTGCCAACATGACTCGTATGCATGACAAGTTTCGTGGCTTTTTGCCACTCTATGTATTTTCTACAATTTTTGCGGTGAAAACACAATAGAGCATTCCCGGGACGTGACGCAACTTGTTTTTGGTTTCGAAATACATTCAGTTCTTGGATAGAGTGTGGGGGTGGGCATACCAACTCAGTTGCAAAAATTTAGACCATTACGAAGATGTCAAAGAATTGACCTCATTCTCTGGAGACCGTTCGGGTAGCGAAGGCCCCCGTCCGAAAGGACTTTTTAATCGATGACAAGTTTTGTTGCTTTTTGCTACTCTATGAATATCAACTATTTTTCCGGTGAAAATTGAGGTCATTCGAAAAAATTCACATCGTTTACCGGAGACCGTTCGGGCATGAGCGAACCGGCCGTTTTGTCTCAGTTTTATTTTACCACTTGTCGTCTCGTAATGTTCAAATGCATGTATTTTCGTTTATTTTTTGAAGATTTATTGCACGACTAATATCAAATTAAACATAAGGATATATTTTTTCCAGATAAACCATTCCGAGTTCATTCATATTTGAAGATATTTTATATAACTTAGAACAAAATTTAAATCTAAACCTAAAACTAAACTACTCCTCGTCGCTGGCGCTGGTGAGGTCGACGACCGGCGCCGTACCTCCGCCACCTCCTTCGCCGCCGTCGCTGAAGTCATCGTCCCACCAGTTGTCACCCTCCTGCGCCTGCACCGCCGATAAGGCCACCTGTTGGTCCCTCTCATCGCGCGTCGCCGCCACTGCCGCCTCGTCTGCCGACTGGGCCAGCGCCGCAAGTAGCCCCGGCGTCTCGTCGGGGTCGCCGTCTTGGGCGAGGGCGGCCTGCTCTGGCAGGATCGGGACCAGCGCCGGGGAAGGGGACGCCTGTTGTGGGGCACTTGTGCCGGGAGCGGGTGGGCCGTGGCGGTGGCAGCGACAAGAAGAGCTGACCTCGTCGGTAATGTCTTCGACGGGAAGGCCGGCTGCCGCGTTCCTGAACGCGTCGAGGACGATATCGAAGTCTTTGTTGCGCCAGAAGCTGCGGCGCGGCAGCCGACAGGTCGCGTCAGCGGCTGGCCCGAGGCGGAAGGCGGGCGGCAGGCGCGGCATCGGTGGCGTTTGAAGGCGGGCGGGCCGGTCGCGGCAGCGGCGGCAGCCGNCGTCGCTGGCGCTGGTGAGGTCGACGACCGGCGCCGTACCTCCGCCACCTCCTTCGCCGCCGTCGCTGAAGTCATCGTCCCACCAGTTGTCACCCTCCTGCGCCTGCACCGCCGATAAGGCCACCTGTTGGTCCCTCTCATCGCGCGTCGCCGCCACTGCCGCCTCGTCTGCCGACTGGGCCAGCGCCGCAAGTAGCCCCGGCGTCTCGTCGGGGTCGCCGTCTTGGGCGAGGGCGGCCTGCTCTGGCAGGATCGGGACCAGCGCCGGGGAAGGGGACGCCTGTTGTGGGGCACTTGTGCCGGGAGCGGGTGGGCCGTGGCGGTGGCAGCGACAAGAAGAGCTGACCTCGTCGGTAATGTCTTCGACGGGAAGGCCGGCTGCCGCGTTCCTGAACGCGTCGAGGACGATATCGAAGTCTTTGTTGCGCCAGAAGCTGCGGCGCGGCAGCCGACAGGTCGCGTCAGCGGCTGGCCCGAGGCGGAAGGCGGGCGGCAGGCGCGGCATCGGTGGCGTTTGAAGGCGGGCGGGCCGGTCGCGGCAGCGGCGGCAGCCGAGCAGTCGCGTCATCGGCCGGCCCGAGGCGGATGGCGGGCGGTTGCCACACGCGTGGCAGCGGAGGGCGCGGCCTACGAGGGTAGAAGGCGGGCGCCTCGAGGGGAGGCGGTGGCCGGCGGGCGGCAGGAGACCGAGCGCGAGCAGTCGGGGCCTGCATGCACGCCACAATTACTGCGGGCAGTTATTGCATGATGATACGGTCGTCTGCGCCACATCCACACGCACGCCGCCATCGGTCAACGCCGAATTTTGTAAAAAAAAACACGCCCTGCATCTGACACAGTGGGCCCATGGCTGCTAAGCGGTTCGGCTCGGCTCGCGTCCTCACGGCTGCCAAGCAGCTCGGCTCGCCCCACAGCCCCATATACACGGGTGCGCGGGGTATCGGCGTGGACGCGCGGGGTATATTTTTTACATAAGACAATCGTGCCCCTAGCAACGAAGAGGTACGGGCAAATCTCACCTCTTGATGTGTTTAAAGGGGTTAACCATGGCAAGGTTGTCTCCCTTTCAACTCTCCTCTAGATCTGTGCATGCATGGGACCTGCCGCTGCTGGGCAGCTAGCTAGTGACAGTATTAGTTTTCTTGGAAGTTTCGTTCGAAGGTAGACGTAGCTAGCTAGCATCTCATCTTTGTTACCGTTGCCCTGCTCAGTGTCAATTCATACAGTATTTGCGGCATGGTTTCACTCAGTATTACTGTACCACTAGTGGGCAATGATATCTTGTAAACATAAATCTCCACTACCACGTTATTCTAGCTAATGAAATTAAGAAACTTACATAAATGTTTTAATCACAGCTTGGATGATTCGGAGAAAGAGCTGCTTAAGCTACAACCTGCTAATGCATACTCGGCTCCATTGATGTATGCAGAACTTTTGCTGCAAACGTTCTGCAGACATCTCTGCTCGTAGTTACCACATTTGTTTTTTCATAGTGCACATGCTGATAAGCTAATATGGTCAAAGTTAAAACCCCATGCATGGGTTACTGCATTTTGCAACCGAGAGAGAGAGAGAGACAATGTACTTGTTGAGAGAAGTCAGTACCTGAAAACTCTGAAAAATTAACTTGAGAAGCTGATGAGGAGCCAGCAGCAAGTCCCCTGTTGGTGATGTTCCTGGTTTTTGGCTTGTTGACCCACGAGCCATGCTATATATGCATGTCCAACAAGAGAGTGTTGGTGTGTATCCAAACGTCTGCTGCCGAAGCATCCGCGACGCACTCAGAGAGTTCAGGATGCGATCTCCAAGGACAGCTGGTAGCAAGTTGGATGCCCAAATCCGTCGAAGGAAAATAACAATCCGAATGACATACAAAAATTCACACACACGCGCGCGCGCGCGCGCGCACACACACACAAAGAGAGAGAGAGAGAGAGAGAGAGAGAGAGAGCTCCATGACAGTTTGTTACAGTTAAACTTGTTGAGTTGAACTAGTGCATAAGTACAGCGTCCTGCAACTTGCACACGTGACAGAATATGTTTCTATCCTGGTAAATTTGAAGCAGCTATGTGCGACGGTTCAGTGTTTAAGTCGGTTGTGTTGGCAACTGAATCTTGTAGTATAAATGTTGAGGCATTCGTTGTACTAGTAGTGTCTCCTCTGTTTTCAGTTACTGTGTTTCTCCTTTGAAACGCTGAAGAAAACAGAGAGCGAGAGAGGCCTACACACTTCGCATATTCATTAGCTTTCTCGAAATGGCAGTGCTTGTCCATTTCTGAGAGCGAGAAGGTGTTTGGCTACAGAAATGGTAACGGTAATGTTAACGTAATCAGATAGCACCGTTTAAGGAGGTGTAATCAGCTTTTTCCAATTCTGTTTGGTTCATGTCCAGGTAAAGGAATTGATTACCATCCCTGCTGCTCGCCGGGCACCTTCTCCCCGGAAATGCGCTGATTTTGCTCCGCCCCAGCCGTCCAGAATCTCAAGTGCCACCGGCCGTCCCCGAATTCAAGCGTTGTCGGCCGCTTGGATCAAGCGCCTTCGGCCGTCCTGTTAAACTGTATAGATAACCGATACGGTTAGTATCTAGGTTGTAGTTATCTTGTATAACAACCTGTATTTATCTCTTTGTAAACCCTAGCGGCANATTTTGTTTGGTTCATGTCCAGGTAAAGGAATTGATTACCATCCCTGCTGCTCGCCGGGCACCTTCTCCCCGGAAATGCGCTGATTTTGCTCCGCCCCAGCCGTCCAGAATCTCAAGTGCCACCGGCCGTCCCCGAATTCAAGCGTTGTCGGCCGCTTGGATCAAGCGCCTTCGGCCGTCCTGTTAAACTGTATAGATAACCGATACGGTTAGTATCTAGGTTGTAGTTATCTTGTATAACAACCTGTATTTATCTCTTTGTAAACCCTAGCGGCAGCTCCTAGAGGCGCCCTATATAATGCTATCGAGACCACCGGCCTAGGTGTGTCGATTCAATCTTTTCCTCTCGTCTCACATGGTATCAGGCCATCTCACATAATCTGCTCAATGGGTTCTCCCTCCACCGCCGCCATGACCTCCTCGGCTCTTGCTTCTCTGCCCATGCCGTCCGGTCTCGCGGCGCCGCCGTCTTCCGCTGTTCCCCAACCCTCTGCTAGCCTCATTACTGCCAAGCTCTCCTCCTCCAACTATCTTCTCTGGAAAGCTCAGATTCTCCCTCCCCTTCGCATCGCCGGTGTCACCGGCTATGTCGACGGCACCACCCCCACTCCTGCTCGCCTCCTCCTGGCCGATTACAAGGGGGAGCGCGCTCCTAATCCAGAGTACGCTACCTGGTTCCGTCAGGATCAGATCATCCTGAGCTACCTGCTTGCCTCGCTCACCGACGATGTGCTTCAGCAGGTCCACCTCTTCGACACCTCTCGCGCCATCTGGGCGCACCTCGAGGAGATGTACGTCACGCACTGCCGTGCCAGTGTGGTGCAGATCAAGATGGACATGATGAATTTCCGCAAGGGCAACCTCTCCATGGTCGACTACTTCGCCAAAACCTCTTCTGGTGGGTTCCAATACTATGTTTCATTCATTGATGATTATAGTAAATTTGTGTGGATTTATCTTCTTAAACGAAAGTGTGATGTGTTTGATGTCTTTCGTGATTTTCTTGCCCATGCTGAACGCCTTCTTTCTCGTAAAATCCTGTGTGTTCAATCCGCCTTGGGTGGGGAATACGAAAAACTTAGCAACACATTTTTTCGTCAACTTGGCATTGCTCATCACGTTTCTTGTCCACACACACATCAACAGAATGGCTCGGCCGAAAGGAAGCACCGTCACATTGTTGACATGGGTCTCTCCTTGTTATCGCATGCGTCCATGCCCCTCCGCTTTTGGGACGAGGCGTATCTCTCCGCATGTTACCTTATCACCTCCCGTGGCTCCTCCCCGGAAAAGGCACGACATGGACGCCCCCTCTCTAAACCCTAGAACACTAGGCACCGCCGCCGCCACCACTCCTCCAGGGGCAGCAGCCAAGAATTGAAACCCAAGTTTCAATTATATGTGCTAAAAGCCTCTACTTCTCTAGCTACTTCTCTCTACTCTCTCCTAAGTTTCGGTGAGCAACAAAAAGCCTCTACTTCTCTCACCTAACCCCTCTCTCTACTCTCTCCCCAATCACGCAAGGAAACATGAAAGGCCAGCACACTGCATATGCGAACAACACTTCAAGTGTGCATGCCAAATCCTAAGATCTAGTAACATATAAGATGATATGTGATACTAATTAACAGTAGGATCTAGAGATGCATATTGATACTAATCCTATTAATCCATATGTGATACTAATCCTATTAATCCATATGTGATACTAATTAACAGAGGGGGGGGGAGCGCCGCGTAGGGGCAGCAAGGGGAGTGGCGAGCCGCCGCGGCAAATCGATTGGAGCCATCGAAGCGCGGAGCCACCGTGCAATCCCTAAATCCCAAAACATGGCGAGCCTCCGCAGCAAATCGATTGGAGCCTAGCTAGTGTGGCGCGCGCAAGGAGGAGGAGATCGAGGGGGGCTTACGGGGCTGGAGCGTCGGAGGAGGTGAGAGGCGACCGCGCGTGGTGGCGGCGCACGACAGCTTCGACGGTGGTGAGGCGGCCGGGNGGGCGGCCTGCTCTGGCAGGATCGGGACCAGCGCCGGGGAAGGGGACGCCTGTTGTGGGGCACTTGTGCCGGGAGCGGGTGGGCCGTGGCGGTGGCAGCGACAAGAAGAGCTGACCTCGTCGGTAATGTCTTCGACGGGAAGGCCGGCTGCCGCGTTCCTGAACGCGTCGAGGACGATATCGAAGTCTTTGTTGCGCCAGAAGCTGCGGCGCGGCAGCCGACAGGTCGCGTCAGCGGCTGGCCCGAGGCGGAAGGCGGGCGGCAGGCGCGGCATCGGTGGCGTTTGAAGGCGGGCGGGCCGGTCGCGGCAGCGGCGGCAGCCGAGCAGTCGCGTCATCGGCCGGCCCGAGGCGGATGGCGGGCGGTTGCCACACGCGTGGCAGCGGAGGGCGCGGCCTACGAGGGTAGAAGGCGGGCGCCTCGAGGGGAGGCGGTGGCCGGCGGGCGGCAAGAGACCGAGCGCGAGCAGTCGGGGCCTGCATGCACGCCACAATTACTGCGGGCAGTTATTGCATGATGATACGGTCGTCTGCGCCACATCCACACGCACGCCGCCATCGGTCAACGCCGAATTTTGTAAAAAAAAACACGCCCTGCATCTGACACAGTGGGCCCATGGCTGCTAAGCGGTTCGGCTCGGCTCGCGTCCTCACGGCTGCCAAGCAGCTCGGCTCGCCCCACAGCCCCATATACACGGGTGCGCGGGGTATCGGCGTGGACGCGCGGGGTATATTTTTTACATAAGACAATCGTGCCCCTAGCAACGAAGAGGTACGGGCAAATCTCACCTCTTGATGTGTTTAAAGGGGTTAACCATGGCAAGGTTGTCTCCCTTTCAACTCTCCTCTAGATCTGTGCATGCATGGGACCTGCCGCTGCTGGGCAGCTAGCTAGTGACAGTATTAGTTTTCTTGGAAGTTTCGTTCGAAGGTAGACGTAGCTAGCTAGCATCTCATCTTTGTTACCGTTGCCCTGCTCAGTGTCAATTCATACAGTATTTGCGGCATGGTTTCACTCAGTATTACTGTACCACTAGTGGGCAATGATATCTTGTAAACATAAATCTCCACTACCACGTTATTCTAGCTAATGAAATTAAGAAACTTACATAAATGTTTTAATCACAGCTTGGATGATTCGGAGAAAGAGCTGCTTAAGCTACAACCTGCTAATGCATACTCGGCTCCATTGATGTATGCAGAACTTTTGCTGCAAACGTTCTGCAGACATCTCTGCTCGTAGTTACCACATTTGTTTTTTCATAGTGCACATGCTGATAAGCTAATATGGTCAAAGTTAAAACCCCATGCATGGGTTACTGCATTTTGCAACCGAGAGAGAGAGAGAGACAATGTACTTGTTGAGAGAAGTCAGTACCTGAAAACTCTGAAAAATTAACTTGAGAAGCTGATGAGGAGCCAGCAGCAAGTCCCCTGTTGGTGATGTTCCTGGTTTTTGGCTTGTTGACCCACGAGCCATGCTATATATGCATGTCCAACAAGAGAGTGTTGGTGTGTATCCAAACGTCTGCTGCCGAAGCATCCGCGACGCACTCAGAGAGTTCAGGATGCGATCTCCAAGGACAGCTGGTAGCAAGTTGGATGCCCAAATCCGTCGAAGGAAAATAACAATCCGAATGACATACAAAAATTCACACACACGCGCGCGCGCGCGCGCGCACACACACACAAAGAGAGAGAGAGAGAGAGAGAGAGAGAGAGAGCTCCATGACAGTTTGTTACAGTTAAACTTGTTGAGTTGAACTAGTGCATAAGTACAGCGTCCTGCAACTTGCACACGTGACAGAATATGTTTCTATCCTGGTAAATTTGAAGCAGCTATGTGCGACGGTTCAGTGTTTAAGTCGGTTGTGTTGGCAACTGAATCTTGTAGTATAAATGTTGAGGCATTCGTTGTACTAGTAGTGTCTCCTCTGTTTTCAGTTACTGTGTTTCTCCTTTGAAACGCTGAAGAAAACAGAGAGCGAGAGAGGCCTACACACTTCGCATATTCATTAGCTTTCTCGAAATGGCAGTGCTTGTCCATTTCTGAGAGNTTAAACTTGTTGAGTTGAACTAGTGCATAAGTACAGCGTCCTGCAACTTGCACACGTGACAGAATATGTTTCTATCCTGGTAAATTTGAAGCAGCTATGTGCGACGGTTCAGTGTTTAAGTCGGTTGTGTTGGCAACTGAATCTTGTAGTATAAATGTTGAGGCATTCGTTGTACTAGTAGTGTCTCCTCTGTTTTCAGTTACTGTGTTTCTCCTTTGAAACGCTGAAGAAAACAGAGAGCGAGAGAGGCCTACACACTTCGCATATTCATTAGCTTTCTCGAAATGGCAGTGCTTGTCCATTTCTGAGAGCGAGAAGGTGTTTGGCTACAGAAATGGTAACGGTAATGTTAACGTAATCAGATAGCACCGTTTAAGGAGGTGTAATCAGCTTTTTCCAATTTTGTTTGGTTCATGTCCAGGTAAAGGAATTGATTACCATCCCTGCTGCTCGCCGGGCACCTTCTCCCCGGAAATGCGCTGATTTTGCTCCGCCCCAGCCGTCCAGAATCTCAAGTGCCACCGGCCGTCCCCGAATTCAAGCGTTGTCGGCCGCTTGGATCAAGCGCCTTCGGCCGTCCTGTTAAACTGTATAGATAACCGATACGGTTAGTATCTAGGTTGTAGTTATCTTGTATAACAACCTGTATTTATCTCTTTGTAAACCCTAGCGGCAGCTCCTAGAGGCGCCCTATATAATGCTATCGAGACCACCGGCCTAGGTGTGTCGATTCAATCTTTTCCTCTCGTCTCACATGGTATCAGGCCATCTCACATAATCTGCTCAATGGGTTCTCCCTCCACCGCCGCCATGACCTCCTCGGCTCTTGCTTCTCTGCCCATGCCGTCCGGTCTCGCGGCGCCGCCGTCTTCCGCTGTTCCCCAACCCTCTGCTAGCCTCATTACTGCCAAGCTCTCCTCCTCCAACTATCTTCTCTGGAAAGCTCAGATTCTCCCTCCCCTTCGCATCGCCGGTGTCACCGGCTATGTCGACGGCACCACCCCCACTCCTGCTCGCCTCCTCC
>LR880971.1:801249819-801264245 GCA_904067115.1 Aegilops sharonensis | reverse complement strand
GGGGGAGGGTATGCAGGGGATCGCCGAAGTTTTCCATCGGTGTAGCGGAGTTTAGAGGAATGGTCGGGGTGACGGCCAGCAATAGTGATAGGGGAGGATGAGGGGAGGGCGGGGCGGCGAGGTGGCGTGCGGGGGTATGGAGGCCGGTGGATGGGGCGGGGTAGGCTGAGGGATCAGGCAGTGGTAGAAGGCAAAGAGGAAGACTATGAACAATGCCATTATTTATTTTGAATCATTGGATCAAGATCTGACGGTTCATATATCAAGTGACTGATGTAAGTTTTTTTGGGCACGTGACAAATAGAGCCCCCCCCCCGGCGTCTTTTTTATAAGAAAATCCAATATATTCATCTCCAATAATGATAGTACAAAGAACAACGGAGGTAATAAAAATTACAATCAGGTCTGTGGATTACCTAGCGACAATTAGAAGCACTGAAGCGAGCCGAAGGTGCGCCAACGTCATCGGCCGTTCCCTGCCGGAGCCAGCAAACTTTGTTGTAGTATATAGTCGGAAATTTGTCGTGCTAAGGCCTCTTAGGACCAGCGCACCAGAGCAGCAACCATCGCTGATGAAGAAAGACGTAGATCGGAAGCATAGAACCGATAAACACTCAAACCGAGATGACGAAGACCGGATCCAAACAGATCCACCGCAGACCAGCACCATGAGATCCGACGGAGGCACACCTCCACACGCCTCTAACGACACTAGATGCATCATTGGGGTGGGGATAGATCAGCACCGTGTCCTTCGGTTGTCATTCAGAAAAATGTATGTGTTGTTTCTCAATATATAGGTACTCAAATCTATCTTCGTTCTGATTGTTGTTTGTGTGTCCACTGACGTATCGTTTCTGCTTGTNGGGGGAGGGTATGCAGGGGATCGCCGAAGTTTTCCATCGGTGTAGCGGAGTTTAGAGGAATGGTCGGGGTGACGGCCAGCAATAGTGATAGGGGAGGATGAGGGGAGGGCGGGGCGGCGAGGTGGCGTGCGGGGGTATGGAGGCCGGTGGATGGGGCGGGGTAGGCTGAGGGATCAGGCAGTGGTAGAAGGCAAAGAGGAAGACTATGAACAATGCCATTATTTATTTTGAATCATTGGATCAAGATCTGACGGTTCATATATCAAGTGACTGATGTAAGTTTTTTTGGGCACGTGACAAATAGAGCCCCCCCCCGGCGTCTTTTTTATAAGAAAATCCAATATATTCATCTCCAATAATGATAGTACAAAGAACAACGGAGGTAATAAAAATTACAATCAGGTCTGTGGATTACCTAGCGACAATTAGAAGCACTGAAGCGAGCCGAAGGTGCGCCAACGTCATCGGCCGTTCCCTGCCGGAGCCAGCAAACTTTGTTGTAGTATATAGTCGGAAATTTGTCGTGCTANCCCCCCCCCGGCGTCTTTTTTATAAGAAAATCCAATATATTCATCTCCAATAATGATAGTACAAAGAACAACGGAGGTAATAAAAATTACAATCAGGTCTGTGGATTACCTAGCGACAATTAGAAGCACTGAAGCGAGCCGAAGGTGCGCCAACGTCATCGGCCGTTCCCTGCCGGAGCCAGCAAACTTTGTTGTAGTATATAGTCGGAAATTTGTCGTGCTAAGGCCTCTTAGGACCAGCGCACCAGAGCAGCAACCATCGCTGATGAAGAAAGACGTAGATCGGAAGCATAGAACCGATAAACACTCAAACCGAGATGACGAAGACCGGATCCAAACAGATCCACCGCAGACCAGCACCATGAGATCCGACGGAGGCACACCTCCACACGCCTCTAACGACACTAGATGCATCATTGGGGTGGGGATAGATCAGCACCGTGTCCTTCGGTTGTCATTCAGAAAAATGTATGTGTTGTTTCTCAATATATAGGTACTCAAATCTATCTTCGTTCTGATTGTTGTTTGTGTGTCCACTGACGTATCGTTTCTGCTTGTTTCAGTTGACTTCAGCCAGGGTGTAGAAACAATCATCTGCTGTCCTGAAGCATCTGGAGAGTAGGTAGCTAGCAATAATCATCTGCTACTGCAAAATTAATTAAAGGTGAAAGACTGTAGCAATTATAACACCAGCAATACTATGTAGCAATTTTACATTGATTGAAGGTGAAAGACTGTAAGCATATATAATATCATGGAAGTCGTCAAGAAAACGAGAAGGGCTCATGAATTGTTTAAGTTCAGGATACTACAACAGGTGCACTATGTTTCCAAGATGTCTGGTTTGCGGAAGAACACGCCGAAGGAAATTACTAGACAAGAACAAAATGGCATCATCCAGTTTAAACTTTGCCGGCACCTCATGTATATGTACTCATCCAGTTTAAGGGACTTAGGGACGCCGGGAGAAACAACAAACATAGATTTGAGTACCTACCTATTGAGAAACTACAGATTCTATGAATGGCAACCAGCTGGATGATGTACAAAGCTCAACCTATGTTAAACTGAATCTGACGTTGAAACTGTTGTACAAATGCTGGGTCTCCTCGAGGGATAGACTGAACTGAAGCAAGTTTACCAATTCAGAAAGAGCGCACATGTTCTGAATGACAACTCTGAACTGGGATTGTTGACAGCAGGAATTAATCTGGCCTCAAGATGGTTTCCAACAACATAGATCAGCCACAACACTCAAATACCCAATCGTTCAACACTTATCTGGTTACCACCGCGAAATGATTTACAGATGAACTGTAAAATCAAGATTTAATTGACAGTAATACATACCAGTTATCAGGTTTATATTAAGCTATAAACAACTATAAGCATACATATATAACAATGTTGGAATTGTTGAGAAAACTATTGAGAAGAAACAAAGCAAAGGAGAAACAGAGCAAAGAAGTGGATGAATAGCGGATCTTTTCCTCTTGGCGCCGCCGGTCTAGACCATGGGAAGAAAGAGGACAGATGGATTAGCCAGAGTAAGACCGGGCATTTCTGCAGACGCCCGGCAAGCTAGCGGGAGTCAGCGGCGGCACACGAGGCCGTGGGAGTGGGGGGTGGCGTCATTACCTGACTGCAGGGATCGATCTGCCGTGGACAATGGCAGCGAAGCAAACAGACTCTAGCGACGGCGGAACCCTGGCGCCTCGCCCCGGGCGCCGGCGAGGAGGGAAGCTCGGGCGTCGGCGATGCGTACGGTGGCGGCAGGGAGACGAGTGCGAGCGCAGTGGGCAGTGTGGCGAGAGTGGAGTGAGAGAAAGGGATCTCATGCTCTCGTCTAGTACTCCCTCCGTAACGTGTACTATTATTTTCGGCACGGTGACCAAATTACATAATTATAGACACGTTNACTCAAATACCCAATCGTTCAACACTTATCTGGTTACCACCGCGAAATGATTTACAGATGAACTGTAAAATCAAGATTTAATTGACAGTAATACATACCAGTTATCAGGTTTATATTAAGCTATAAACAACTATAAGCATACATATATAACAATGTTGGAATTGTTGAGAAAACTATTGAGAAGAAACAAAGCAAAGGAGAAACAGAGCAAAGAAGTGGATGAATAGCGGATCTTTTCCTCTTGGCGCCGCCGGTCTAGACCATGGGAAGAAAGAGGACAGATGGATTAGCCAGAGTAAGACCGGGCATTTCTGCAGACGCCCGGCAAGCTAGCGGGAGTCAGCGGCGGCACACGAGGCCGTGGGAGTGGGGGGTGGCGTCATTACCTGACTACAGGGATCGATCTGCCGTGGACAATGGCAGCGAAGCAAACAGACTCTAGCGACGGCGGAACCCTGGCGCCTCGCCCCGGGCGCCGGCGAGGAGGGAAGCTCGGGCGTCGGCGATGCGTACGGTGGCGGCAGGGAGACGAGTGCGAGCGCAGTGGGCAGTGTGGCGAGAGTGGAGTGAGAGAAAGGGATCTCATGCTCTCGTCTAGTACTCCCTCCGTAACGTGTACTATTATTTTCGGCACGGTGACCAAATTACATAATTATAGACACGTTNGAACTGAAGCAAGTTTACCAATTCAGAAAGAGCGCACATGTTCTGAATGACAACTCTGAACTGGGATTGTTGACAGCAGGAATTAATCTGGCCTCAAGATGGTTTCCAACAACATAGATCAGCCACAACACTCAAATACCCAATCGTTCAACACTTATCTGGTTACCACCGCGAAATGATTTACAGATGAACTGTAAAATCAAGATTTAATTGACAGTAATACATACCAGTTATCAGGTTTATATTAAGCTATAAACAACTATAAGCATACATATATAACAATGTTGGAATTGTTGAGAAAACTATTGAGAAGAAACAAAGCAAAGGAGAAACAGAGCAAAGAAGTGGATGAATAGCGGATCTTTTCCTCTTGGCGCCGCCGGTCTAGACCATGGGAAGAAAGAGGACAGATGGATTAGCCAGAGTAAGACCGGGCATTTCTGCAGACGCCCGGCAAGCTAGCGGGAGTCAGCGGCGGCACACGAGGCCGTGGGAGTGGGGGGTGGCGTCATTACCTGACTGCAGGGATCGATCTGCCGTGGACAATGGCAGCGAAGCAAACAGACTCTAGCGACGGCGGAACCCTGGCGCCTCGCCCCGGGCGCCGGCGAGGAGGGAAGCTCGGGCGTCGGCGATGCGTACGGTGGCGGCAGGGAGACGAGTGCGAGCGCAGTGGGCAGTGTGGCGAGAGTGGAGTGAGAGAAAGGGATCTCATGCTCTCGTCTAGTACTCCCTCCGTAACGTGTACTATTATTTTCGGCACGGTGACCAAATTACATAATTATAGACACGTTAGGACTAAATTACTCTTGACAAATTTATTGGTTAGTGACAAGTAAATTAGTTAGTCCTGTAAAGTAAGAGATACATGCAATCAACAGAAAGATATTTTACTTCTTTTGCTACAAGAAGAGATACTTACTTTTTTTCTGAAGGGCTAACAAGGGAATTACGAGAAATACAAAAAATGCATCTTATATTTTAGAATTTTATTAAAAAACAAATACACCTTATATAAAAGAATGGAGGGAGTAATTTTTAACGCGTACAATAGCGACGACCTCGACCCTCGTTTTTTGACGTTTAGTTTTCTTTCTTTATTTCTACATCTCTCTTCGATTGTGTTCTCCCCATGGCCAGAACTAGCATACCAAAAAAAAGTGTAGGGCCTTCGACACAAATGTATCTACTGGTGTGCTACCGTGAGTGGCTTTGGGGCATGTTTGGTTGTCATCTACTCCCTCCGTTCAGAATTACTTGTCGTAGAAATGGATGTATCTAGATATTTTTTAGTTCTAGATACATTCACTTCAAGTAATTCGGAATGGAGGGAGTATGAATTTGTTGCATTGCATGCTTGACTCAGTTGAGCCCGGCTGAGCAAAAGCAGACAAAAACTCACAATCTGCATATCGTTTGGTTGCCCGCATCTAGACTGCTTACATTAGAGCAGTTTTGGCATGGCGTTTGATGTCCTGGATTGGCTGGCTCATGCAACTACACAGTGTTTGGTTGCACACACGGGATATGATTAAGAGTTAACGCTTGCGCTTAACACACAAAGTTATACTAGAGTGCCTCGTGACCGTGGTGGATGGTGACCGCGTCCGACACAACGAGCACGGAGTCATAGATGAATGTTTTTGTCGGCGCCGTGGCGAACTAGTTGCTACTGTCATGGCGATGGAAATATGCAGTGTGTGTTGTTGGAAATATGCCATAGATGCAATAATAAAGATATTATTCTCATATCTCCTTGTTCATGACAAAATCCATGCTATAATTAACATGCGAACTGTAACACTTGTATGACATTTGGAACATTGTTTTCCTCCTTTTTTCAGCGATACATCTCGGTGATGCTCACAAGGAGACGCTCTCTGTTTCCTTTGATGAAAATGAGGCGGATGGATTCAGACCATCGTGAATCCAGTGGATGGAGCGCTAGCACTCGATCTCTTGAGGAGTCTGATGCATTTGTACCAAAGTTCCACAGATGCTTCGGTAGATGAAGATTGTGCGTCCTTGCTGATCATGCACACTCTTGTTGAATGTGCTCAGAAGGCACTGCTGCACTGCATAACAAGGGCTTCTATTGTTCGCATCAGTAGATCACCAAGCTAAAAACTAGGAACATCACCAAACATGAGAGTTTTCAGCTACAGACATTGTGTGCAGTGGATGTGCCTAAGTTTCAGTTGACATGCCCACTCAGAGTTTCAGTGGATGTGCCTCAGGTTTCAGTTGACAATGAAACCTTACAATTCAAGTATTATTAGCTTTCTGTAATGGAAGTAGGCTAGTAGCCAACAATGAAGATAGTACAAGTGAATAAGCACATGTGTGCCACCAAGCAGGATGGGCATGCCAACTGAAACTCTGGAAGTTATTTTCAGAACCATATGAGGAGCAGAAATCTGCTATTGAAGCATGTGCGAAAGTATCAATCAGGAGACTTCATCCCGGAAACAGAGATTGTCTCCATATCCAACAAAGACCAAGATAAGATGTATCACTGCAAAAAGGAGGACGCAAACTAACGATCCAAATGCCATACGATTGAACCTTTGAGATACAAAGATGAAATGACAGACAGCCTGACTATGTGCATGAGGCAAGGAAACAGAAATTAAAGAGTGTGGTTTTCTGTAGCTCAGGCTACATGGTACCCCTTATCTTTGCCTTGTGAATCAATCAGGAAAACTGCTGCTTAAGGTAAACATGCCTTCACTGGCAGGGGCTTAGGCGGCGGTGAGGCATAGTGGGGGGATGGAGGAGAGAATGCGGGCACGCGATTTGGTCGCACCCCGTGCCGCCAGAGAATTATATTTGTTGGCAGAAAATATTAATTCTCCCTACCTTGATTGGTGCAAAACCAGGTAATACATGTACGTATCGCTCGTTCAGCTAGCTGGGTGAATTCGTCGTTGCCTCCTTGGGAAAAAAGAAAAGGAGAAAGACATAGATCGCACGTGGGGTGCATTATTTAGCCCCTCAGCCGGTAATTACATGGGTGAATAGCGACGCACACCGCTCCGACCTGATCACCCATATTTTACTTCGGTGATTAGCGGCGCAGCTGCGTCTGGTGGCGCCGCAACGTTGCTGGTAAAGGGAGAACATACAGTAGTTGAACAAGGAATGAAAATGATACAGGTATAAATTTGTGAAATTTTTACACTAATTGTGTTGTACTAATATATTTTACACCCTCGATATTACATTTGTGAACAGGAGGAGCGGCTATATTAGTAGCTTTTCTATGATTTGAGTTACACATTTAACAACAAAATTTTTTTGAGTTACTTGATAGTGGCCATTTTTTATGTACTACTTGAGTCCGCCACACCTCAAATTATACCCGTCCTCCGCCACTGCGACCAGGAGAGGGCATGGTTCTTCACAAGCTTTCCGTACAGGGGATGATCCACAAATTTGCAAAAAAGCAAAATGATTGTCGTCCAAATTAAATGGCTAAAGATACATCATCGATGTACAAAACGTACAAAATTTATAGAACAAAACGTACACAAATGTACAAAAAGTGTAGTATTACAATAGAAGAAAAGCAGTGCTCACACGCAACACACTACATAGGTACTCAGTTCCACTTCAGAGTTAAGATATGCATACAACAAGGAAACTATGGGGAGTCCGAGTTGCTACACCATGATGGACAGAACAACTTGGCTAAGTGAAGGGTGGGGCGGTTGGGATGGTTGTCTGCTGCACACCTAATTGCAGCCTCCGCTTTGTCATATGCTTCTCGGGTGATGGACCCATGGGTGAATTCTCTGAAGCAAACATGGAGCTCCTGGAGAGAAGGGAGGTTCTCCAAGCCCAAGCTATCATGGAGAGATGGGAGGTTTGCCAAATCTACATCGTCAACGTAACAATCAAATTGAAGCCTATGTACCTTGGGCATATCTCCTGGTGCGAACATATTCCATCCCGTGGGAATTTTCCCCAACACACACTCCCGCAGGCACTGAAAACTACCAGCCCCGATCACTGGCCACTGTTCCCTTTTTTCATCCCATATATTATTGTAGTAACTCAGCCTGAGGGATTGAAGAACTGGAAAGGAACCAAGTATGTCAAGATCCTCCTGCCGCAGGTGGCCCAGCCTGATGTTTATGAAGGACAGCTCCCGGAGATTTGACGGGCTGATCCACGACGGCAGATACGAGAAGGTGCCCCATGCCGTGAACCTACGGAGGTTCCGAGGAGGGGGTGTCCAGCCTGCCCCTAAGAAATCCAAGGATTCCACATCACCAGGATTATAACTCGGGCTCACAGTTAAACTCTGCAAATTCTCCAGGTGACATAGAGACTCCAAAAGCCAACCCTTCAAGCTCTCATCAGGCATATCTTCGAAAGAGATACAAAGAACCCTCAGTTTAGTCAAATGCCTTAGCTCTTTGGCAACATGCGGAGACTTAGACAAACTGATCATTGACAACACTTGCAGACACTCCAGTTCCCTAACCACACCTGGGCCCAATTTGATTTTTAAGGGACCCTCAACTCTTAAGCATATCAGATTTTTTAGCTGCCCAATTTGGATCGCCAATAAGAGGTCACTGGGGTATGTATTTCCCAACGAAAGATACCTCAACTGGCATAAACTCCCAAGATGCTCAAGTAATTTATCGCGTTGCTCGAGAAGATAGCACTCCTCCAAATCCAATACACGTAATTGAGGGGAAACAGAAAGGGGCGACATTTTGTCAACCCAGTGGCCCGACACAGTAAGTGACCTCATGTGAGACAATATCAATCTCCCCTGAGGCATCTCAACATCCTGGAGTTGCAGAAATAACCTGCGGACCTTGCTTGTTATCGCAGCTGATTTGGCCTTCTTATCATGAAATACAGTACAAAAGTTTTCTTCAACAGAAATGGAGCTGATAAATTCCAGAACCAAGTCATGCACACGGCAATCCGTTGTCCTGACATACCTATAGGAGTCCACCGCTTGGATCAATCCTCTGTTTATGAGCTCCGTGAGGTAGCTCTCACCAAGCTCAAATAAGTCCTCATCCTGTACCCCATTAAGAAAACCTTCACATATCCACCTCCATATCAATCTGTCTCCTTGAATAATGTAGTCTTCAGGAAATATACTTAGATACAACAAGCATGTTTTTAGGTGGATAGGTAGATGGCGATAGCTAAGGGCCAATATATTTCTCATCGTCTTCACATCAGGACTATTGTCAAGTCCCGAACCGATAGAATCACACAACTTGTTCCACTCCCTTTTATTCCTTTCCCGACTGGCCAATAAACCAGCAATGGTGATGATAGCCAATGGCACGCCACCACATTTCTTCATGAGAGTTTCAGATACTTCGACCAAATCATCTGGACAGTCATTATAAATACCAAAAATTCTTCCAAAGAATAATATTTTGGATGTCTCATCAGGGAGGGGTTTAAGCTCATAGGCGCCACCAACTTTACGTGCAACGTCGCGATCACGGGTTGTTGTGATTACTCTATTCTCATAATGATTATTAGCTAGAGCACATCGGATCACTTCCCAATGTTTTATGTCCCATATATCATCTATGACAATAAGATACCTGCCCATATTGTAACGCAAAATTTCACACATTAGAAAATAGTGCTAAACTGAAATGTGGACAACCATTTCAACACCAAGTACTAAACATTGCAATTAGATTCCTAAATTTGGAGGAGAATAATTCATGCATTAGTAATACTAATAATTCATGCATTAGTAATACTAGTAAACTTCTATGACATCAATTTAAGTACAACTCTTCCCCCGTTTGAAACAATAAGAAAGTCTAGCTTTGTAATGAGTCAAACTTCATTAAGTTTCATCAAATTGATACAAAGTGTACCAACATCTTCAACAACTAGTTACTTTCGTTGAATCGTCTATGAAATATATTTTTTATAATATACTTGTTTGCTATTATAGAATATTGCTATAAACTAGTATTTCAAACTTAAAATGTTGACTTACGACAAAGCTAATACATTTTGTAGTCTTAAACGAAGCGTGACCATGTTGAAGTTTACATCTAGGTCTTGCATAAAAGGATGTATATATATGGGGTGTGGCCTATGGCACACCCCGTATGTCTCGCCCATAACAACAAAGTGTACCTAAATACGTGTTACACATAAATAGTACATATTACTCTAGAAAAACATAAATAGTATATATGTGTTACTCCCTCCAATCCCATAGAAGGGCGCTAAATTTCTCGCCAGTTTTCCACCCAATCAGGGTGCCAAGAGGGATGTGTCCCTAAACTGGCAGAAGCACCCCTCCATCCCAACTGCCGTCATATCTCCCTTAACAGAGGAGAAGAGGTAGTGGTGCAGTACGCGGCAGCAGCAGCGGGGACGGGTTGTAGAAGTTGTGTGAACATTTTTTAAATATTACGGACAATTTTGTGAATGGTATCAATATATTTTCTAAAGTTGGATGATTTGTTTTACACTCCACAGGCAGTTTTTAACGTGCGATGAACATTTTTAAAAATTATGTAGATTTATTTTGAAATATATGTATCTAAAAATTTCGAAATATAAACAAAAATAAAAATAAAAATCTAACAAAAGTAACGAACTAATGTTACTGTGCCTGCCCACTTGGCGCTCCACTAAGACGAGGCGTCCCCATCTTTGAGGCCCCGCTTGGACTGCCCTAAAAAAATGATCGGTAAAATTAGCAGAAAAACATTGCTATAAAAAGTTGTGTGCCCTGCCTTGGCAACGGCAATTTGTTCATCATTCCGACCCTGAATTTATGGGCAATTTTCTGGCTTACACCCAAAAAAGTTCCGGTTTACAAAATTTACGTTTCTTCCAAGCAAGTGAGGGGTCATGTTTCAGGCTGTGCATGCAACTTCTCTTGACGACCCCCTAAAAATTAGTGGAGTAAACCGCGGAACAAATGTTAGTGGAGTAATTGTACTCCAAATTTTGGCTGTTTCTAGCCGTTCTCGTAAATTAACGAAGTAAAAAGCAAATTCGGATATGATGAACACAAATTCAATTCAAACAAAGTACTAACCAAAATTCACAGTGTCATCAACCAATAAAAATTCTACTAAATTAACCGAAATCTAAAAATTACTAAAATCTAGTCACTATACATATCTTCAGTGACCGATTTCCACCCTGCTTGGGAAAGCCTATTGATCATTGCGTCAGGCCGTGTGCAGTCATCGTCGTTGCCGAAGATTCTTGTAAATTCGGTCCTGAAGCAGTCATCGTTTCCGCTTCCATTCTCTCCTCCGCTTCCGTTGCCTCTGTTTCCACCATTATCTTCGTCGTTGCTTGACAACATGATGACCCCCCCCCCCCCGCCCTCACCCCCCTACTAGCTGCTCGTACAAGTGGTGATCCGCCTCCACCTACTCTGGGTAGTGGCGGCGAAGCCCCGCCATCTATGCCTCGTCGGAGGCCTCCTCCGCCAGCTTTTCCTTCGCCTCTTGGTCCTTCCTCCTGTCCAGTGTGGAGACCACCCGCGGGTCGACGACATCTAGCCGCAACAACTCACCAAACTCAAAGTTTCGATTGCCATCGGCGCCATGTATCCAAACAACCAAATGCCGTATTCCTGGTCGGCCTGCTCGGCAGATTGGAAGGATCTGAGCCAAAGCGTCGTGTGGTTGTGCCGGTTGGTGATCTCGGCCACCAACTCCCTCATCCCCGCAGGTGCATGCCAATGTACGACCTCTGTGGCGGCGGTGGTGCAGGGAGATCGGGGAAGCGAGAGAGCTAGCTACGGTAACACTACTATGGAGGATTTTACCAGCAGCGCATTTTAAAATAAGGCGCTGCTGCAATGTAGCAGTAGTGCGGTCCAGCAGAACTCGCTGCTGAAATAAAAGTAGCAGTAGCGCGCCTCCTCTAAGCCGCGCTACTGCTATAATTCCCACGACGCTGCCGCGAAGCTAGTTCTAGCAGCAGCGCGTTAATTTGAAGTGTGCTACTGCTAGGTACTCCCTCTGTTCCAGTTTATAATGCGCATAGTTCTCAGCTCTTATACCAATGCATGCGCTGGAGATGTGGTTTATACTGGACTAACCCTGCATGCAAGTTCTGTCCCACCCCATGTGCGCTCCCTGCTGTGCTTCCTGTGATTTCTCTCAAGGGTGAATTTGTCCAAACGAGACTTAGGCTGCATGCACGCACTACATTGAGGAATTTTGCCAAAAAACTAATACGCACTATAAAAGGGAACGGAGGGAGTAGTTTAGCAGTAGCGCCTTTACCTATAGCGCACTACTGCTAAAACTAGCTATCTCCCACCACCCACGCTCTCCTCTATCCGATCCACTCACACTCACACTTACTCGATCTCCCCCTCAACCCCCCTCCCGCGCCGGTCCTCCCCCGCCAGCCGCCGTCGCCTACCCCTCCTCCCTCTGCGCCACCATCACCTCCTCCTCCTCGCTGGACTCGTTACCGCCCTCCTCCTCCGTCCTTCCCCGACTCGCCGCCAACCGGCCCCTCCTCGCTCCGCCCTTCCTCCTCCGTCCTACTCTCTCCTCCCTCCTCCAGTCACCCCTCCTTCTCCCTCTTCTCTCCTCCATCCACAAATCCTAATCCCTGCTACATTTTGATTTAGTAGGCTAGTTCATATGCAACATTTTGATTTAGTTCATATGATTTAGTTGATTTAGTAGGCTAGTTGATTTAGTTGATTTAGAACATTTTGATTTAGTTGATTTAGTAGGCAAGTTGATTTAGTTGATTTATAGAACATTTTGATTTAGTTGATTTAATAGGCTAGTTGTTTAATAGGCTAGTTGATATATAGACCATTTCGATTTAGTTGATTTAGTACGCTAGTTGATAGCTTTGAAGATTTGGCACCACCTAGCTAGATCTTAGGATTATAATTGTCCATCAAAATGCTTCTCGCGGAAGAAGAATCAAATTGCTTCTCGCGGAAGATTTGGTATTTGCCTGCTAGCTGTTGGTTCTATTATAGAAGGTGTTAGTAAGCTATGAAAATATAACTGAAGAAGAACCAAAAAAATCACATGCTACTGTTTTTCTTTCCTGTGAAGTGGATCATTAATCCTTTGCTCATATTGCTTTAGGAAAATGGCTCCACCACCACCACCACCACCATGTCAACTGTGCAAGTCAAGGTGCGCCAGCAGCCTTGCAACTGGGAAGCTGTTCGGCATCTACTTCCAGCCGAGTTTTTGTCATGCGGCGGTAAGAAATTATATGAAATGTAACAACTATTTTATTTTTAGTGTTGGCATTACTGCATTGTGTCATTTTGCTTTTTTTTACACAGGTCATCCCATGCAATGTGAGGTTGAAATTCAACAGGCTGACAGGAGACACTGTGACATTTGAGGCTCCTGGGGGGCCGTACACTATGGAGGTCGAGAAAGGACGCAATATGTCACAGATTGGAGGAGATGGATGGGCCCGTTTCCTCGCCCGCATGCGTCTTACTGGTGGTGAGTTGATCCAAGCTGGCTGTCATTTATATCAACCTGGTGGAAGATGATGAAGATGACGAAGATGATGAAGATAATGAGGACCCACTCGATGAAGATGATGAGGATCCACTTCATGAAGCCATCATAGCTCAAAGAATGAGGCTGAGAGAGGAGGTGTGCAACCTATGGGACATAATTCCGCCACGTGCTGACTTTGTCGGGGTGTCATTCATGACCCACCTGACAAGTACTATGGTCGATCGACATGATATGGTATGTTGCACTTACAAATGCAAATTATCCGATGATATGCTTAGTGTAGAGTCCAATGATATGTTGTGTGGAATCTAGTCGATGATGTGCTTTAGTGTAGAGTCCGATCACATGCTTATTTGTGTCGAATCTAAGGAACTATTAATAGTGTAGATAATCCATATATACTTATTTGCAAGAGTATGTGCGAGTCTATTTATTAATTGATATGTTTTTCTTATTCAGAAATTGGCAAAAGAGCCTATCTGTGAGTTATGGTATCGAGCCTGATGAAGAAGACTCAGCTGGACTACGCCTTGCCGCAAGGGGCTCCGTCACAACTTGTACTTACTGCATGGACACGGACGGTCGCACACACTTAAACTCGTTTGGGTGGAAGAGATTCCTCGATGGCAAGAATCTTCGTGTTGGACAGGCCATCCTAATTACTATCAGGAACACCCACCGCCCAGGCTTGAGGATGATGATCGTCTTCCATATCATCTAGAACTACATATGTGTGTGGCTATATCATCTAGAACTACATATGATGATCGTCGTTGATATCACTTAGTACTACTTGAGGATGCATGTTAACTATATATGAAACTGTTATCTAGTACTCCCTCTGTTCCAAATTACTCGTCGTGGTTTGAACTAAAACCACGACGAGTAATTTGGAACGGAGGGAGTACTACCTAGTACCTATAATGCTTTATGAAATTGATATTTAGTAGTA
>LR880971.1:801210013-801230142 GCA_904067115.1 Aegilops sharonensis | reverse complement strand
ACTAGGAGGTATTTGCTGGCTAGTACTCGCAAAGTAAAGTTAGTTACTTAGAGGCACTTGCATGAAGACTTTTCGGATTTCATCGACAAGGTCATGTCGACTCAGATAGGGAGCGGCTGGGCAACGTGTCTGGTGGTTCGTTCTGGCGCCCATAGTAGTTGTTTGGTGCTCTACGGACTTGGATGTATTTTTTATGCTTTTACTTTTGGTAGCTTTAGTAACCGGTTGGATCCTTTTTAATAAAAAAAAACTTATAAAGTTACTTAAGGCATGCATGGAGTTATATACGACAAACGCATCAGTATGTCGTAAATGTGTTTGATCCCCTCATTAAACATGATCCAGTTTTATGTTAGGGGAAAGAGGGAGGAAGAGGCTGGGGTACCGGGTCCATCGTTCCCGGTCTATTAACAATAGTCGTTACAGCAGACTGGTGGGTGGTAACCTCAGATCACGTGGAGCTTGTGTAGCCTAGCCTTGTGCAGATTAGTTGTCTTGTCTCTGCAGAAAATGAGTGAAAGGCATGTTTCAAAAGAGAATGGAGAAAATTCTGAAGAACGCGATGGTCGGTAGATTAGTCTCCAAAGTCCACATACGTGTACCCCACCAACAAAATCACAGAAATGTGATAAAGAAAATGCACGTCCGAAACTCCACCATCGAGTAACTTCCCAACGACTCATATAATTTCCAAGACTCGTTCAACAATTTCCAGTGATCTAGTCATCACTCAAAAGGTAGAAAATTGGAAACTTGCTGGCAGAACTGAAAAAGACACGAAATAATTTTGCACGGTCGTTTTCTTTTTGACCCGTGACTATGAGAATTTCTTCTCATAGTGCATTTTGATAATTTGTCGAAGGTTTTTACAAAGCAAGACAACAGAGAAAGTTAAAAAAGCAAATCTAGGCTATCCATCTTATGTACAATAGATACAAGGAGCAACAGAATGAATTGCATCTTCTCATTGGAGGACCCTCCAGTCCCTAGCGTCACCTCCTGGGCGACCGGTGGGCTAACCCTAGTCTCTGCTGCCGCCGCCCCATCCTTCCTTCCCTCTCCCCTCGGCCCTCACCGTCCCTAGAGGTGGCCCCCAGGATAGCCTGCGCGGCGCCGATGAAGGGGACGGCAGGGATCTCGCGTCCCGCAACCATGGCGTAGCTTCCTGGAAGGGCGGTGCCTGTCGCACTGCTCATCCTGGCGCCACGGTGTCCCATCCGGCTACTACGTGGGGTATGGCGGCCTTGGTGGAGATCTAAGGCATAAGGGCCCCATAGTAGCGGCTCCGGACAAGGTGGTGGCGGCATCCCCTCCATCGAGGATGGCGGGCCAGGAGGTGGCTTCATGTAGCAGTGCCTAGGCCGGTGGATCAAGGGATTCTGTTTCTAGGTTCGTCGTTGGAGGCGCATGGCGGCTGAGGCTTTCTCCGGCATTGACGGCGCCTAATGCGGGAGATCCATAATGCTCCGGGGTTTGTGGATCAGAAGCCATATGTGGGTTCAGGAAGGTGCAGTTGCTAGTGAAAACCGCTCTAACATTAGTCATGGCGGATGATGGCGCCATATTTGTGTTGTTTCCTTGTTCGAGCCATCATTGCTGCAATTGTCGTCTTTCTCCCATGCTGCTCTAGGGAAACCCTAGATCTAGGTCTCTTGGATCGGACCGTGACGATGTGCGACGCCGTTGTCCCTTCTGGGGGCATCGTTTTTTGGAGCATGTGCTGGTTGAAGGGGTCCTGAGGTGGAGCGGCGTGGTCTTCCAAGTCTAAGTTGGCAAGTCTCGGCAGCGTGGTGTAGCCGGGTCTTAGCGATGGGCTCTTGAGGATGGACGAGCACAGAGAGGTGGCGCTGTCTGGCGTCGTGGGAACGTCGACAGTGGCCTGACAATCTCATTTCATTGATCCCTACACCGAAGATGGGTTCGCGGAATATGGCGGCGCCGACTTCCGGAGCATGCGCATGCCGTGTGCGAGTGTGTTAGACAAGTGCTCCGGTTTTAGATGGTGTGTGTAGGGGTGAGGTCAGGCATGCGGCCTTGATCATGACCACCATTATCATCAAGTTTGTAGGCGGAGTGACTTTTGTCGCATAGAAGGTGAATTTGAAAAGATCGATGTTTTACCTTGTAAGGCATCGTTGAATAATATTCCCTCCGTTCCTAAATATAAGTCTTTTTAGAGATTCCGGTATAGACTAGATACAGATGTNACTAGGAGGTATTTGCTGGCTAGTACTCGCAAAGTAAAGTTAGTTACTTAGAGGCACTTGCATGAAGACTTTTCGGATTTCATCGACAAGGTCATGTCGACTCAGATAGGGAGCGGCTGGGCAACGTGTCTGGTGGTTCGTTCTGGCGCCCATAGTAGTTGTTTGGTGCTCTACGGACTTGGATGTATTTTTTATGCTTTTACTTTTGGTAGCTTTAGTAACCGGTTGGATCCTTTTTAATAAAAAAAAACTTATAAAGTTACTTAAGGCATGCATGGAGTTATATACGACAAACGCATCAGTATGTCGTAAATGTGTTTGATCCCCTCATTAAACATGATCCAGTTTTATGTTAGGGGAAAGAGGGAGGAAGAGGCTGGGGTACCGGGTCCATCGTTCCCGGTCTATTAACAATAGTCGTTACAGCAGACTGGTGGGTGGTAACCTCAGATCACGTGGAGCTTGTGTAGCCTAGCCTTGTGCAGATTAGTTGTCTTGTCTCTGCAGAAAATGAGTGAAAGGCATGTTTCAAAAGAGAATGGAGAAAATTCTGAAGAACGCGATGGTCGGTAGATTAGTCTCCAAAGTCCACATACGTGTACCCCACCAACAAAATCACAGAAATGTGATAAAGAAAATGCACGTCCGAAACTCCACCATCGAGTAACTTCCCAACGACTCATATAATTTCCAAGACTCGTTCAACAATTTCCAGTGATCTAGTCATCACTCAAAAGGTAGAAAATTGGAAACTTGCTGGCAGAACTGAAAAAGACACGAAATAATTTTGCACGGTCGTTTTCTTTTTGACCCGTGACTATGAGAATTTCTTCTCATAGTGCATTTTGATAATTTGTCGAAGGTTTTTACAAAGCAAGACAACAGAGAAAGTTAAAAAAGCAAATCTAGGCTATCCATCTTATGTACAATAGATACAAGGAGCAACAGAATGAATTGCATCTTCTCATTGGAGGACCCTCCAGTCCCTAGCGTCACCTCCTGGGCGACCGGTGGGCTAACCCTAGTCTCTGCTGCCGCCGCCCCATCCTTCCTTCCCTCTCCCCTCGGCCCTCACCGTCCCTAGAGGTGGCCCCCAGGATAGCCTGCGCGGCGCCGATGAAGGGGACGGCAGGGATCTCGCGTCCCGCAACCATGGCGTAGCTTCCTGGAAGGGCGGTGCCTGTCGCACTGCTCATCCTGGCGCCACGGTGTCCCATCCGGCTACTACGTGGGGTATGGCGGCCTTGGTGGAGATCTAAGGCATAAGGGCCCCATAGTAGCGGCTCCGGACAAGGTGGTGGCGGCATCCCCTCCATCGAGGATGGCGGGCCAGGAGGTGGCTTCATGTAGCAGTGCCTAGGCCGGTGGATCAAGGGATTCTGTTTCTAGGTTCGTCGTTGGAGGCGCATGGCGGCTGAGGCTTTCTCCGGCATTGACGGCGCCTAATGCGGGAGATCCATAATGCTCCGGGGTTTGTGGATCAGAAGCCATATGTGGGTTCAGGAAGGTGCAGTTGCTAGTGAAAACCGCTCTAACATTAGTCATGGCGGATGATGGCGCCATATTTGTGTTGTTTCCTTGTTCGAGCCATCATTGCTGCAATTGTCGTCTTTCTCCCATGCTGCTCTAGGGAAACCCTAGATCTAGGTCTCTTGGATCGGACCGTGACGATGTGCGACGCCGTTGTCCCTTCTGGGGGCATCGTTTTTTGGAGCATGTGCTGGTTGAAGGGGTCCTGAGGTGGAGCGGCGTGGTCTTCCAAGTCTAAGTTGGCAAGTCTCGGCAGCGTGGTGTAGCCGGGTCTTAGCGATGGGCTCTTGAGGATGGACGAGCACAGAGAGGTGGCGCTGTCTGGCGTCGTGGGAACGTCGACAGTGGCCTGACAATCTCATTTCATTGATCCCTACACCGAAGATGGGTTCGCGGAATATGGCGGCGCCGACTTCCGGAGCATGCGCATGCCGTGTGCGAGTGTGTTAGACAAGTGCTCCGGTTTTAGATGGTGTGTGTAGGGGTGAGGTCAGGCATGCGGCCTTGATCATGACCACCATTATCATCAAGTTTGTAGGCGGAGTGACTTTTGTCGCATAGAAGGTGAATTTGAAAAGATCGATGTTTTACCTTGTAAGGCATCGTTGAATAATATTCCCTCCGTTCCTAAATATAAGTCTTTTTAGAGATTCCGGTATAGACTAGATACAGATGTAATCATGTAAACATAGACATGTTTTATGTGTAGATTCACTCATTTTACTCCGTATGTAGTTCATGGTGTAATCTCTAAAAAGTACTTATATTTACGAATGGAGGCAACATGATTGTGTGCATCGCTTGATGTAGAGGTCGGGGTTCAACCTCCTCTAAAAAAACAGAATGCACTGCAGGATGTAGCTGCACAAATGCAGTCACCCAAGTCATGGAAAGGAATCCACCCAGGCCGGTAGTGCGGCATATTCTTTCCCGTTGGCTCTGTGCTTTAAGCCATTGAACCTCTGTTTTGAATCTCTTCATGCAGGCATACAGGTTGGGCACTATGTTTCTGAAAATGTAGTCATTTCTTGTCGTCCAAATGGCCCAAGCAATGAGAATGATGATATTCATTGAGAAGGGGGGGGGGGGGGGATCAATTAAGGTCCTGAGTTGTGCTTAGTGGAGCCCAGCTTGGACATAAATACTGCCAACAAGCTTTGGCAAACTGACAGTTGAAGAAAAGATGGTCTCTAGTCTCCAGCACAATTCTGCCGCACATGACACAAGAGTAGTCTTCAAGAAAGAAGTGCTTCCTCATTACAAGATCCCTAGTGTTCAGTCTCTTCTGAATGAGAAACCAGCAAAATAATTTATGCTTGAGCTATGTGCATGCCTTCCATGGCCACTTTGGAAGTTGGGGCTCCCGTTGGGTATAACTATGTATCATGATGATTTTCCAGTTGAACCTGATGCAGGACCTCCTGCATTTGCTGGAATTGTTCATATGTTTGGACTAAAAGTGGAAGATGAAAGAGGCCCGAGAGGTCTGAAGCATGTAAAACAGAGTACATTTCTTGGAATTTTGAACGGCCGTTGGATTATCTAGATGGAGGGAATCCATGGCATTTCACTGCAAAAATGTGGCCGGAGATAGGAGACAACAATTGGGGAGTCACACCTCACAAAGAAAAGTTGTCCAGCGAGAGACAACAGCTTGGCATTGCGTAAGATACAACTCCCTGTTACGATAAACAAACATAGTTCTGATTCAAACTTCCAAATAATACCACGGCAATGAGTGCTTGCATAACCAAATGAATTGGATGGTGAAACTTTGGTGCAAATTTCTTTGAGTTCTGGGCGAGCTTCGAGGACAGGGTCCATGGCATCAGCGTCTTCACCAGACCATTCACGAACGAGGAGTGTCTCCGTTCCAAAATCANGGGGGGGGGGATCAATTAAGGTCCTGAGTTGTGCTTAGTGGAGCCCAGCTTGGACATAAATACTGCCAACAAGCTTTGGCAAACTGACAGTTGAAGAAAAGATGGTCTCTAGTCTCCAGCACAATTCTGCCGCACATGACACAAGAGTAGTCTTCAAGAAAGAAGTGCTTCCTCATTACAAGATCCCTAGTGTTCAGTCTCTTCTGAATGAGAAACCAGCAAAATAATTTATGCTTGAGCTATGTGCATGCCTTCCATGGCCACTTTGGAAGTTGGGGCTCCCGTTGGGTATAACTATGTATCATGATGATTTTCCAGTTGAACCTGATGCAGGACCTCCTGCATTTGCTGGAATTGTTCATATGTTTGGACTAAAAGTGGAAGATGAAAGAGGCCCGAGAGGTCTGAAGCATGTAAAACAGAGTACATTTCTTGGAATTTTGAACGGCCGTTGGATTATCTAGATGGAGGGAATCCATGGCATTTCACTGCAAAAATGTGGCCGGAGATAGGAGACAACAATTGGGGAGTCACACCTCACAAAGAAAAGTTGTCCAGCGAGAGACAACAGCTTGGCATTGCGTAAGATACAACTCCCTGTTACGATAAACAAACATAGTTCTGATTCAAACTTCCAAATAATACCACGGCAATGAGTGCTTGCATAACCAAATGAATTGGATGGTGAAACTTTGGTGCAAATTTCTTTGAGTTCTGGGCGAGCTTCGAGGACAGGGTCCATGGCATCAGCGTCTTCACCAGACCATTCACGAACGAGGAGTGTCTCCGTTCCAAAATCAGCTAGGACACCAAAAATTATCACCTGCTACTGAAGTATCCAGAGAGTTGCACACAAATCATCCGTAATATCAAACTTTAATAGACATATTCAAAATGTACTCCTTCCGTTCCTTTTTACTCTGCATATTTTTCTTTTTCTTTTTATAACAGACGAAATATGGACATATTACGGCATCCAAATAGTAGAGCAAATTGTTTAGAAATGTGGCATAACAGCGGCACAAAGCTTCCTTGATGTCTAGCTTGCTGAAGACTTTTTGTTTTTCAAGGGTAGCGGTGACTTCATTGCTCAAGGGCTTTTTGTTCATCTTCTCCTTTTTGTAGGAGAAGGCCTGTCAGGCAAAGAAGCAATAACAGTACAGTACCAGTTTACGTAGCTGCAGGGATGATTATGTCAATGCACCTAGCTAGTTCACATGTTCTCGGCGACGAAGATTTACTTGGTGAGTAATAACAACAATTATTTTAAAGAAAGATACGATTCAATTTGATTGTGATCAGAATCAAGATAAAGATAGTAGTGAATTTATCAAGGAGGACTTAACAAGGAAGGAAAATTACATATCCTAGGTTGTACATGACCAGGTGTTAACAAGATGAACTGCTACCAGCAAAAGTAATGTTGCATCGCAATGATGCAGAGGTCGAGGGTTAACATCCTATTATTAAAAATGTACCTTTAGCCTCTTGTTGACTGAATGAGTCTGATTTTAGTCCCTTGCTACTTCTTGATCTTGCATTGATTTTTCCCTTGAAGAGGAAAGAATGATGCAACAAAGTAGAGATAAGTATTTCCCTCAGTTAAGAACCACGGTATCAATCCAGTAGGAGGCACAAGCAAGTTCCCAATATATGCACCTGCACAAACTAACAAACCCTTGCACACAACGCGAAAAAGTGGTTGTCAATCCCTTCACGGTCACGAACAAGAGTGAGATCTAATAGAGATAGGTATAAATGATAAATAAAATAATAAACTAAAGTAAATATAAATAAATTGCAGCAAGGTATTTTTGGGTTTTTTGATTTATAGATCTGAATATATATGATGGAAAATAGACCAGGGGCCATAGGTTTTACTAGAGGCTTCTCTCTTGAAGAAAACATACAGTATGTAAACAAATTACCGTTGAGCAATTGATACAAAAGCGCATAATTATGAAGACATCTAAGGCAATGATCATGAATATACGCATCACGTCCGTGACAAGTAGACCGAAACAATTCTGCACTACTACTATTACTCCACACATCGACCAACTCCTGCCTGCATCTAGAGTATTAAGTTCATAAAAACAGTGCAATGCTTTAAGTAAGATGACATGATGTAGAGGGATAAACTCAAGCAATATGAGATAGACCCCATCTTTTTATCCTTGATGGCAACGATACAATACGCGCCTCGCTACCCTTTCTGTCACTGGGTGAGGACACCACAAGATTGAACCCAAAACTAAGCACCTCTCCCATTGCAAGAAAAACCAACCTAGTTGGCCAAACCAGACCGATAGTTCGAAGAGAAATACAAAGATATCTTAATCATGCATAAAAGAGTTCAGAGAAGACTAAAAAAATATTCATAGATAATCTGATTATAAATCCACAATTCATCGGATCTCAACAAATGCACCGGAAAAGAAGATTACATTGAATAGATCTCCAAGAACATTGTATTGAAGATCAAAGAGAGAAAATAAGCCATCTAGATACTAGCTATGGACCCGTAGGCTTGTGGTAAACTACTCACACATCATCGGAAGGGCAGCAAGATTGGTGTAGAGGTCCTCCGTGATTGAATCCCCCTCCGGCGGAGTGCCGGAAAAGGCCCCAAGATGGGATCTCACGGGAACAGAGGCTTGCGGTGGAAAGTATTTTTGGTGGTGTCGGGGGATATTTGAGGATTTATAGTGCGAAGATTAGGGTTGGAAGGTCTACGGGGGCCCCACAAGCCCTGGGGGCGCGCCCCCTGGGGGACGCCTACGTCTTGTGGCCACCCCGTAGGGCTTCTGGCCTTCTCTCCAAGTCTCGTGGGTTTCTTTTGGTCCAAGAAAGATCACCGTAAAGTTTTATTCCATTTGGACTTTGTTTGATATTCCTTCTCTGTAAGAGTAAAAAACAAGGAAAAAAAATAGAAACTGGCACTGGGCTCTAGGTTAATAAGTTATCAAAAATAATATAAAATAGTACATTAATGCATATAAAACATTCAAAACAGATAATATAATAGCATGGAACAATAAAAAATTATAGATACGTTGGAGATGTATCATTCCTGTATAAAATTGGTTGGAGAAGATGCGCACAGTTCTCAAACACGTGTGGCTGTACTCTAGGCGGCACTTGTCGGGATCTCACTACTGAAAATGTCTTGCATCTATATTACAGGCCTTGACGTTTAGCCACATGCAAGGTGGTTCCGATTTCGATGCCCGAATCCATGCGTCATATTCGTCCATGAAACAGAGGGCGCGTCTACATTGCAACATCTCAGCAACGATAAAGAAAGAACTCTTTAGGCACCTGCAAGTTTGATCCCCTGGACAGTTCTTACCAGTCCTCGTACAAGACAAGCCGAANTTGGTGTAGAGGTCCTCCGTGATTGAATCCCCCTCCGGCGGAGTGCCGGAAAAGGCCCCAAGATGGGATCTCACGGGAACAGAGGCTTGCGGTGGAAAGTATTTTTGGTGGTGTCGGGGGATATTTGAGGATTTATAGTGCGAAGATTAGGGTTGGAAGGTCTACGGGGGCCCCACAAGCCCTGGGGGCGCGCCCCCTGGGGGACGCCTACGTCTTGTGGCCACCCCGTAGGGCTTCTGGCCTTCTCTCCAAGTCTCGTGGGTTTCTTTTGGTCCAAGAAAGATCACCGTAAAGTTTTATTCCATTTGGACTTTGTTTGATATTCCTTCTCTGTAAGAGTAAAAAACAAGGAAAAAAAATAGAAACTGGCACTGGGCTCTAGGTTAATAAGTTATCAAAAATAATATAAAATAGTACATTAATGCATATAAAACATTCAAAACAGATAATATAATAGCATGGAACAATAAAAAATTATAGATACGTTGGAGATGTATCATTCCTGTATAAAATTGGTTGGAGAAGATGCGCACAGTTCTCAAACACGTGTGGCTGTACTCTAGGCGGCACTTGTCGGGATCTCACTACTGAAAATGTCTTGCATCTATATTACAGGCCTTGACGTTTAGCCACATGCAAGGTGGTTCCGATTTCGATGCCCGAATCCATGCGTCATATTCGTCCATGAAACAGAGGGCGCGTCTACATTGCAACATCTCAGCAACGATAAAGAAAGAACTCTTTAGGCACCTGCAAGTTTGATCCCCTGGACAGTTCTTACCAGTCCTCGTACAAGACAAGCCGAAAGGGCATGTCTGCAAAAACTTAGACACATTAGTTAGCAATGGTCATCTGCTACTGCAAATTAATTGATGGCGGGTAACATCAAATTTTAACAGCAATGGTATATTGAGTTGTGTAAGATTGTAATCAAATAACAACATAAAAATCGTCGTGAAAACAAGAGGAGCTCATCAAGTGTTTAGTTCAGGAACCTATAATAGGGGCAAACCAAGAATGCAATAAAATTGCACAATTTAAACAACTATCAGCACCAATCTCTGACCGAAGGCAGTTTACCCTTTCAGAAAGAGCACATGTTTTCTGAATGACAACTCTGAACTGGGATTGTTGACAGCAAGAATTGATCTGGCCTCAAGTTGATTTCCAACAACATCGATCAGCCACAACACTCAAGTGCCCAATCGGCCAGTACTGATCTGGTTACCACTGCAATTGATTAACAGATGAACTGTAAAATAAGGAATTAATTGACAGTAATACATACCAGTTGGAAGGCTTATATTAAGCTATAAAAAACGACATCCAAATTGCTGAGAGAACTACTGATCGTAATAGGGGCACAAAAGAGCAGGACAACCACATACATGTGGATAAAGAGCAAAGGAGAAATGTATTACCGGTACAACTACAGAATGACGAATTGCCAAAGAGCATGACAACAACAGAATGTCAACTACGAATGGTCGCTCAATAATATTAAACCATAAACATAGATAACTGATCATTACAAAAAATGCAGTATAGTAGCGGTATTGACCAATTCTACAATTTTGTATCATTATCCATAGTACATTATTATCCAACGAAGAGACTAGTGTATCATAAAAGAGAGATGAATCGACTAGACATTAGTATTAAACTTTAGAACCGGTTGGCCGTCCGGACGACGAGCAGAAGCAACTCCCCTGTTATTGGCTTGTTAATTCAAAGTATCAGCGAAATCACTCAAAGAGTAGACTAGGGTGGTTAGGATGCATGCTGGCTGTTCTCTCCATGGCAGTCTTCAAGGCTTCAACAATGCCATCATCACCCCGAACACCAATGCATTTGACACTAGTGAGGCAAGGGAGGTTCTCAATTCCAAAGCCCAAAGAGTTAGCTTCAACCATGTGAATAAAATTAAGCTCTAGTTTGTCAAGCTTTGGCATGGACCCTGTCCCAAACATCGGATCTACTGGTTCAAAACTTCCACAATAAATAAAAATCTTCAATAATTGGAACCCAACTTCACCACTGAATCTGAGCTTTCCGTTTGACTCTGTTTCTCTCANAAAAGAGCAGGACAACCACATACATGTGGATAAAGAGCAAAGGAGAAATGTATTACCGGTACAACTACAGAATGACGAATTGCCAAAGAGCATGACAACAACAGAATGTCAACTACGAATGGTCGCTCAATAATATTAAACCATAAACATAGATAACTGATCATTACAAAAAATGCAGTATAGTAGCGGTATTGACCAATTCTACAATTTTGTATCATTATCCATAGTACATTATTATCCAACGAAGAGACTAGTGTATCATAAAAGAGAGATGAATCGACTAGACATTAGTATTAAACTTTAGAACCGGTTGGCCGTCCGGACGACGAGCAGAAGCAACTCCCCTGTTATTGGCTTGTTAATTCAAAGTATCAGCGAAATCACTCAAAGAGTAGACTAGGGTGGTTAGGATGCATGCTGGCTGTTCTCTCCATGGCAGTCTTCAAGGCTTCAACAATGCCATCATCACCCCGAACACCAATGCATTTGACACTAGTGAGGCAAGGGAGGTTCTCAATTCCAAAGCCCAAAGAGTTAGCTTCAACCATGTGAATAAAATTAAGCTCTAGTTTGTCAAGCTTTGGCATGGACCCTGTCCCAAACATCGGATCTACTGGTTCAAAACTTCCACAATAAATAAAAATCTTCAATAATTGGAACCCAACTTCACCACTGAATCTGAGCTTTCCGTTTGACTCTGTTTCTCTCACCAGATAAAGAATGACCAGACTGGGTAAAGCCCCAAGGGTGCAGAGGTCGTCCTGCTTGAACCTCTTCACAACAAGGCGTAGCTGCTGGAGGTTTCTGAGGGAGTCCACCCATGTCGGCTGCGGGAAGGCCGGAAACCAGATAAATAGGTCATCGAGGGTAGGCAGGCACAAAGATTCCTCATGTAAGAGGCCACTCCGATCTCCAATAGTCAGGGAGCGGAGATTTTGGGTGCCTAGCTTACACAGGGAGGAGACAATAGCTTTGTTGTGCTCCTCCCCAGCCATATTTGTATCATCAGTGTCAGAATCAAATCCAAAATCAGGGTAAAGATGCAGATTCCTCAAATTCTTTAGTTCGCCAAGGCCGCACAGGAAGTCTAATGGCTGAATGGAGGCATTGACAACTTTCAACGTCTCTAGTACTTGCATCTTTGCAATCCCATCAGGAAACTTAACAAAATCATTAACAAGTAGATGCATCAATTTTCTGAGATTAACAATAGATGCAGGTAATTCCTCTAAGCAGTCCATCTTAGGTCCAGCACCTCTAAGCATCCTAAACGACCAATTTGTTTTGGCAGCTTGCTTATTTCTGTACCTCCGAGATTCAGGTACCTCAGCTGGAACAACCCCACTATATTTTCAAGATGATGATCTTCCAATTCGTAGCAAGCCATCAAGTCGAGAACACGCAGATGTCTAAACTCCTCCAAAGAAGGGATTTCCAACAGACCTCTAACCATAGTAAGTGATCGGACATGGGAAAACATGAGATCTGCTATCAGTACTGCTGAGTTTCCTTTCTCGACACCTTGTAGACAGAGTCGACGAACAACTTTGCTTTGGTTCCTAATTGTCAGAGTGGGAACCCCAAGTATAGTAACAAAGTTCTCTTCTATAGACTTGGATATGATGAAATCAAGAATTGTGTGATGAACTCGACAACTCTTCACATTTTCATATACATCTATCTCCCCAGGTTGGATCAATCCCCTATTGAGCAGTTCATTAAAACACCTTTCTCCAAACTCATTTGCACTGTACTTACCTTCTCTATGAATGAATCCTTCAGAAATCCATCTTCTTATCAAGCCCTCCATCTCTATAGTAGAATCTTCCAGATATATGCTCAGATATAAGAGGCATGTTTTTAGATAAGAAGGCAGATCAAAGTAACTAAGTGATAATATCTTCATCATACCTTCGACACTAGAATTCCTTTCAAGTGCACGCCCAATTGAATCTTTCACTTGATTCCATAGATCCTCTGTTTTATCTATGTTAGCCAACAAACCAGATATAGCAATGATCGCCAAAGGCAACCCATCACATTTTCTCAATATCTTCTCAGAAATTTCTTGAAGGTGGGAAGGGCAATCTTCATCAGACTTAAATAATCTTCTGTGAAATAACTGTCTTGAGTGCCCCATATCAAAAGGCCTTATATTATAAATATGGTCATTGAGTGATGAACAACATAAATGAGCGACATTGTTCATACGTGTAGTTGTGATTATTCTATTGCTAGAACTTGTAGTGGGGAATGCACACTTAATAATATTCCATGTATCCACGTCCCAGATATCATCAACAACAACAAAGTACCTGTACATGGATAAATAAATATTAGCATACCTTTGAAATAAAGAGTGTACTATGCACACAGATAAAAAAAATAAGTGGAACGCTTAATATTCACAGCAAGAAAAGGATAAATGCAAGTACTAAAGGGGCGTACATTACAAATTTAATTCATGTGTGCACGCCCATGTTAGTTGGGCGCATTAGAGAGAGCAAGGTGGATAAGTAATCGTTTAAACAAGAGGCATGACCGTGGAAAAGACCAAGACTGGATAATTATGCTGAAAGAAGAGAGATGGATCAAAAGATGAATAATCATATTTGCTTAACTTTTTGTGGAAGGGGCGTTGACCTGTCATGACCAACAAAGCAAGAGCCTGGGTGTGGACCAAAGATCTAGTGATTTAAAATGAAAACAGAGTAAATTACATATATAACATATAGTCAAAATTATAAGTTCCTTCCTAGATTTTTTTTTAGTACTCCTGCTAGAATATCGATTTCGGCTATATTATATATGTAGTTTACTCTGTTTTCATTTTAGGCCATGATAGTGGCAGAGGCCTAGCGGATCTGGTCGGAGCTGATCTCAATAGAGCATTGCGGTGTTGGGTTGGGAGGGACGAGGCAGAAGATGAAGAAGGTTGAACGGAGGCTCGGTGGATCTGGTCGGAAGGGAAAGAGAGCCATAGAAGGGAGAGGCGGAGATGAAAAAGAAGGTGACGTGTGTCAGCCTTCATGTGAAAACCCGGGTGACGTGGATGCCAAACATGCAAAACCACCATCTATATCATGAATGTTAGTATAATTCAGATCTTGTTACGTTCCAGGTCAGCTCATGTGTGTTCATGGACCTGTTCGTTCAGGTAGATGCAGGTTAGCTACATGCATGGTCGGCTCATGTGTCGCCGTTGAGTTAGTTGGCTAGTTGTGTGCATCAGTGCATGCATAGTTAGTTAGTGCGTCTGTGCGTGCATGCATCAGATGGATATGGACGTGCATGTAGTGGTTGTTCGGTAGTTAGCTAGGTGTGCGTTCCAGACGCGGAGGTGATGAGACCACCCTTCTCTCTAGTGTCTTCCACGGCCTCCTAGTAGATCGTAGGATAGGAGTTGCATTAATCGCCGACAAACACGAACATGAGTGCTTAAATGACATTGATTAAGTATAGACTCAACCAACACAACATAATCTAATTTGGTACAGTAACCATGGAGAGGAGAGTGATCAATGACAATGGTTCAAACATGATCTACGGAGAGGAGAGTGATGAATCTACGGAGAGGAGAGTGATGAATGACAGTGATTTGAACATGATGCATGTCATGGCCACTTTATTTGGTGTATACTCTGCATATGTTAGAGAAGCACGAATGCAGAATTTCAAATAACAGATACATGGATCGAATAATCATGTCCGCACGTGTGCGTCGATGTGTGTGTGTGCGTGCGCACATGATTAATCNTATAGTCAAAATTATAAGTTCCTTCCTAGATTTTTTTTTAGTACTCCTGCTAGAATATCGATTTCGGCTATATTATATATGTAGTTTACTCTGTTTTCATTTTAGGCCATGATAGTGGCAGAGGCCTAGCGGATCTGGTCGGAGCTGATCTCAATAGAGCATTGCGGTGTTGGGTTGGGAGGGACGAGGCAGAAGATGAAGAAGGTTGAACGGAGGCTCGGTGGATCTGGTCGGAAGGGAAAGAGAGCCATAGAAGGGAGAGGCGGAGATGAAAAAGAAGGTGACGTGTGTCAGCCTTCATGTGAAAACCCGGGTGACGTGGATGCCAAACATGCAAAACCACCATCTATATCATGAATGTTAGTATAATTCAGATCTTGTTACGTTCCAGGTCAGCTCATGTGTGTTCATGGACCTGTTCGTTCAGGTAGATGCAGGTTAGCTACATGCATGGTCGGCTCATGTGTCGCCGTTGAGTTAGTTGGCTAGTTGTGTGCATCAGTGCATGCATAGTTAGTTAGTGCGTCTGTGCGTGCATGCATCAGATGGATATGGACGTGCATGTAGTGGTTGTTCGGTAGTTAGCTAGGTGTGCGTTCCAGACGCGGAGGTGATGAGACCACCCTTCTCTCTAGTGTCTTCCACGGCCTCCTAGTAGATCGTAGGATAGGAGTTGCATTAATCGCCGACAAACACGAACATGAGTGCTTAAATGACATTGATTAAGTATAGACTCAACCAACACAACATAATCTAATTTGGTACAGTAACCATGGAGAGGAGAGTGATCAATGACAATGGTTCAAACATGATCTACGGAGAGGAGAGTGATGAATCTACGGAGAGGAGAGTGATGAATGACAGTGATTTGAACATGATGCATGTCATGGCCACTTTATTTGGTGTATACTCTGCATATGTTAGAGAAGCACGAATGCAGAATTTCAAATAACAGATACATGGATCGAATAATCATGTCCGCACGTGTGCGTCGATGTGTGTGTGTGCGTGCGCACATGATTAATCTGGACCAAGAATAAATATAGGTGCGTGCATGCTGCATGCACATCAAATGATAAGGTGATTCAAATGGATGAGTGGATATAACAAGTTAACTAATGTCTGACACTCGAATTTTCCTTTAAGGTCTTGATACACTTTATTTGCAAGAGTTGTCTTGCCCATTCCTCCTGATCCAACGGTGGAGACTATTTTTTGTTGTTGTTGCACTGGTGCATGTACATTCCCTTCTGTCAACAATCTGATTATCTCAGCCTTGGGTTCGTCAATACCGACAAGCTTTGAGGCATCCTCGAAGATAGCAAGAGCCCTAGGGTCAACGGTTGCATTTTTTGAGTTGGAGAAGGCCTGAGGTGTCTTGTACCTTTGATTCCTCTCGCCCGCCTCAATGACTTGATTCTTCAAATCTTGGAACATCCGATGGTGAGCCTTCCTCTTCCCCAACTTCCCCAGAATGTGTTTGATCTTCTTTATGAAGCCATCTGGCTTAGCATCTTTGTCGTCGAGACCTTGCATGAAGTCGTCAATGGAGTCCTCTATATCATAGGAGAGCTCCCGCACCATGGTCATCCATACCTTGTCCTGCACGTCAGGATCCTCCTCCTCCGACATCTTAAGGAGAAAGGCATGCATGGTGGTAAGTTCATCAGTTAGAAACTTAATCTCACCGCACACCCCTTTGAGACGATTGTACTCGTCGACCAGCAGAGTGCCCAGCTTCTCCAGGATGGAGTTAAGGGCCCCCGTGGCCACACTCACAAGAGCCACCTCCATGCGTTGCAGGACGTGCTAGCTCAGTTAGTTTACGGCCATGGAGCTCGTAGATCGTCAAATGCACTGGCAATTAATAAACGAGAAAACTATATTCCTGCCGACTGTCTGTTAGCGATAGGTCCGAACGACCTCTTCGTCGTTCGATCCGGATCTTGCGGGCGCGCTTGTCTTCCATCTCTCCCGATACTATCGGTATTAATTAGCGCTTTCTTTTTATTTTAATTAACTCTTTCCTTTGAAACCGCACCTCCTGCACTCTCATTGCTCCGATCACGCCGTGAATTTTTCTCCCACCCAAAATCCCCGCAACAATTAATGCTGGATTAATTAGCCAACTAATAAGCATGCATGGGTTCTAAAAAAAAGAAGCACAACCCCAAAAAAAAAGCATGCATGTCGCACGTTTCGTACGGGAGACACATTTAAAGCAACCAACAAGGCATGTGCATGCTCCTTCTTTTATGGGGTTAATGCCTCGTTTAGTGGCTATGACTTCAGCCATGCTTTTTTATGCTAAAATTAATGCTTGATTAAAGTAGAAAAATATAGGTACTTCATGGGATTTGATACTTGGTCGTCGGATTAGTACATTTTCACAACAACCGTCTATTCTATATCTTGTTCTTATTTAAATGAAAGGGAATTTTCGCAGTTGATTTTTGGTTTCTATATTACATTGTAGAAAAAAACATGTATGTAGTGCTATTAGAGTGGAACATAATTCAACTCGCATGGCTATGATGGTGTCATTGCAAAATGCCCCGATGGTGCTGACGGACAATATTAATACGATGAGGTCAATGTGTAGTTAGCATGGTAATTTACACATCGCACATCTGATAACTTCGGTACAACTATTGTGATAACTTTGGCGGGAGGGGGGGGGGGGGATGGCGTTGTTGAGAACATACCTCTAATAATTTCTGTGTGAAGAACATGGTAATTTACGCACCACACACCTGATGTACAAACAATGCGAGAGCTTTGATGGGGAAGCGGGTTGTTGTAATACACTCCCGATAACTCCTGGATGAATAACATGGTAATTTTACGCACCACAAACCTGATAACTTATGTGCAACACATTGATAAGTTTTAACCCGGCAAAATAAAGTTGAAGAAATATGTCCCCGGTAATTTTTGTGCAAATACATGGTAATATACGCACTGCATACCTGATAACTTACATACAAACACGGTGATAACTTTGACCCGATAACTCATGTGTAAATAACATGATAATATATGCATAACTGAGTTGATAACTTAGTTCAGATGTGATAACTTTTTATAGGGAGGGGGCTATTGAAAAACACCCGTCGGTAAATTGTGTGTAAATAGCATGGAATATACCCACAAAAGAGCTGATAACTTAGTTAGCCTTGGCCGATAACTTCCCTATAAATATCATGGTACTATACACATTGTATACATGATAACGCATGCAGAAACACCGGGGTAACTTTGACCCAGGGGTGAGGGAACGTGAGGAAGTTGTTTGAAACCATACGCTCTCCCGATAACTTCTACGCAAATAGCAAGGTGATATACACTCCGTAGACTTGATAACTCTCGTATAAACATTGTGGTATCATTTGACCGCGGGGAATAAAGTTGTTTGAAAACATACCCTCGATAACTTATGTGTAAATAACGTGATAATATACGAAGCGCGGACATGATAACTCCCAGACAAACACCGCTGTAACTTTATCCTGGTAAAAAAAGTTGTTGAAAACATACCACGATAACTCATATGTAAATAACATGATAATATACACACATCAAAGTTGATAACTTACTGAGCCCAGGACGGTAACTATTTGCACGACAAAAGTCATCAGAACATATCACTACTAGGAAAAGACCTACTAATGGCGCACCTAATTTGGCCATTAATGGCGCATTATTGGTGCGTTATTAGTGCCACGCCATTAATATATTTTACTAATGGCGCACCACTGGTGCGCCATTAGTATCTGCTGTACTAATGGCGCACCACTGGATGCGCCATTAGTATATACAACAGTGCGCCATTAGTATGCCTCCCAGGGGGCCATGTATACCCAGGTGCTTTGGCATACTAATGGCGCACAACGGCACGATGCGCCATTAGTAACTTCGGCATACTAATGGCGCACTGTTTAATGATGCGCCATTAGTATCCTTTTGTCGGGACCCCGATCCTAAGTCACACCGATCTAGCATGTAACACATCATATCACTTTACGGCCTCACGCACGGTATTCCCACGGGTGTCGCCTTACCATGGCCCGGGACCGTTTGCGCCTTTTGGCTCACGTATATGATAGTGTCGCTAGCATCCATATGACAGAGAGCGCGGGCCGACATGACTAGTCGTGAACCCAAAGTGGCACTAACCTATGGGGACAGGCATACATGAATCACATCGAGCATGTCGGTCATCAACGCATGAATTCGGGCTGTAGCACTGGCCTAACAGGACTCCGGTATCCCGGGCTGTAGCAGGCTAGGCAGGGCTCCGAATATCACCGCGTGACATTTCCCCGAAGGGACAGACATAAGAACGAAGTGAAACACATGCCGGCCAGTCAAGTGTCCAAGCAGTAGTGCTGGGCTAGCAGGACTCCGTTGAACCGGGCTGTAGCGGACTACTATCGCTCAGAAGCACGAGACTACATTTCCCCATAAGAGAGGCTACCAAGGATAAACAACTAGGTTGTCGGATCCCACACATAGCAATACAAGTTACACGTACGCATAACATGCAAGTATGTGCTGTACAACATGGCATCACAACATAACGCAAACTCATATAGATAAAGGCTCAGAAGAGCCACATAGCAATAAATACAAACAGGGGTCACATGACCCATCATTCAGAGCATACAAGCAACAAGCGGAAGCATTACATGTCTGAGTACAGACAACTACAAAATAAAAAGGCTGAGAAGCCTGACTATCTACAAGTCCCTCCCAAGGTACAAGATCGTAGCTGAGGTAACAAGCTACTCGTCGAAGTCCATGAGAACTACTAGTGAGACAGAAGTCTCCGCTGCAAAAACATAAATAAAGCAACGTGAGTACAAAGGTACTCAGCAAGACTTACATCAGATCCTAATATACATGCATTAGTCTCAAGAAGGTAATGTGGAGTTTAGTTGCAGCAAGCCAGCTTTGACTCTGTGGCTATCCTGTTCTACGACTACCAGAACTTCTTTGAGGTGATATGGCGCACACGAGTCCACTAGTCACCATACAATACACTACTATGGATTCATCCCCGTCTCCATACGAGAAGGCCATCCATAGCACTCACACTTGTCTTGAGCATTTTAGAGTATCCACTTCAAGTTATCTATGTACCACGTAAGCATCCAAGAAGTCCATAACCGAGGACACGGCTATTCGAATAGATCATGATAACCCTGCAGGGGTGTACTTCTTCACACACGCTCTCGCCACTTACCGCCATATACACGTCATGTATCTCGGCAACCTTCAAGTGGAAGCCTAGCGAGGG
>LR880971.1:801174015-801194288 GCA_904067115.1 Aegilops sharonensis | reverse complement strand
AATAGAGTGATTCTGGTTTCCCTAGAAAAAAGGTGCAAGCTCGCATCATCTTTCTTTTCCCTTTGTTTCCATTTGAGATGCTACACCTAATTAAATAACAGAACATTAGGTATGGCAACAAACTAAGCACCTTTGCACCGGGGTGTTAAGTTCATATACATAAACCCCATGAGACACTAACCACTGCTTTAAGCACCCGTGCAATATTGGGGCTGGGCCTTACGAAAAGGTTTTTTAATTAGTTAGACAACCGTGTGAAATAACTTCCATTTTGCTCAACGTGATTAGAGGGATATCAGCTTATGATCAGATTCCTGCAATTAGTACTAACACTTTAATTTGTGCATTGGCTTTATATTTATATTTGACCCGATTCCTTTGTTGAATGAAAATTTTCAGCTGAGACTATATTTTTCTATCAGCCGTCTACATGGATGTATCCATAAACGCTGGTGCAATTAGTCGGGAAATTAGTTGGGCTTTCGTCTCCCTCACATAATCATCAAAACAACAATCGCACAAAGCTTCCCTGATCGATATCCACATTCCCACGAACTGATCATCATGGAAGGAACTAATTGCTTAACCAAGAATGCCAACATTAACCTTATGTTTGCACTAGACGCTGATGAGTTCTGCATCGTTATTCTAATTAAATTGCTAATCTTTTGCCGCCCGCTTACCTACTGCTTCCAAGACTGCTATTGTCATATAACACAAGTTGTACTACTGATATAGTACAATAAGTTGTGCAATTAGACCTGGATTCCTTGTTATTGACAAAGGAAAGAAGCCAAGAAGTTGCTTGGTTATTTTCTCAGCTAGCTGTTGCTGTTGATGAGGACGAGTTAGCTAAGCTAGCTGTTGGGTATTGGGGTTAGGCAGGTAGACGTATGACATTACCATCCATCTGCTACAGAGATATGAAGCATACATTTTAGTGAAAAACGACAGGCAATGCCAACTATTAGTTGGCGTTAGGTACTCCCTCCGTTCGGAAATACTTGTCATCAAAATGAATAAAAGGAGATGTATCTATTGTCATCAAAATGAATAAAAGGAGATGTATCTAGACGTATTTTAGTTTTAGATATATCCCTTTTTATTCATTTTGATGACAAGTATTTTCGGACTGAGGGAGTAGTAGAGTTTTTAATTTATGGCTTAAATTACTTACACACCTGCCCACTTTGTCGTATCCTTTGTAAAACTTGACTGACCCATGCGTTGTCATTAACTGTGTACACTTCGGATGCTACATCAGCACCAGCCGTGTTGAAGTTTTCCTGTCGGTTTCATCTAGGCGAGCAGGCGGCAGTTTCGTGGACAAATTCCAAGCATGTGCATCTCCACCCACTGTCCAGATGTTAACCTCACGCTTCCATTTGAGAGTGTCTGAATCGTTAGCCAGAACACGATTTTTTTTTTCATCCTGCACTGAAGCATCTGCAGGGAAACAAGAAGAGCCCCTGTCTAAATTCATTAATTAGACAATGTTCCGTTTTCTCCTTAAAAATGGGGCAGAATTTTGTGGATCAATAACAGCTGAAGATCTACTACTAAAGATGCGGACACACAGTGCAAACACACGCACTTCACACTACAATCCAAAAGAATCATTGTATGCGAAGGTGCTCCTCCAGATTTGGGCATGACGGTAGTTTGCATTTTTCTTCAGCGTTGCCTTTGTGGTGGCAGAGGACTTTGGTGGGTGACGCTTCAGCGTGGCACAAGATTTTGTCACGGTGAAATTTAAGTAGTTTGCTTCTTGCAGAGTCTTTCATGCAATACTGCAAGACATCTATGTATGTATCTACCACATGTGTACTATTTGTAATCCATTTGTTTAATCAATTTCACCAAGTAGCGGTTAATTGTAAACTACATGTTTCTATACACAAAGTGGACGCCCATACGTTGTCAACATCCAAGACAAATATATATAGGCACTCATACAGAGCCGGCCGTTGCCGCCTCCTAAAAAAAGTTAGGGTTTCTTTATCTCCCATCGGTGCCGCTGGTGGTCCGCCTCGTCTCCGGTTGCCCTAGGCCATGGGGCAGTGGTGGATCCTCGCACTTACCGGCGCGAGGGTTCCGTTTTTAGACGTTTTTTTGTCTTGTTAGGGTTTGTATCATGCTCAGGAAGACGAGGCAGCGGTGGTCCCTGAGGCGGCTGGGGCGGCGACCGCGAGGGAGGCGACGAAGATGGTGGCGGCTGAGGAGGTTGCCGTGCGCCGTGCTGATGTAAACGGCAGCGCAGGGTGCAACCTCGGCGGCATAGGTGGCTCCCGTGGCGGAGGACGACAACGGCGGGATCGACTGGGACGACCTTGGCAGCGCCGCCGCCGCCGCCAAAGTTTTCAACCTCGTTGCTAAGTAGTTTAGTTTTTTTTATCTTGAAAAAGAAAATTAAGTTTATGTTTGAACTAAATTTGTGTTGGAATCAAAAATATTAAAAAAATAAGTTTGCTGAATAAGTTTTGAAATATCGTTTTGAATTTTTGACATAAAACCTAAAAAAACTGAAAAACATTTTATTAAAACTGAACATAGGTAAAATAGATAAAATAAATCAGAAATAAAAAAGGAAACAAAAGTAAATAAAAGAAAAAGGAAAAAAAATAGCCCTCCCGCCGGCCGCTGGGCCGAGCGAGGCGTCCGAGTGTATGATCGTTGCGACCATTGGGCCAGCCCGTTGAGCCGACGCGGTGTATTGTTTTTTACGAGTTTTCTTTGCTATGTGTTAAAATAAATTTGTATGCCTTTTTAAATATGCAAAACTATGATTACTAAATCTATAAATGCTTTTTAAATTCTGAAATTGAAAAAAGAAATAATTGTATCATTTACCCCGTCCGAAATAATACGTGTGGCAAAAAACTTTTTGGCAACATGAACAATATCCTCTTTGAGCAGTCCCCAGTTCCGCTGAAAAAACCTTGCAGGAAAGCCATCCAGACCCGGAGCTTTAAGGGGTGCAATCTGGAAGAGAGCATCACTAATTTCTTGATATGAGAAAGGCTTGCATAAGTCATCATTTACAAGCGGTTTCACAGGAGGAATAATATATACGAGATGGATCCACTATAGCATCATTGGTGTACAGATACTTAAAATGGAACCAACAGTTTCTCTCCATCCAGACTATCCAGATGATAGGCCGGTTGCGTAGTTTAGTGGGATAACAGATGTGTCACGCGAGATGGTGAAACCCCCCTCCTATGAAGCGCGCAACCGGGTAAGCTGTCTTGATGAAAGTTGTATAAATAGACAAAAATACCTTCTCCTTCGAACTTGCGTGGTTTGAAAGAGAAGGATTCCTGTATCTGATAGCCAGAGAATGGGCGATGGATGCAGGAGGAAGGTCCTCTATTGAGAGATGGCAGAATAAGATTAGAAACTTGAGAAGATTCTTGCGAGGGTGGGCTAAACATTTTAGTGGGATCAATAAGATTGAAAAGGAAAGGCTCCTTACACTTATCCAGTCCTTAGATTTATCCAGTCCTTAGATATGAAAGCCGAATCCACAATTCTGCAATCCTCGGAGCTTCATGCCAAAGTTGATGCAGAGATGAGATTGAAAGAGATGTTGAGGGAAGAGGAGTTGAAGTGGGCATTGCGAGCTAAGGTTCGTAAAGTTGTCCAAGGGGACGCTAACACTCAATTCTTTCATATGACCGCCAATGGCAAGCACAGAAAGAAAAGAATCTTTCAGCTTGAGTAAGACGAGGGGACGATCTTAGGGCAGGAGAACTTAAAACTCTACATAACCAATTATTACAAGCAGCTATTTGGGACTTCAGAGGATAATTTTGTGTCCTTTGATGAGTTGAGGATTAAGGATGTGCCTCAGCTGGCTGCCAATGAGAATGATGTATTAACTGCACCATTCTCGGAGAAAGAGGTGTTTGAAGCGATTTTGCAGATGAAGAACAATAAAGCTCCGGGGCCAGATGGATTTCCGGCGGAGTTTTATAAGAAATGCTGACACATTATTAAAGGGGATTTGTTACCGATGTTCCATGATCTATTCTCGGGATAGCTTCAGTTGTTTCATTTGAATTTTGGAACAATAACCTTGCTCCCGAAGAAGACAGAGGCTGTGAGAATTGAGCAATTCAGGCCTATCTGTCTTCTTAATGTTAGTTTCAAAAAATTTACCAAGGTTGGGACTAATAGACTCACACAGATTGAACACTCTATGGTGCAGCCGTCTCAAATTGCTTTCATGCTGGACAGAAACATCCTAGCGGGGGTTATGGTCCTTCATGAAACGCTCCATGAAATCCATACGAAAAAACTAGACGGGGTTGTTTTCAAAGTGGATTTCGAAAAGGCGTACGATAAAGTTAACTGGCTGTTTCTGCAACAGGCTTTGCGCATGAAAGGTTTCGAACCGGCTTGGAGGAACCAGGTTGAATCCTTCACGCAAAAAAGGATTGTTGGAATCGAAGAATGATGACATAGTTCACTATTTCCAGACACATAAAGGCCTGAGACAAGGAGATACGATGTCACCTACTCTATTAAATATTGTAGTTGACATATTGAACATTCTAATAGGTAGGGCAAAGGACGCAGGTCAAGTAGGTAGCCTGATACCTCATCTAGTTGATGGAGGGGTGTCTATCCTACAGTACGCTGATGATACTATCATCTTCATGAAGCATGACTTGGCAAAAGCGAGAAACATGAAGCTGGTGTTATGCTTATTCGAATAATTGACCGGGTTAAACATTAACTTTCACAAGAGTGAATTGTTCTGCTTTGGAAGAGTCAAAGAGGAACAAGAGGCATACAAGCAATTGTTCGTGTGTGAACTTGGGAATTTACCTTTTACGTATTTGGGTATACCAATCCACCATCGTAAGTTAACAAATAGAGAATGGAAATGTATTGAGGATTGATTCGAAAAAAACTGAGTTGCCGGAAGGGCAAGCTGATGTCGTATGGGGGGCGTCTAATCCTTATTAATTCGATGCTCACGAGCATGCCTATGTTTCTTTTGTCGTTTTTTGAGATACCAGTTGGAGTTCGAAAAAGACTGGATTTCTATCGATCCCGATTTTTCTGGCAGAGTGATGACCTAAAAAGGAAGTATAGACTCACTAAATGGGATATTATTTGTCGACCAAAAGACCAAGGGGGTCTAGGTATCGAAAATCTTGAGGTGAAAAACAGATGTCTTCTCAGCAAGTGGTTGTATAAGTTATCGGTAGAGTCGGAGACAACTTGGGCGCAGATTCTGCGTAACAAGTACCTTCAGTACAAAACTTTGTCACAGGTGACAGTGAGGCCGACGGACTCACCTTTCTGGAATGGGCTGATGAGAGTTAAATCAGTCTTTTTCAACATAACAAAGTTTCTAGTCGAAAATGGTACTTCCACGAGATTCTGGGAGGATACGTGGCTATGGGAAACCCCTCCCGCGCTTCAGTATCCCTCCCTTTATAGCATCGTGCAACGAAGAGACGCTTTCGTTGCTACCGTGCTTTGGTCCACTCCCCTCAATATCCACTTTAGGAGAACACTTGTCGGAGCCCGTTGGGAAGCCTGGCTCCATTTGGTGAGAAGACTGATGGATGTGCAGCTTTCTCAACAACCGGATACGTTGAGCTGGAAGCTTACCAGGAATGGAGAGTTCACGGTTAAATCTATGTATTTAGATGTGATCAACTCTAACTCCATTCCCAGTTCCAAACATGTTTAGAATGTCAAAGTACCTTTGAGGGTTAAAGTATTTATGTGGTTTGTACATAAACAAGTCATTTTAACTAAGGATAATTTGACAAAACGCAACTGGACCGGTTCTGTGAGATGTAGTTTTTGTGATCGTGATGAGACTATCAAACACCTCTTTCTTGAATGTCCGATGGCAAAGCTTCTATGGTGGACTGTTCACATTGCTTTTAATATTACTCCTCCGAATAATATCAACACGTTATTTGGGACGTGGCTTGACGGGATAGAGCCCCAAACTGCAAGACACATTCGTGTAGGAGTATGTGCTTTACTTTGGGCAGTCTGAAACTACAGGGATGATTTGGTTTTTAACAGAACAACACATACTCATTTTTTGCAGGTTATCTTCCGAGCGACTACGTTGATCCGTATGTGGTTACTACTCACTCAGACGGAGGCCAGGGAGCATTTGGTTACTGGATCTACCCGATGGGAGATGGTAGCTCGGGCTATATTCAGCCGGTTTGGATGGCGGTCATGTAATAGGATAGGCAATTAGTTTTCCTGTCTTGTTTTTGCCTGCCGGTTGTGGCTTTTATTTTTCGCTCTTCGTGAGCCGTTTTGTGGTTCGTTCGTTTAAGACATTATGACCTTTGTTGAACTTATTTGATTCTAATAAATGTGACTCGTATGCATGTTCTGATGCAGAGGCCGGGGTTACACCCCTTTTCCAAAAAAAGATAGGATGCTTACATACAAGATTTATTCCATTATTGGTTTGAATAAAAAAAGGAGAGCAACAGCAGCGCGCGGAAACACAAGAACAAAAAAGGAGAAGGAAACACAAGAACGACATGCCATGCCACACGCAACCAACGTCTGTCACCGAATTCCTGGATTAAGCAGCCGATGAAACATTAGTGTAAGCACTGAATTCATGGTTTCACTTGATTGTACGCTGTCAACTGATGAAACATTAGTGTAAGCACGAACTCGTGTAGGCACTAAGCACCACCCCAAATCTTTTGAGACTTCACTGCACAGCGCATGACGATCGACCGGGCAATTGCTCGTCATTCAGAAACAGAAACTCTTACAATTAGAAATAAGAGAAGTAGCCCTTAAGAGTTTGTAGGTGGGGAAGAAGAGGAACAGGAGGAGGAAATGTGTCCAAAAAAATTATATCATCCCCTTCCCAGTCTCCCGATCTACTCCCTCCTTTCCGGTTTATAAGCCATGTCTTAACTTTTTTGTTTTTTCAATTTTGAGGGCTCATCTCCATCTCATTTTTATTTTCCACGCGTATTAAATATTTGCATGCAAGAATTAAAAAGAAACACGCCAATGCATGTAATATTTCTACTCATCTACTCCCTCCGTCCTTTAAAGAATGTACTTCCAACTTTATTGGAAAGTCAAACTTTTTTATATTTGACCATGTTTATATAATAATACATCAATATTTATGCCATCAAATTAGTAGCATTAGATTCGTGATAAAATATATTTTCATTATACACCTATTTGATTTCAAAAATATTGATATATTTTTACACAAACTCGGTCAAACTTTGAGATAATTTGACCCTCCAACAAAGTTGAAAATACACTCTTTAAAGGACAGAGGGAGTAGTGGCCAAGCATGCATGCAGTGTAACTAATCCAAATTAATGCATGAGTTTAATTAAGGTAGTTTTGTAAAATAGTACGAGATACATTCCTGCACTCACAAAATGCCTTGGTTGATGAGATTTGAGCCATGTGAACCAGAAAGGAGGGAGTAAGTAGCAATTACATGGGCTGGGCTCTCGGCTTCAGCAAGCGGGTGCTCAGTGGCGGGCTGTGGGCCTTGCTTGTCATCTGGCCCGGCACTGGCTGGTTGATGATGCTTGTCAGCTGTCACAGCCGAGGCTCTGACCTGGATCCCTTGGGCCGATCAGGTTTCAGCGATTTCGATGCCTAACACCATCAGCATCATCTTCATCTTCAGTGAAAGAGGGCATCCAAACACATCAGCCAGAACACGGAGGACAGAAATAATCATTTTCATGAAGAACTGCAAATGGTCAATCCGTAAGCATATATAACAACGTCCAATCTAAATATCGTTGAGAAAAATAAAAGACCGTAATTATAAGTGCTTTGCTCAAGAATTTACAACAGTGACACCTCTGTGTGGCTTACGGCCCATCAAAATTTTAAAACGGCCCTTCGACACCTCTCTCTGGCTTGCTTGAGAACAGCGCAAGTAAAGCAGAGAGGCTTCCTCATCAAAAAAGAAAAAAAGAAGTAAAGCAGAGAGGCAATGACGGTACAACTAATAGCCAACTTAAAATAACTCTTGGCAGGGTAAATTCAATATATGCACAGCTCAATTTTTTTCTAAACAATGAGCCTCCTCGTCGATTTCCATTAAAGAAACCGCCACAAAATCATATGCACAGCTCACATGCATACTCTTTGAAAGAGCAGGTATCTATGTAGGGACGCTGCGGCCAATGTAAAAGAAACAATAGTAAATCAGGTTAAAGACAGAGTTGTGTATGTACCTGCAGGGCTTGAGAAGAACCTGAGCGCATTCGTCAGGAGTGCCGTGATTAGTCTTGAGACCGCATGTAGCAATCATGGTATATACCGTGTCCCACAAACCTGAAAATACAGGGGCAAGGGAATTAAGAGATGTTGTCAGTGCGTTCCTACTGGTTGTATAAATAATTAATCATCAAAAGAATTAAGCACGTACGCATGGTCTTGACTCTACTCAAGTAGATTCGGAGGTTGACTGAAGATTTTTAGACAGAAGGCATCGACCAGCACAGAAATCCTTACAAACCACACAACAATAACTGAAGATTTGAGTAATGGGGTTGGGATGTGCGCCGACTACTCTGTCCAGAGAAGCCTTTACAGCGTCAACAATTTTCGTTGCCATAGGCCTACAACCTAGGTGACATTTGAAAGTAGTGAGGCAGGACAGGTTTTCGATCCCGAAATCGAAAGCAGGAATGATGGGAGCCTCATCTTGGGCATGCCGGTAAAATATAATCTTCAGTTTTTCTAGCTTGGGCATACATTTTGCCGTAAACTGAAGATCCATCCAATCTCCCCGCCTCCAGTATTTAAACTTCCTAAGGCATCGGAACCCAGCTTCACCACTAACTGCCAGCCTTCTATCTTCACAAGAAGGCTGTTTTTCCATTCCGTCTAGAGCTAGATTGAGCAGAGCAGGTAAGGCTCCAAGGATGCACATATCTTCATGCCGGATTCCTCTCCCCACATCCAGGCATAACTTCCGTAGGTTGACGAGTGATCCTACCCAATGCGGAACCTTTGGGAATATACAAGACGATATGACAAGTTTTCGGAGGTTAAGCGGCGGAGAAGTGCACCATGTATTCAGCAAGAAGTCGTCATCATCATTCCCACACATAGTTAGAGAACAAAGGTTTTGTGTGCATAGTTTACCGAGAGAAGAAGCAATAACTTCCTTGTCTTCCTGGGCAACACCCTCATAATCAATGCACAGCTTCCTCAGATTCTTAAGCTGACCAAGCCCTTGCAGAAAGTTATATGACTGCTTGCTGGCGTCAACTTCATCCAAAGTCTCTAGTGCCTGCATCTTTGCAATTCCATCGGGAAACTTAACACATGTGTCTTTTGAGCCAAGAAGTAAGTGTGCCAGTTTGCCGAGATTGACAATACTGGCTGGCAACTCGGACACCATTGTATACCTGATGTCCAACATCTCTAAGCATTGTAGGTGTCCGATTTGTTCCTGGAGCTCGCTTACTGCTGTCATGTAAATGCTGAGGTACCTTAGCTGAAACAGCCTCCCTACATTTGCAAGATGGTGGTTTTCCAGTAGACTGTCATTAAAGTCCACAACACGCAAATGTCTGAACTCCATAGTTGAATGGATATTCCCCGTATTCCTGAACACATTAAATGATCGGACATGAGACAATATCAGGCTCATTGGCAAGATAGAATCCCCTTTCCCTACAACTTGCATGGAGAGACGGCGGACTTTGCCTTGTGTCACGGTAGTTAAACTGGGGACACCAGCAAAAGTAACAAAGTTCTCTTCAATGGACTTGGATACTATGAAATCAAGAATTATGTCATGAACTCGACAACTCTTCCCCCTATAATCGTCTTTCTTCACAGGTTGGATCAAATTCCTATTGATGAGCTCATTAAAACACCTCACTCCTACCTCATATGCAGTATATATACCTTCTTTGTGAATGAATCCTTCGGCAATCCATCTTGGTATTAGTGTTTTCTTCTCAATAATAGAATCTTCCGGAAATATACTGAGATACAAGAGACATGTTTTCAGATGAGGAGGAAGATCAAAGTAACTAAGTGACAATATCTTCATCATTACTTCGACATTAGGATTCCTTTCAAGTGCACGACCAATTGAATCTTTCACTTGGTTCCATAGATGCTCTGATCTTTCTGTGTTAGCCAACAAACCAGCTATAGCAATAATTGCCAAAGGCAATCCATCACATTTTTCCAAGATTTGATTAGAAACTTTCACGAGCGATGAAGGGCAATCTTCTTCGGAGCTGAATAATCTTCTGTGGAATAGTTGTCTTGAGTGCTCCATATTAAGAGGCCTTATATTATAAATATGGCCACCGATTGATGAATGACACGAACATGCAACATCACTCAGCCGTGTAGTGGTGATTATTACACCACCGCATCTGGTCATGGGGAATGCGCACTTAATAACGTCCCATGTTTTAACGTCCCATATGTCATCAATCACTATAAAATACCTGCACATGATTGTTTAGTAGTATTAGTTAGTATGATGTGTTAAGATGGAGCGTACAAGCAAAATAAGAAGAACGAGAAATTTCCGTGTTCTCATTGGCAACATGCAAAATATAAATGGATCGGCTCTATGCAACTTAAACAGGGCCACATGACCAGAAAACACTCTAAGCCTTTGGAGTAGTACATATTGTGTAGCATATATGTTTGATTGAAGATTGACGCTATCTCTTTATTGCGGAAAAGACTGTCTTTTAGTCTATATGCATTCTGAGATGCACACACGTGCTGAATAACTATACGAATCATATGTTTTTACTGCTTATATAAGACTTATTTTCCTTCCAAATGCAACAACCTAGTTAACTAGTAAAGTAGTGCAAATAAGTGCTTCCATACATTTGGCAATTAATTTTCTCCTAAAAAGTATATAATTACTTATTTTGATTCTTAATTAGGAGTGTATTTTTCTATGTGAGAATTCTTGATTTAACTTTCTATGGGTGAGAAGTAAATTTAAAGAAATATAATAGTACCTTTTTTCTGCTAGGTAGCCGGTAATCTTCCTTATTAGTTGTGGTATGCTCCCTGCTTCAGTGTCAGCATAATCTTGACACCCAACTTCACTGAGCAGGGTTCTCAAGATATTTGTCATATCTGGATTTCGTGACACTGATATGAAAGCCTTACACTCGAATTTCTCTTTCAGCTCTTGATACACTTGGTTTGCAAGAGTTGTTTTGCCCATTCCTCCTGATCCAACAATGGAGACCATCTTCACTTGTTGTTGTGTTGATGCAACTCCATCCTCGTCAGTTAACAACTTGATCAACTCAGCCTTGGGTTCATCAATTCCGACGAGCTTTGATGCATGCTCAAAGATAGCAAGAGCTCTAGGGTCAACGGTCGCATTGACGGCCTTGGAGAAGATGTCACGTCCCTTGTACCTTGCATTCCTGTCGCCCACCTCAATGATCTGTTTCTTCAGATCCTGTATCTCCTTGCCAATTCGATGACGAGCCTTCACATTTCCCAACTTTCCTAGAGAGGTCTTGATCTTCTCAATGAAGCCATCCGGCTTTTCTTCTTTGTTACCAACGCTTTGAATGAAGTCATCGATGGCATCCTCCATGTCATAGGACAATTCCCGCACCTCATTCATCCAAACTTTATCCTGCACATCGAGATCCTCCTCCTCCTCCGACATCTTGAGGAGAAAAGCCTCCATGGCGGCGAGTTCATGAGTGAGAGACCTGATCTCCTTGCGCACACCCTTAAAACGCTTGTACTCGTCGCCGAGCAGGGTGGCCAGCTTCACCAGGACAGGTTTGAGGACCCCCGTCGCCACAGTCACCAGGGCCGCCTCCATGGCCTAAAAGCTTGAATGCCCAGCCAATGATCGAACAGGAAAGTTTGCGCCAAGTCTAGACCCTGAGAAGAGGATGGATTAGTCATAGTTAAGCCACTCACCCCGAGGCTGAAGAAGTTACAAATCGACAGCGTACGTGGGAGCAAGCATATATACGAGGGAGCTCTTTTTTTCCTTCACTTTTGTAAGAGGCATATGAGGGAGTACCTAGCCTAGCAGGATCTGGAATTTCTTCACTAGTTGCAACTCGGAGCAGTGCGGTTGCAGCTGGATCCGTCGCCACTCTCACCGGAACCGCCGACTCCCTGCTTGCTTAGAGCTTGATCTGTCGATAATTCTGCACTGAGGCCACCGAATTCATGAGTAGTGAAGACGAAAATTCGCGTAGCCAACCTAAACCTACACACTGAAAAGAGGATTCGCTAATCCAAGTAAGCCCATGCCGGCCGTACCTGGCGGGATTCTATCTGCAGCAGAAGACGGCTAGCCGCGTCGTAACCCGGGCACCGTGCCGGCGATCGAGGAGTAGGGGTGAGGCTCGGACACCAAGAGACGAGGGCGCGCGGGCAGAGCAGAGCAGTAGCACGAGAGTGGGGTGGAGGGATCCGGTGTGTGGTAATTCTTCACCAAAACGCGTACGCAAACTGCAGGGCCGCAAGGAGAGGATGGAAGTTATCCATGCGTGTGTGGTGTGTGTGTTTTGGCCGGCCAAACGCGTACCTGACGCTGCACTTGACTTGGCTTGTCTTCCTGATCACGCGTACGTGAGTTGTGGCTGGTATCGGACTGTGCCAGTCGTGTGCAGCCTATCGTCATTGTGCAGAAAAGGAGTGGAAGGCACGCATGGGCCAAAAGGCGATTGCCACGACCATCAAGACCCAACTACTCCACCATGCATCCATTCACTTAGAGCATCTTCATCCGGATACAGCAAATCCAACCCCTCAAACGAACGCGGACGTGCATTCACTGACAGTAATGACCGGTCACATCTCAAATAATCCCTTACATGCAACGTGAAACATAATCTAAGCGGAGCTCGTCTAGCTCCGCCGTGCCCATGTCCAGTGGCAGGCTGTGCGCCCCTTGAATTGTTACTCTGGTCACCAGAAAGGTAGAGTATGGCATGCAACACGCACCGGCTCACGGGACTTGAGGCACTGTCGTCTTCCATGCCCTACTCTTCCTCCTTAGAGTCTGGAGCCGGCGAAGTCCACCACGACGCGAGTTCCTGGGATGTCCGTGTACCATACGGGGTACCAGAGAATGCGACTCTGCCTCGCCAAGGTCCGCTGCTGCCTCCCGTGCCCGCTGCCTCGCACTGCGCTCACACCGCGCCATATTTGCGTCGGACGACACCCATGTGTTCACCTCCGTCTCAGCGCGCCAACGAAGCGGTTGCGCATCCGCCACCCAGTTCGGACGCCAAACGGTCCGCACAGCCTCCGGTGAGACAGAGGCAACACACCTCGCGTCAGATCCATGTGCCATTTGGGCGGACGCAATGGATTCCCGACAGAAGGACTCCAAACGCTGCCGTCGGGCGGCCTCCTCCCCGGAGCGGTGAAGCGCAAGGTTGGCAGTCATCTCCTCCACGGGGCCATGTGGGACAGAGCTCCGGGTCAATGGATCTAGAGGTATAGGACTCGGATCCGCTGCACGCCATCCTGGAGAAGATAGGAGATCATCAGACAGAAACTTGGGTGGTGGAGTGGACTGGAGGGAACCGGAGTGGGGTAGTAAGGGTTTGGTCCGGGAAGCGGATGGGGATGAATATATATAGGGTCGGAGGGGCCAGTGTGGGCCGGGTCCGATGTGGCGGACGCACATGGTCACACCTGGGCCACCCGATATCCGCCTCATATTTGGACTGGATATTAGGGGTGTCGGTCAGCCCGGACGTTTGAGGCCGGCTTGAGGCGCACATCTGGGTCGGTGTTTTGGTCAGCTGTCTGCCCCGAGCGTTTGAGAGAAGTTTCAGGAGCCTGGTTGTACATGCTCTCACCACTAAAAATGTTGAAACCATGGAATATTGTTGGTACTATTGAAAAAGACGCCACATGTTTTTGAACAGCAACTTGGATAATCAAGAGATGGAAATCCATAGCATTTCACAACATAAATGTGACGGGGACATTTCATGAAAAGTTTTCAATGACATACAACAGCTCAGCTACTCACGCATTACGTACAACTCATTGTTACGATGATAATCAAGGAACACAGGGCTAACTCAAACCTCCAATTAAAACCAGTACAATCATTGCTTACATAACTAAATAAATCGGAACTTTATAACAGATGTCTTTGTGTCCAGGTGGATATTCCAAGACATGGTGCAGAGATTTTGATGCCCAAGACCAGGATCATCAACATCATCATGCAGCCCATTCACGAACAGAGACTGTCTCTGTTCCAGCTTCCAACATCACTTATCCATGACACCGAAAATCATCATCCGCTACTCAAGCATACCGAGAGCTGTACTGCAAATCATCGGTGACACCAAATTTTAATACTGACATTTTGCAACTATACAGTAAACTGCAACGAACTGTAAGCACATATAACAACATCCTGACCACCAAAAAACTGCGGAGGGCTTAATTACGAAGAGTTCTGCCTGGGATCTAGCGTAACAGCTGAATCATTTTTCTTTTTCAAGAGACATGGTGATTTATTGCTTAATGGTCTTTTGATTGTTGGCCCATCCACGCCGCCGAGTACTTTTCGGTGGCAGACCGACGACGAACAAAGATGCAGAACAAAGTTTTCTGCCGGCTGACACACCGTAGTACAAAGCTAGCCTTGTCCCTGATCAATCTTTCCTGGTGATGGACTAGTATTACCTCCGTCCGGGTTTATTATGCCCCCTTGTATTTTGAGCCAGATTTCACCATCTATATGACTAACAAAATATAAATTATATGTTACAAAAAGTACACCATAGGATTTGTATTTGAAAGAGCTTTACCATGGTATAATTTTTGTGACATATAGTTTATATTTCATTAATTGAACTTATAGGTCAAATTTTAGCGCAAAATAAGGGGGCCTAATAAACCCGGATGATGGGAGTACTTCTAGCCGGCCGGGACACCAACGCAGCACGTATACGATCACGCGATCGATCTCTAACTTTGATCGATTCCGCGCTAGCAAACGTACACGAATACTTGACTCGATTTGGATGGCTACGAGCTCGTGTTGAGACTGTTGTAATATTGTATTGCTATTTCACGGTTGTGTTTACAAGCCAAAGTACACGCATATATACAGGCTCGGTTGCTAATTCTAGTACATAGACGGGTCGGACACACATCAGCCATCGGGGGATTAAGTCGTGGTTAAGTCCAACAATCACCTCTAAACACAACGTCGTCGTGTCATAGCTCGAACGCCGATCCCTTCTCACATCTCCAAGAACTTCTCTCGATCCAAAGCCTTGATCAGGATGTCCGTCAGCTAATTAATCATCGGTGCAAATGTAGTTGACTTCTACCTTACATTCTTCCACACAATCCTTTATGTAGTGATACATCATATTAATGTGCTTGCTTCTGTCATGCCGCACTGGATTTTAGTGTAGAAAACTTAAAGAATTGCCATCAACATTGGGCACCACTGGTTTCAGATCTCGCTCCATGAGATTACTGTGTAATCTTCTTAACCACACACCTTGACACTATACTTCACTTGGGCACCACTGGATTCTAGTCGAGAAAACTTAAAGAATTGCATCAACATTGGGCACCACTGATTTCAGATCTCGATCCATGAGATTAATGTGTAGTCTTCTTAACCACACACCTTGACACTATACTTCACTTGAAGTCGATGTTATCTAGGCATGCTGTTATATATGCTTACAATTGTGCTTTTCATCTTCAAATTATCGATCAAAAGGCAAATCTTTGTAAGTGTGGAAGGCTGGATGCGTTTCATCTTCAAAGAAAAAAGAAATAATATGTTTGTTGAGGAAGTATGTGGCTGAAAACTCTGAAAAATTACTTAACAGTATAACTCAGCCATCTACGAGCCACCACAGCGTTTTGACATCGTCAGCCGCCGGATCAACCCAGTAACGAACCAGATCGATACAGCTTTTCACCATGTCGTGATCCATTCAACAAACATGTAGTCGGGCCGCTGCTCCGCAAACCGAGCTAGGGACCACCTCGTTTCACGGGCCGATCGGCGGCCAAAAGCCCACGTAGCTTTCGTGTGTACTCCAACTTCGAAAGAGAAACAAATCTATGCCGACGCGACTCCCCAGTCCCCCGCGATGCATGGAGATGCCGCAATTCGGCTCAGCGCCGGCGGCGGGCACTATCGCCATCGTATCTCCACTTCCGCTATGCTCCTCTCGACCGCTTCGTTCGTTGCGAAAAAGGATTTCCCCCCGCTTTGTATTACAAAGCAACCATCCGATACAACCAACGATAGGTGCTGGGCCGGAAGCAGCACAATCACTCCGAAAAGAAATGAAAGAGAAAAAGAAAAGAAACAAATGCCGATAACGGTGGATCGACAGAAAACGACGAAGCCTCGCGACCGCTGCGTCCACCGGAGATCGCCCACCAAGATCTGAGACTCCGAAGCGCCAGTAGCAATCAACACCTCCAAGAAGGGACGCGATGGTGACGACACTACTGCCATGGGTTTCCCCCGGTACACGGCGAGGAGAGAGGAAAGGTAGCCCCGACGCCCTCCAGGAAGGTCCGGCGGCACCCTCAGGCGCCACCGCGTCGGTGATAGCCAAGCCAACAGGGATTTCTCCCGATCCCATCCTCCACCTCAGGCACTCCGGAGCTCGCCACCAAACCGACCACCACCCTGCGCCAACACGGACACGAAGCTGCCCACGCTGTCTCACCACGACACCGCGAAGATGGTCTGCACAACGAAGAAGAGGAGCCAGGACTAGGGCAGCAGCACCGTCGATATATAGGAGGGCCCCACCTCCACCGTCCACGATGGTAGCCGATCGGACGCCAAAGCAGGAGCCTACCGGGCCCATGGCCCCACAGGCCCGGCCGGGCCCTCAAAGGCCCGGACAGCTCCCGCCTGCGTGCAGCGGCTGGCACGAAGACTTTTATCTTGATTGTCATCCTTTTATCTTGACAAGAAGACTGGTATTCCTTTCCTTCGAGACCTAGAGAGAGCAGAGCAGGTAAGGCTCCAAGGATGCACAAATCTTCATGCTTGATTCTCCTCACTTGCAAGCATAACTTCTGTAGGTTGACGAGCGATCCAACCCAATCTGGAACCTTTGGGAAGACAAAACCAGTGGTCATAAGTTTTTGGAGGTTCAGCGGCGGAGAAGTGCACCATGTATTCAGTAAGAAGTCACTCAACATAGTTATAGTTAGAGAACAAAGGTTCCGTGTGCATAGGTTACGGAGAGAAGAAGCAATAACTTCCTTGTGCTCTTGGGCAACATACATATGATAAAAGTGCAGCTTCCACGGATTCTTTAGCTGCCCGAGCTCTTGCAGAATGTTATGTGACTGCATGGCAGACACACGTTTCAGTGTCTCTAGGGTTTGCATCTTCGCAATTCCATCAAGAAACCTAACCTGGCCGGTAAAAAATATATGTGCCAATTTTCCGAGATTGACAATACTTGCTGGCAAATCAAACACATATGTGTGCCTTATGTCCAACATATCTAAGAACCGTAGATTTCCATTTGCTCCGGGAGCTCGCTCACCCTTGTGATGCTAATATTGAGATACCTTAGCTGCAAGAGTAAATAGCATAAAACTACTAGTTTACAGGCTAGGGTTTCAAAAAACTACCGGTTTTTAATTTTTCGCTAATAACTACCAAGTCAGGGGTTGGCTGTTTCAAAAAACTCTAATCACGGAGTTCTTTAAAATTGATCGCGATTATGACAGTTGGGACCCGCATGTAAGAGAACCGTTTGTTTGACCGTTTGTTTGACTGTTACCTTACATGTAGGGCCCACATGTCAGTATCTGTAAGTTTTTTAAAAAAGCAATCAGGTCCCTGTAGTTTTTTTTAAAGCAATCGGGTCCCTAACTGTTTTATGGAAAAAGCAATCGGGTCCTTGCTCGCGCCTCGAGAGGAGCGCGCCCGCCGCCGTGCCCGCCGGCCAGAAGCCGCCGTGACGAGCGCGCCGGCCAGAAGCCCTGGCGCCGCTGCGGAAATCCCTCCCGTCGCACGTCGCCCGTCGAATACGCGCCGCCGCGGAGCTCCCCTCCAGCGTGCGTGGCGGCCGCGGCCTCCTCCTACCGGCGAGCTGCGCCTGCAGCCGCTGTGAGCTCCCCCGCCGCACGAACTCTCTCACTCTCCCTCTTTCCTCGGCGCGACGACCCATGATCCTAGCCATGGCGCAAGGATGGCGGCAGCCCTTGCCGACGCGGCCCGTCGAGTCCCCCCCCCCCCCCCCGGCCATGGCGCGCGGTTGGTGGAGGCCGCCGCCATGCCCCCCACTCGCCTGTGTGTGTCGGCAGTCATGCCCTGCCTCGCCTGCGCCGGCGGCCACCATGAGCTCCGGCGAGCACCTCCCACCACGACCACGGGAAGGCTGGGGAGGGGAGGGATGAAGAAGAAAGAGAAGAGGGAAAGAGAAGAGGAAGACGAAACTGACATGTGGGCCCCACATGTCAGTTAACGGTCAACACACGGTCAAATAGACGGAATGTTTAAATGCGGGCCCGACTTGTCATAAACAGGTTTAGTTTTTAAACAACAGGCATTTGGGGTTTTTTGAAACAGCCGACCCCCGAGTTGGTAGTTATTAGCGAAAAATTAAAAACCGGTAGTTTTTTGAAACCCTAGCCTGTAAACTAGTAGTTTTATGCTATTTACTCTAGCTGCACCAACATCCCTACATTCACAAGATGGCAGTTTTCTAATTGCCTGCATCATCCAAAGTCCAAATTGCGCATCTGGAGGGCCTGGGCTCCGGGCCGCACCAAGATGCTCAGCTGGCTGGTGGACCACATCGGTTGTGGTGCAATGATTGTCTGTAGCGGCAGGGCTGGGAAAACAGATACTTTTGTGCAATGTGCAACAGAAGCCTCTGTTAAACATGTTCGGTTCAGGTTCAGCGCATAGTGCAACATTGTAACGTGATAGATCTCTTGAGGATATATTCTGGTAGTTTGTTAGCCTAGATAACTAGCTTAACCGTGGCTATCTCTATCCCTCTCATTTCTTCCTCTCCAAGATGTACTCTATCCCTTGTATGCGCTACAGGGATCTGCGCCCCTGCATATAACACGAACCACGTCCCCTCGTAGAGAGGTAAGACGTTTATCGCATCTTCACATGGTAACCAGAGCCTCCCTCTTCCACAACATCTAGCATCCATCAAACCCTAGCTCCAGCCATGTCGTCTTCCGCCGTCGCTCCTGTACCCACCATCCATGGTCAGGTAACAGAGAAGCTCACCAGGACGAATTATGTCCTCTGGCGTGCTCAAATCACGCCCCAGCTCATCAGCGCTGGCCTGTTTGGCTACGTCGACGGATCCATCAAGGAACCGGAGAAGTTCCTCGTCACCAAGGATAAAGATGGCAAGGAGCAAGCTGTCCCGAACCCTCTACACCAAGCCTGGGTAAGGGAAGATCAGCAGGTACTTGGTCACCTGTTGGTAAATCTCTCTCGCGAAGTTCTTGTCCAGGTGACCTCGATCCGCAAGGCACATGAGCTCTGGACTGCTGTGGCGAGCATGTTCTCGTCCCAGTCCCGATCCCGCATCAACAACATCAGGATCGCCCTCTCCAACGCGCAGAAGGGCACGCAAGCGGTTGGCGCCTACTTCGCCCACATCCGCTCCCTCGCCGACGAGCTGGTAGCTGCTGGCAAGCCGCTGGATGACGATGAAGTCATCTCCTACATCCTGGCAGGGCTGGATATGGAGTACCAGCTGCTGGTGTCGGCACTCGACGCCCAAAAAGAACCGGTCACGATCGATGACCTGTTCGCTCAAGTAAGTAACTTCGACCAGCGCATTGCTATGTTCCATGGTGCTGGCAACAACGCTGGGTTCAAGAGCTCTACAAACGCCGCCGTTCGTGGTGGTCGTGGTGGCTCACGCGGCTACCGTGGCCCTCCGCGCGGCAAAGGAAAGAACAACGGTGGCGGCGGCGGCAACTCCAACAACAGCGCCTCTCGTGGGCGGCCCTCCTACACCAACTGAAGGAAATATGCCCTAGAGGCAATAATAAAGTTATTATTTATTTCCTTATATCATGATAAATGTTTATTATTCATGCTAGAATTGTATTAACCGGAAACATAATACATGTGTGAATACATAGACAAACATAGTGTCACTAGTGTGCCTCTACTTGACTAGCTCGTTGAATCAAAGATGGTTAAGTTTCCTAGCCATAGACATGAGTTGTCATTTGATTAACGGGATCACATCATTAGAAGAATGATGTGATTGACATGA
>LR880971.1:801112594-801148875 GCA_904067115.1 Aegilops sharonensis | reverse complement strand
ACGGAACTCATCCCCGACACTTTGCTGGATCGGAGTCCGGGGATCGTCATCGAGCTGAACGTGTGCAGAACTCGGAGGTGCCGTACGTTCGGTGCTTGGATCGGTCGGATCGTGAAGACGTACGACTACATCAACCGCGTTGTTATAACGCTTCCGCTTTCGGTCTACGAGGGTACGTGGACAGACACTCTCCCCTCTCGTTGCTATGCCATCACCATGGTCTTGCGTGTGCGTAGGAAATTTTTTGAAATTACTACGTTCCCCAACAGTTTTGCAGTATTCTTTGGACCTAACCTAATATCTTGGTGTGCAAGGAAACAGGCTACAGCCTCAAGATCAAGTACAGAAGCAGAATACAAGGCTTTGGCTAATGCAACAGCAGAAATTATCTGGGTTCAGTCCATGCTCAGAGAACTTGGGATAAAGCATACTCAAGCTCCATGTCTTTGGTGTGACAATCTTGGTGCCACTTATTTGTCTGCAAATCCTGTGTTTCATGCAAGAACAAAACATATTGAGATTGACTTCCACTTCGTTCGAGAAAGGGTTGCTAGTAGAAAGCTTGAGATCCGGTTTATGCATTCCAGAGATCAAGTTGCAGATGGCTTCACCAAGGCATTGCCAACAAGAAGTTTTGAAGAATTCAAGCGTAATCTCAACTTAACAAAGTTGTGATTATGGGAGGGTGTTAAACATGTTCGGTTCAGGTTCAGCGCATAGTGCAACATTGTAACGTGATAGATCTCTTGGGGATATATTCTGGTAATTTATTAGCCTAGATAACTAGCTTAACCGTGGCTATCTCTATCCCTCTCATTTCTTCCTCTCCAAGATGTACTCTATCCCTTGTATGCGCTACAGGGATCTGCGCCCCTGCATATAACACGAACCACGTCCCCTCGTAGAGAGGTAAGACGTTTATCGCATCTTCACAGCCTCGACACGAACCACGTCCCCTCGTAGAGAGGTAAGACGTTTATCGCATCTTCACAGCCTGGCGTTCGGTATAAACCGAAAAATCGGTTTCTACCGTTCGGTTTTTTTGTAAATTCGGTTTGCAAAGCTAAAAACCAAAAAATTGCACTGCCAAGAATGTTAGTATATTTCGGTTTCATTCGGTTAAACCGAGGCAAACACCGAACTGACCGAACTCTGTTCGGTTTTTAGAATCAATCACCGAATTTGTATGTAGCAGTGATAAAAACCGAAATTTCAGTTTTTTCGGTTTCGGCATCGGTTCGGTGTTCGGTTCGTCGGTTTTTATGCCCATCCCTACCAGGTGGCGGCATGGAGGGGGTGCAACACGCTCACCCCAGATGTGCCGACGCAAGGGAGCACGACGACGGAGATTGTGACCACAATGAACGCCAGAGCAGCCCGGGGATCAGGAAGAGGGATGAAATCGATGCTTGCCATGACTATCTGGCGCATTTGGATCGAAAGAAACTGCCCCACTTTCCGGGGGGAAGACACCATGCGCCACCGAGATGATCAGTGAAATTAGGAGTGACATGGAGCAATGGCGTCTCCCCGGAGCAAAATGCCTAGCGCCCCGTTTGGGGATCAAACGTGAGATATAGCCTGGAAGGAACAAATAAGAGGGGCTCTCCTGTCTGAACTTTTGAGTGCTAGCTCAAGTTAGTGGTAGCCTCTCGGTTCACTTGACCAAACTTTCGTAATCTCGCTCTGCTAAATCAATGAAAAGCCAGTGATCACTGGATCTTTCAAAACAAATGATAATGATCGATGAAATAGCAAAACTTAACAGTCATATACAGCAGCATATATTAAATAATGAACAAGCATGCGTAAACATATGGTACAACACTACCCATATATATCGTTGAGCAATCAACATGAGGTTATGAATTGTCCGGTCCAAGAAAATAACGTAAATACAATGGCGCCAAAAAGCTTCCCTGGTTGACGCCTACATGTCTCCTGTCGCTTGGGAGTCCAGTGCACGTCTCCCAACGCTCGCATCCTCGCCAGCCACACGACGAACGTCGATAGGGTTTCTTTCTTTGGAAGATCCAACAAACGTTTTGTCTGTCCTGACTTGCTGCTCGCCGCCTTGCCAGGTCGACATGGTAGTGACTGCCGCCAGGTTTGTGAGCCGGCTCGAGCCAAAGGAAGGCTTGAGGCGAGCTCCACGCCGAAGCACCAAGCGCCGAAGCACCAAGCGTGAGCTGGCTCGCATCGCTTCAAACCTGGCCTCCTCGGCTTCACTCTCCTCAAGTGCACGCCTACTAGGAAGACATACAAAAAGAACATATGAGACAACGAATTAAGAGAAATTTCACGTATATGATCTTAGGAATTAAAATGCAATAGTACCTCAACGAATAACAGTCACGTGTGATGTGGGTCGTATCCAGTTTTCCAAAGAGTGGAGTAGGACGATTGGGGTATGTGCCAGCTGCTCTCTGCAGAGCAGCCGCCATGTAACCACTGGAGCCATGTGTCGCATATTTGAGCATAATAAGGCAGGGAAGGTTTCCAATTCCGAAATCAAAAGCACCATCACTAGGAGTGTAAGAAAACGGGTTGCCAAACCAAATTCTGAGTTCAAGTTTTTGTAGCTTAGGCATGGATCCTGCTTCGAACATCATTCTGTCAAATACTCCAAAAGAGAACATCCTCAAGCACGAGAAGCCAGCTTCAGCGCTTACTGTGAGCCTTCTATATCTCATTACCTTTCTTGTTGTCAGTTCTAGAGTGAGCAGAGAGGGTAAGCTTCCAAGGATGCACAGATCTTCCTGCTCAAACTCCTCCACTTGAAGGTGCAACTGCTGCAGGTTTACGAGGGAGCTCACCCATACCGGAACCCGGGATAGATGTGAGGACTTGGTCATGAAGAGTTCCTCGATGCTACGGGGAACAGGGCACACGGATCCCCATTGTAAGAAGCTGCCCCCATGAAGAGTTAGGGAACGAAAGTCCTCTTGATCGCAAAGAGAAGATGCAATAGCTTCATTGCACTCGTCCTCTCCCATCCCATCTACAGTGACAGGATCTCCTTCAAAATCGAGGACCAGTTTCCTAATATTCTGTAGCTGCCCAAGTTCTCGCAGGAAGTTAAACTGCTGCCTGAAGACACCCACCTGTTCCAACATCTCCATTGCTTGCATCTTTGCAATTCCATTAGGAAACTTAACTCTAGTATCAACAAGCAGATCCACCAATTTCTTGAGATTAACAATAGTTGCTGGTAATTCATGTACTTTGGTGCCTCTTATGTCCAACATCTCTAAGCAATGTAGATGGCCGATCTCTTCCGGGAGCTCACTTACTTCCGTCCAACTCAGGTTCAGGTGCCTCAACTGAAACAAGCTCCCTATATTTGCAAGATGGTTGTTTTCCACTTGGCGGCAAAGCTCAAAGTCCAAAACACGCAAATATCTGAACTCATCAAGAGAAGGAATTTCCACGGTACACCCAAATGCATTTACTGAGCGGACATGAGACAACACCAGACCTTTCTTTGATATAGAATTTTCTTTCTCATCAACTTGGAGAGAGAGACGACGAACTTTTCGTTGCGCCCCACTAGTTATATAAGGGACACCAACAAAAGTAACAAAATTCTCTTCAATGGCCTTGGATATGATGAAATCAAGTATTACGTCATGAACTCGACAACTCTCCACCTTACCATATTCTTCTGTCCATGCAACTTGGATCAAACACCTATTCAGGAGCTCATTGAAACACCTCTCTCCTAACTGGTATGATGTATATTTGCCATCTTTCTGAATGAACCCCTCAGCAATCCATCTCCATATAAGAGCTTTCTTCTCAATTATAGAATCTTCAGGAAAAATACTCAGATACAGGAGACAAGTTTTCAGATGAGAAGGTAGATCAAAGTAACTAAGTGACAATATCTTCATCATTCCTTCAACGCTAGGATTCCTTTCAAGTGCACGACCAATTGAATCTTTCACTTGATTCCACTGATTCTCTGTTCTTTCTTTGGTAGCCAATAAACCAGATATAGAAATGATTGCCAAAGGTAAACCAACACATTTTTCCAAAATTTCCCCAGAAACTTTTTCAAGGTGTGAAGGGCAATTTTCACTGGAATCGAACAACCTTATGTTAAAAAGTTCCCTCGAATGCACCATATCAAGATGCCTTATATTATAAATATGACCATGACATGATGACAAACATGAATCTGCAACCTCATTAATACGAGTAGTGGTGATTATTATACTGCCAGAACTAGTCACGGGGAACGCACACTTCAAAACGTTCCATGTTTTCACATCCCATAGATCGTCAACAACAATAATGTACCTGCGGATGGATATACGAGCATGGTTTTAATATAGAGAGCATACAATATGAAGCTTTTCTCATTGACAATACACAAAAATATTTACAAAATAAGCTGACATATGTTAAAATGGTATTGTAGATGTAACTCATACATTTACGTCCATGTTAATCTTGCACATGATGGAGAACACATATATAAGCAACAGTTTGAACAAAAAGAATGATCTCAGAAAGTAGGGAGGTACAAGTCCAGTTATATATGCTGAGAAGCAATCATGCCTCTGCAACAAACTTTTTGGTGGGTGTGGGCAAGAAACCAAAAACCCAGGTGTGGTTCCAAACATCTAGTGATTGAAAACAAAGACAGAGTAGAGCCATGCATGGCTCAAACTTCCAATTTCAAAAATAATTTGGGCATCGGCGAACTCTCAGGAAAATTGGACATCTTAGTTGTTTCGGTTTGCAGCTTGCCAAATGACCATAACTCACATTTGAATTTAATTAAAATCCAACCAAACTTTTGAGGAAGTTTGAATTTGACTCAAATTCAGTGTCACCAAAATAGTTTGACCGAAGAGCAAATTTTTTGGTACTTACAAAGAAAAGAAAGCTAGGTAAACATCGAGGGATGGTAGTGGAACTACACCTTAGTCTTTGCGCAAAGTTAATCAAAGTAGCTATTTATGGGAGATCATAATATCCCAGGACAGTAAAAACATGGTGTCTTAGGGTTGTTTGTTGATTTGTATCAACATGATCTTTATTGTAGTTTACGTATCATTTTGGACATCAACATGATCATTTGACCATCACATTTTCTAACATCATAGAAACTATATAATAAATTGTAGAGATACTGAACCTATTTTACAAAAGATATTTTGTTTGATTTTAGTGTCATGCCTAAACAAGGTTCTTATGTATTCAAGGATGATAAGTAAATGTGAATAGAAACAATACCTTTTGTCTCCTAGGAAATTGGTGATCTTGCATATCATTTGTTCTATACTCCATGCTATTGTGTCAGCATTACCTTGACCGCTAAGTTCGCTAAGAATAGCCCTTAGGATATTTATAATGTCTGGATTTCGCGACACGGATATGAAAGCATGTCTCTCGAATTTTCCTTTGAGTTCTTCATAGACTTGCTTTGCAAGAGTTGTCTTGCCCATACCTCCAGATCCAACGATGGAGACAATCTTCCGTTGTTGTTGTGTTGACGCACGTCCATCCTCTTGTGCCAATAGCTTGATTATCTCAGCCTTGGGTCCATCAATCCCAACGAGCTTTGAGGCATGCTCAAAGATAGCAACAGCTCTAGGGTTAAAGGTATCATTTTGTGTGTTATTGACGGTCTGGCGACCGTTGTACCTTGCATTTGTATTGCCCGCCTCAACGATCTGTTTCTTCAGATCCTGAATCTCTCTCCCGATCCGACGGCGAGCCTTCATCTTCCCCAACTTCCCTAGTGAGCTCTTGATCTTCTCAATAAAGCCATCTGGCTTTTCGTCTTTGTCACCGATGCTTTGCATGAAGTCGTCGATGGCATCCTCCAAGTCATAGGACAGTTCCCGCACCTCATTCATCCAAACTTTATCCTGGACATCGGGATCCTCCTCTTCAGACATCTTGAGGAGAAAAGCCTCCATGGCAGCAAGTTCATGAGTGAGGGACTTGATCTCCTTGCGAACTGTCTTGAAACGCTTGTACTCATTGCCAAGCAGAGTGGTCAGCTTTCCTATGACGGGTTTGAGGACCCCTGTCGCCACGCTGACGAGTGCAGCCTCCATGAGCGTGCAAGCTCAGAGCTCGGCCAGTCAACTGTGCGTGGTTGCTGAATGCAGAGACAGTAAACAGCTAGCTACAAATCAACAAGCTGAAAAAGTGGAGAGCATGGGTTAGTAGACTACTGGACATCTAGATGCAGATCGCTCCCATGGAACCTGAAGTTTTAGTTGTGTCGGAGACACAGAGAGATGGGTTCATACCAGATTGGGTTGCAACCCAGCGCCACAGCTCGGTCGACTCGCAGTGCAGGTGAAGAGTGGATTTGATTTATTCTCCGCGTCGTGGATCTGAACCTGACCTGAAAGAAGATAGATTAGCAGAGGTGAGGCCGAGCATTGCTGCACCAAAAATGGGCATGCTGAAAGAAGATAGATTAACAGGTTGCAGAATGCACTGACAGTAAACAGCTAGCTAACTACAAATTGACCAATATTACACTGAACAGCAGAGTTTTTATTGGTTCATAGTACCTGAATGTGGTGCGACTCAGAGGCAGCTCGCTTGGTACACAGTGTCGGCCAAGGCCAAGCGCACTGACGGTGAAGAGTGGAATATTTATTTCTTCTTCTCCGCGTCGTCGATCTGAACCCTGAAAGAAGATAGATCAGCGGAGGTGAGCCCGACCGCCCATTGCTGCACCACACGAGCTACAGACAGAGCGTCCCCAATGCCGGCGCAGTCAGTCCAATGCGCGGCGCCGACGGCGGCATCGGAGGAGATCGAAGCAGGGAGCGAGCTGACGACGGGGCCGTACCTCAAAGGATGGATCCGGCAGCGGCGCGAACTGGGTTGCGGCGGTCGCGAAGTAACCCCGGCGCCTCGGCAGGCGAGGAGAAGGGGGGTGGGAGCTCGGGCGCCGGCGACGCGTGCGGCGCCGCGAGAACGTCCCGTCGGCGTGCCAGGTGATCTGGATCTGCAATAAAGAAATTGGTTTGACGGAGGTGAGCCCAACCGTTGCTGCGCGGAACGAGCTACGGACCGACCTCGTGTCGGCGGGTGCCAATGCGCGCCGGCGCCGGCGGCGTCATGCTAGAAAGAGGTCGAAGCAGGGCAAGGGGGGTTCGTACTCATACCTAGCTAGCAGGATGGATCTGGCGCGGAGTGGCGGACTGCGGCGATTCTGGGGTAACCCGGGCAGCTTTCCCGGCGATGAGAAGCTCGGACGACGCCGGCGACGCGTGCACGGAGGCGCAGGAGTGAGAGTGGCAGCAGGAAGTGGGAGTGAGAGGAGAGGAGAAGGGGAGGGGATGGATCTGCTCGGCAACGCGTAAACAACGACCGACCGTCGCAAGTCGTCGTGGTCGTCGTCTGGCCCATGTCTCTCTCTCTGTTCAGTGGGCCCAAAACCACGTGACCCACCAGAGTGTGTCGGCTCTCTCATGCGCAAAAGAAAAAACAGATTTTTAAAATACTCCCTCGGTCCCGAAATTCTTGTCGCAGTGGCACTTTTACGAAAAACCCCTCAGCGAATTGCCGACACAACCCGCACTCCCTGGTCGTCTCCCTCGCTCGTCTCCCCTGCGCGCCGGAGGTCCCCTGCTCGGTTCCCCCACGCCGAAGGTCCCTTGCTCGGCTCCCCCGCGCGTCGCCGAAGCTCCCCGCCCCCGGCCCCCCGCCCCACGCCTCGACCGCGTTGCTTCCCTCTCCTTGTTCGCTTATTCGTTCCCCATGGTGAATCACGGGAAGGAGAAGGCTTGATTTTTGTTTTCGATCTGCTCTCCGGCGGCGGCCGCCTTTCCCGAGCTTGGCGAGCCGGAGCTGTCCCTTCCCGTCGTCAACCACCTCCTCGCCGGCTGGCCGGCGTAGACCACGAAGCCGGCCCCCAGTTCCTTCACCTCGCCGCCAACCTCGTCCACCTCGCTCCCCCGCGCACCTCCTGGAGTCGGCAGAAGCTCTCCACTTTCCCCCGTCGGCAGCAGCAACCATCCCCGCCTTCACCGCCCAGCAACGCGCACTGCCCGCGACGACAGAGCAAAGGTGAGGATCCAAACTTTCCCCAAGTTGTCCCCAAACTATAATGTTTGACTGAAATTTGAGTAAAACTGAAAAAATTGAAGTTGCAGTTGCAGTTGCAGCAGTACGGGCCTGGAGATTTGGTGACTGTCTTGATGTCCGGTGATGCAGCAGAACACTTGCAGTTGCTTGGGTGGCATGGCCCTTTCAGTTGCAACTTGCAAAGCTCTGTATGTATCCCGTGGGCTGTTGGTTCTGAACTTTTTGTGCAACTTGTATGTATTCCCTACTTCATCACCAATTCGTTTGACCACACCACTTACTTGCTGATCTTCACAGGCATATGATGTGCACCCTTGGTCATCCGATCCCACAAACCGCTAAAAAGAAAGCAGGAGTATCTTTAATCCATATATTAGTTGTTCTTCCATATTCACACATTTGCTTTTGGCCGTGGCCTATGTGCACTTGATAAATTAAGATTCTCACAGTGTCTGAAGCAGCAGTAGACACAATTGTGCAGTTACCCAATTGATAAATTAAGATAGAGTGTGAATTTCAATAAAATTGGCCATCAGTTCACTGTTTTGATGTCTAGGAGGAAGTGGAGCAAACTCTGGTTGGCATATGAGATTTGAGCACGAAGCTCCTTAACCCGAAGGCTGAAGCGAACAAACATCCCAGCAATCTTGTCTTATTTTGATTTGCTCCAAAATTAACAGTGTATTTGATTGAATTTACTCTGTATCTTCAGAGTGCAGAGGAGCAGCAACAGCAGTAGCTCGGGCACAGGAGAAGCACGGGAGAGAGCAGAGCTCCTTCGGCGGGAGCTCGAGGAGAAGCAGCAACGGGAGCTCGAGGAGAAGCAGCAGCCGGAGCTCGAGGAGAAGCAGTCGCCGGAGCTTGAGGAGAAGCAGCAGCAGGAGATCGAGGACACGCGGGAGAGCAGTTTTGGGCGGCGGCGCAGATCTAGGTGACGGCAGAGCAGGTCTGGGCGGCGGCGGCGACGCGCGTATGGAATTGCGGCTGGCCGGCGCCGGCCCCTGGCAATCGTGCGGGGGACGAGCGGAGGAAGATGGGGCGGAGGTGTCTGTTTGTCACACTTTTCCAATTGCGAGGGTTGTTCTGCAAATTTGCCAATGAACTGGGGCTGCGACATGAATTTTGGGACGGAGGGAGTATTTTTGGGCACCATCATTTTTGCATCTAATTTAGAGTACCACCAATTATTGAGAAGAAAACAAGAAATTGCTACTCCTAATTAACTTCATCTGAAGCAACAAGTTTCTGGTTTTCTGGGGCAAGATGCGGATCGGTTCATCGGTATTGTTGCACAATACAATTGAACAATGGGTACTCACCGCTTCTGTTGTCGCCGACGACGCTGATCGGTTGTGCGGATGCCATTATCGAACTTGCGGCTACGCAAAGCTAATGCGCGCGCGTGTGTGTGTTGAAACAGTTGAATATGTGAGCATTTCTTCCACGTGTATTTTTGGAGCTACAAACATATTTTTAATCGGCAAACACTTTATTTCTCTCCCCGGGTTGGAACAAACCCCTATTGAGGAGCTCATTAAAACCCCTTTCTCCTATCTCATGTGTGACATACAAGCCTTCTTGATGAATGAATTTTTCACCTATCCACCTCTTTATTAGATCATTCTTTCCAATAAAAGAATCCTCCGGAAATATACTCACATATAAGAGACATGTTTTCAGATGGGGAGGCAGATCAAAATAACTAAGTGACAATATCTTCATCATTCCTTCAACGCTAGGATTTCTTTCAAGTGCGCGACCAATTGAATCTTTGACTTTCTTCCATAGGTCCTTAGTTCTTTCTTTGTTAGCCAACAAACCAGATATAGCAATGATCGCTAAAGGTAAGCCATCACATTTTTTCAAGATTTGATCAGAAACCTCTTCAAGGTATGGAGGACAATTTTCTTCAAGGTTGAATAATCTTCCGTGAAATAACTGTCTTGAGTGAAGAATATCAAGAGGCCTTATATTATAAATGTGTCCACCAAATGACGACCGACATGAATTAGCAACATCTTTCATACGAGTGGTGGTGATTATTATGCCACAATTGCTCATGGGAAATGCATACTTAATAACATCCCATGCTTCCTTCTTCCATATATCATCAACAACTATACAATAGCTGCACATGGATTCATGATATATTAGCATGTCTATATTATATAGAACAGGCACCAAAAGAAAATAAAGAAAAACTCTTTTCTCGTTGACAACATAAAAGAATAAATAAGAAAGTTGACACTAGTGTCAGAATGTACGATATCAATGCATAGCATAATGGAAAATAGTTTTGCAAATTAATTACGTAGGTCTTAGAGATAAGCACTACAACATTTCTCCTTTTTACCCTCATGAGTGCCAGATCTCATCTTCTTTTGAGCCACACTAAAGTTATTACAAAAATCACGAATATTGACATGTGAAGTTGTGAACCTTGTTATAACCACAAGTTCCCCCATCATGACTCTCTCACTGCTGTTCTCACACACATACATGCACACAAGCAACTAATATGAAGCTATGTAGGTTTGTATCATTAGCAACAAACTTACATAGCAAACGATGGCATGCATTTATGGACTTAAGAGTTGTGATAGGATGCAATTTTTACAGTTATCTATCAACCTCTCTAAGTAAAATCAAACTTTCTTTCCTGTACTACACACTTCATACAAGTTGAGTAGCAACAATAGCTCATTTTGACATGCATGCTACCAAACTTGCATAACTTTATCTAAAAATATAGTTGTTTATATCCTACTCAATAACATTGAAAAATTTGGGGTCATATTGCAGGAATATTTTTGCAGGCCACAAAAGCATATATTTTTTTAAACAAAAATTTGCAGGTACACATGCTATATCAAATGACATTAGTGAATTTTTATACAATTTATAACTCTAGGTACTTCGAGATGAAAAAATATCAAACGAAGAGGGAACTATTCTTTTATTTTATTTTTTGGATTCTCAAAAAGCTTCATTTTGGCATTCACATGTTACCGAAAATACAACTTCAACCTCTATATATTGTAAATATTTACTGGAATCTTTTTTACATATTAGTAAAGTAATTTTTGAGACAACCTTGCACAGAAGATTTTTCATGTTTGTGATCCAAATACAATAAAATAAGTCATGGACACGGCTTCAAAAGTTAACTCTATTTATATGTACAAGAACAATTACATAGACGAAAAGAATGTAGTTAAAATATAGTAAAATGCATTAGTGGTCCTAAAAATATTATTGTGTATTATTTGGACCCTGTAATTATGAAAATGCACACCTAGGTCCTTCAAATAGATAACTGGTTTAGTGCAAGTCTACTCAGGTGGGACTTGCCCAGCCGGCATGTTAACCTATGCCACATCGTTTGCTTTTGCAGAAAAGGACCCAAAATCACGTATTCTAATTTATTCGTTCAAAACCACTTATCCTTCTTCTCCTCCGGCTCCTCTCTTTAATTACTCGTCCAATTGCTCCCCGGGCGTTTTTGCAACTTCTTCTGCCATTCCTGCAGCAAACTCGGGCTACTGAGTTGTAGATCTAATTGACGTGAGCAGCGACATCGACCTTGATGTAGATGGTCGCCCATGGCTGATGTATACGCAGTGCCTCGGCCTCGGCGATAACTACTAGGTGCTCGTCGATGGACTCTACATGGTGACCTGCTCTCCGCCAGGCTTAACCGGAGAGGCATACTATGTCAAGATCTGTGAAGCCAATCCGAGCATCTTATGTCCCGTACCTGGTACAAGCCTGCATGTCTCCATAATTGGTGTTAAAATGAGGCCATCTCTCTCGCGTACCTCGGCAGCATGCGTAAGTGGGTGGCCGTGGCCAAGAGCCTCTAGTTTTACCATCGTGTGTGTTTTGAGTACCTGCTCGCCACAACGAGTTGCTCTCTAATCGCACCATTGTGGCATCACCCTGCGTGCCCAATGAGCTCCTCCACTGATATCGATGGATCCACTTCAACCCCTTCCCCTCATCATGATTCTTTTTCCATGCCGCTAACTTGAGTCTAACGAGCGTCATGATCCACTTTCTCTACGCACAATCGACCGAGCAACAAGGAAACCCCAAAAATTCTCCCAAAGGTCTTGTGTATTTCTCTCCCATTAGCTTTTTTGGAACCGGATAGCGAGCACTACTCCCACGAATGAGGGGAATGGGGAGAAATTGGAGGAGTAAGAAGTTTTTAGAGACCTTTTTTGCAAAATAAAGCCTACATGGCATCAATCATTATGCATCATGTGAGTAACTTACATGTGGGTAGGACCTGCAATAAAACACTTATCCACTCTTATAGATGTGCATTTTCATGCTTATAGGACCTAGCTGACACACGCGAAATACTTATAGGACCTCCGATGCATTTTACTTTTGAAAATATCCATGGATCAAGACATGACAATAAAAAAACATGTTCCACAGGGTGTCCGAAAATGGAGGTGTGGCTATGTCTTGGAGATAATACAAAGCACACTAATATTCAATTAGGGCTCTTGGGGTTTATGGCACAAATGACAACTTTTGAAGGTTAAAAAGAAATACGCTAAAAGGTGTAGATGCAACTGATGTCGTCGTGTCCTCATCCTGGGATACAAGGATACATGTATCCGTGAGTGTCCCATCTGTTCCGGTTTTGAAAAAGGAAATATGTTGAGATATGCCATGGATATAAATCTAACAAACATAATATTCTGGTAGCTATTTTAGATTTATAATTTCCATGAGACATATTTGAAGAGTTTATTGCATACATTTCAGAAGAGAAGCAAAAAATTAGTAGATATAGTACCTCTTGTCTAAAAGGAAGTTGGAGATATTCAAGAGGAGTTGTTGTATGCTCCCCGCTTCTGTGTTTGCATACTCTTTATTTGCCAATTCACTGAGAATGCTTCTCAAGATATTTGTCATGTCTGGTTTTCGCGAGACTGATACAAAGGCCCAACACTGGAATTTCGCTTTGAGGTCCTGGTACACTTGGTTTGCAAGAGTTGTCTTGCCCATTCCCCCGGATCCGACGATGGAGACCATCTTCACTTGTTGTTGCGCTAATGCAACTCCATCTTCTTCAGTCAACAATTTGATCAGATCAGCTTTGGGCTCATCAATTCCGACAAGCTTTGAGGTATGCTCAAAGATAGCAAGTGCTCTATGGTCAACAGTTATATTTTTTGTGTCGGAAAAGGCCTGGCGAGACTTGTACCTTTCGCTCCTCTCGCCCAACTCAATGGCCCGTCTCTTCAAATCATGGAACATCTGATGGTGACACTTCCTCTACCCCCACATCCCCATCATGTGTTTGAAGTTCTTTATCATATTGTTTATGAATCCGTTTGGCATAGTATCTTTGTCCTGCATGAAGTCGTCGATGGAGTCCTCCATATCATAGGATAGTTGACGCACCGCTGTCATCCATACTATATCTTGAACATCGGGGTCCTCATCCTCCGACATTTTTAGGAGAAACGCGTGCATGAAGGCGAGTTCATCAATGAGGGATTTGATCTCGCCGCCCGCCACATTGCAACGCTTGTACTCGTCGACCAGCAAAGTAGCCAGCTTCCCCAGGACAACATCCAAGGCACCTGTGGCTGCACTCACAAGAATCCCTTCCATGGCGGTGCAGCTCAATCAAAACCCTGAAAAGACGATGGGTTAATCGAAGTAAGTTACTAAGTCCTGATACAACGATTGCAATCGATCGCGGTTTATAACAAACTAAGAGAAAAAGGAGAGCTGATAGAACCCCTAACGACGTGTCTTGAACTCTTGATCAGGAGCACTAACAAACAATCTTTATATTTAGGAACATAGGGAGTAGGAAAAAAAAAGATGTCTTAAGGGCTGTGCCATCTTCCCCGATTAAATACTTGCCGCTGGTGGCTCAAGGTGTCCATCGCGGGCTATACTCTAATGGATTTACCTGAGATCGAAGCAAGGGCCTTACCTACCGGTGTCGGTCCAGCTGTGGAGGGATGGGCCCAAGAACAAGGTTTTGGTTTTTTTTAAGAAAAAGAACAAGGTTTTGGTGGGGGCGGAACGCTGGCACACACGCCGGCAATGTGTGTAGAAACAAGTCACTGGTGAAAGTGCAGTGAGACGAAGGCGATCTGATCTGGTTCCTCGTCGTCTTTGTCCCGTTTAAACAAACAAGACGTAGTCCGTAAGCTAACTGCCGCCACCGATCTCAACTTATAATTTTCAGATTAAAGTATATGGCGGCCGGCCGGAAATGCTTTGAAATTTGTTCGTGTTTTCCAAAAAATGTGTAGAAAACTCAAAAAAATATCTTTGAAAAAAATGCTCTACGAAAATTCAAGTTTGAATTTGCAAAAAGGTTCAGAATTTCTAATTTTCTCAAGTTTTTTCGAAATATTTGGAATTTCAAGAATTGTTGGGTTTTTTCATAAAATATTCAGTTTTTTTAATAATAGTTTCAGAAGTTCATAAAATGTTCATAGTTTTTCAATTCTTCCTAAAATGAACATTACTGTAATCGTGCTATAGCAATTAGTTGGTACAGCCTTGAAATACATTATTAAGGCACTGCAACAGTACATCACTCCAATGGGCCGGCAGCCCAGCAGGCCAGCTGTGCCCTGTGTAGTGGCCTGCTTTACATTTAGGCGAGGGTCGCCATGTGTGGTTGTTACACCCTCATGATACTTCTATTATTCCTGTAATCCACTCTATTGATCAATAAAGTATCACATATGAGGAACAAGCTATCGTCAAAAAACAAAAAAGAGGAACAAGCGGTTACTCTGGTTCCTTGGTCACTCGGTTCAGAGTTGACCGGTCCAAGTTAACTAGTGCAACGTTGACCAGTTGACCATTGATCATGTAGTTTTCCGGGAATTTGTTTTTTCTAGAAAAAATGTAATTGAAGAAAATTATTCAGAAAAGGTTCAAAAAAGGTTAAAAAAAGTTGGCGGATTTGAAAACAATTCATGAATTTTTCTTATTTTCCTCAAAATAGAGCCTTTTCAATAAAATATTTAGAAAATTTTCATGAAATTTTAAATAAAAGTCAAGACATATTTGAAAATCAAGAAATTTAAAAAGGTTCACAAAATTTGATAATTTTACTTTTTAAGAAACAAATCATGAAAAATTGAAAATAAGTTCTTAATTTTTAAAATGATCATGATTTTAAAATTTTAATGAGTTTGAAAAAAAAAAGTCATGAATCTAAGAAAAAGGCTTCAAGAATTCTTTTTTTATAATTTATAAAAGTGCACGCATTAAAAAATGACCAAAAAAGTAATCAAAAATAAAAATAAATAAAAATAAAAAAACAAATAAAAGAATTCTGAAGCTTCCAAAAACCGCCCCGAAGAATAAAAAAACAGGTTTGGTTCGCAAGCTGAAGACAAGGGACTGCGCACACCATGAATGGGAACTGCGAGCACAGCGAAACATTGCGAATAAAAATTATTAGGCCGAGCCCAAAGGTTGAGGGCACGTACATCGAATTGCGCAAACAACTTTAACCAGCGCAGCGAGCGCCTAATAGGATCGGGGGGATCTATCATCTCCAAAAAAAATGATCTAGGGGTACCTGGAGCGTCTAGTCTAGCATGTCGAGAGACCAAACATGATGTCACCTCAACAAGCCTTTAATGATGTTGGCTCAAAGAAAGGTATTTTAGTGTTAGTTCGTTGTGTTCTTTTTTATTTTTCTTGATTTTTATTTTTTAATTATTGGTAGTTCAAAACCAATTGTATATATATGCCAAAAAAGATGGTCAATTTCATTTTTTTAAATGTTCACCACACATGAAAAATTCTTAATGAGGAATTAAGAAAAATGCTTGTGTAGTTTAAAAAATGTTCTAATCACTCAAAAAAAGAAATCTTGACAATTTGAATCTTCCTCCTATCTTTAAAAACAAGATGCGGGCTGCGCTAGCGCATCCCGATCTAGGCGAGGCACTAGATGGCTTCGGTGGAAAAGAACCGAAGGCGTGGACCGATGATGAGAAGTGCAGAGATCGTAAGGCTATATCTTTAATTTATCTTCATCTATCTAACAATATTTTGCAAGAAAATATTAGGGGATGGGCAAAACACCAGATTTTGTGAGGATATTTGGCTAGATAAAAAAAGCCTTGAAAGATAAATACCCTAGATTAGATGATTTGTGTTTTGATCATCACATTACAATTGCTGAAGGAATTCAATTGGGACGGAGGGGATTTAAATTCAGAAGAACTTTATATGGAGAAACTCTGGATTTATGATAAAATCTTAAAAGTAGGTGCATGAGCATTGAGATGGGTACTGGAAGGCATAAGATAGAATGGACTCTAAATACTGATAAGAATTTCACAGTTGAATCTTCATATATGGAGTTAATTACTGGGAATTGTAAATTTCCACAAAAATTCTTGAGGAAAGTCAAAGTGCCCGCTAGAATCAAAGTATTTATGGCTTGCTAATAGAAAATATATCCTTACCAGAGACTCTCTTGCCAAGAGGGCCTAGAAAGGTGAAAGAGATGTGTATTCTATGGCAAGGATGAAACTGTAGATCATCTACTTTTCAATTGCTCTGCTTATTCTTTAATCTGGAGCTTGTTAAAAATGTGCTTTCCATCTAAAATTGATTCCTTCCTATATGAATGATTGCATGAGGAGATGGATTAAAACTTTTAAAAAAAATTATAAGAATTTGGTCCTGGTGAGACTTCCTCCTTGCTTTGGACAGTTTTGAAATGCGGAATGGAATTATATTTGATAAAAAAATTAGTGATCCCATGATACTGATCAAAATATTATGCCACTATTTTGCAGACAAGGAATCTAGGCAAAAGGGTGCTAAGACTGCTAGAGCATGTAGCAAGTGAAGTTTACAGATCATCTCAAGGTTGGATGTGTGCTGTTATGCATTTGGGGAATCGATGATTGGCGAACTTGTTGTGCTAATGGTGGATCAGTGACTGGAGATGTAGTCTCCGTTGTTCTCATTTTGCGTACTTTGCCCTGCTTTGGACCTTGTTCTTGCTTTCTCATTATGCTATGTGGATGTTCTATGTGGTTATGCTCCCATCCCTTCCTGCTCTGCCTGGCCCCTGTGTCAGGGGGGAGGAAGAGATAGTTTAGGGAGCTAATGCCCCTGATGACATACTTGGGGATCTACCTTCTCCCTAAGATGCATGCTCTGTTTGGCTATCTTTTTTACTTTTCAGTTTAGTTACTAGCTTGGTAGTTTGGAGCCTCGCCGACGCTGTAACCAGGAACTTTGGTTTCTACTAATAGAAATTGGAGCGGGGGAAGCCCTTTTTTTTGCTAAAAAAAGTGTTCTTCAAACATTGTGCCCACAAAGTCGTTGGCATCTTGTTAAAATAACTCATGCCCATGAGCAGGAAAACAGAACCATCACGGTACACTTGAGGTAGTCTTAGAGGCGAGAATAGGAATCGGTTTGCCTTTATTATTCCACATGTACACATGAGTTTTCATCTTAGCCTCGTTGTTCGTGCAGACTCGAGAACCATAGAATTTGTAGCATAGAACAAAAACATTAATAATGAACATGGAAATGGATAATACTTTTATCATTGCCTCTAGGGCATATTTCCTTCATTCATCAGTATTATATTATAATGTGAATTTATGTTTCCACTCAAACCACTTGAAAATAATATTTTGCTTTCCCTGTGATGCGATCAAACATATCAATATCAAAATCATGTAGTATTCAAATGGGAATGACATTGGAGTCGTATATTTTTTTCTTTCCCCACATTTTAGAATGAGGTAAAACAAAAACATCTCTAAACATGCAAGACACTCATACTTTGCAAGCGGGGGCAGAAAAACACCTGGCCTTGAAGACATGCATCAACTCATCGTGGAGGATGATTCCCGCCGCAATCGCATCTTGAGACGAGCCAATCAATCTGAAGAGATTTATCACTCATTGGATCATGTCATGCTGACCATATCCTTGCCACTAAGCTAGGATGATTATTCTACAAGAAGATTTGTATGCTCCCTTGTTTTATTGGAAACATACTGCCATATTGGCAAAATCACTAAGCTGACATGTAATCAGACTTTTCCTTGAAACATTTATTGTGAGTAGTAAACAACGTGTACTTCTGCGACCGGCTAGCTAACCGACATAAGAGTGCTTTTTATTAAATTTAACATAGAATCAATGAGTCGGATTTAGTTTTATCTTGAGTTATGTGGCACCTCTAAATATGTCTCCAATTATTAAATATGTATGTTAGTGTTAGGACATGTCATATTATTAATGAGAACACTATTTGTAGTTGAATTAACTTCTTGATTTTTTGTTAAGAAAAGTCGATTGTGTGCTTTATTTTTGTTGTCAAAGCAACAATAGTAGATTAGTACGATAAACTAAAACAATATTTATTTTATTATCATTTATCATTTTCAAGAAATATAAGAAATGCTCAATGAGAAAATGTATTTATATTGCATGTTTTCCACACATATTATCCAAAACAATATAATGGTGTACGGGAACTTAACCCCAAGTCAAAGATCCAATCATTGCTTCTTCACACAAACAACTAACTGGCTATAATGAGACGCGCGTGCTGGCTCAGTGGTTGAGCACGACAGTGGCCAGCCAGCCCGCCCGAGTTCGACTCCCCGTGGGAGCGCTGTAAAATTTAGTGCTTGAGTTCAGATACTGCCGTTGTACTAACATAATAAAGCTTAAAAAATAATTAATTGGCTATAATATAAATCTTATTCATATGTAAGAAAAATGGTGTCATTATTTCTTAAGAACACTATTAAGAAAAAAATATTAAAACAAGTTTGTTCATTTGATCCATTACACGTTTAATTAATTAATTCTATTGCACCCCCATTACACATTTGATAAGTTAATTCTATAACGCTTTCATCACATGTTTGATTAATTAATTCTCCTAAATTGTTCATTCAGTAAACTTATTAACAACATTAGAAAGGACGTATTTAGATAGTAGTATGTGATGTACCCCAACATTATAACCTGAGTTAGTTCCATAATTCTTTTCTCTATAATTTATTGGTAGTTGAATGCATATCTGAATAATATTGTACACATATATAAATAAAAATGTATTTTTCTATGTTAAGTAGTACACAAATATCACACTTAAGTAAAACTCAATAGAAGGTTGTAGAGTGTACTAGTATATATTAAGTAAAACTCTTATCATCGAAAACCAGGCCCACCACAAAGCATTGGCACTATCACTTTTAATAGATGCAGCTAGGATTATATGCACCTGACAAACATATCTTCTGAAATAGCAATATACACAAACACAAGCAATAGTAATAGCAAGCGAAAACCCTACAACAGCAGGTCGGATTCAATCCCCGCAAAGAAGTACTCCCTAGCAAAAACATCTTACATTATGGGACGGAGGGAGTAGCTGATTACAGAGTTTGCTAAGTGCTAACTTACACGGCCGAGACAAGCTAGTTCAACTTAAACCAAAGGTAACGCCAAGACAATTCGGCTCACAAAAAGTGCAAATAATAAGAGTACATATAAGCTCGACATGATGACACTCCTCCTAGGCGGCGCGTCAGCACATATCCCTCCAGACCATGACCTCCAGCAAGTTGTCACACAAGAAGACCGTCTGAATCAGGACAGGAATCAGTAACATCCGAGTGACTCGCATACACAAAACTTTTATTTCCATTTTAAGGCAAATACTAAGCTAGCCTGTTTAAATAACTTCTTGCATAAATTGGCTAAAAGAAGGTGATAGAAATACTCGCTTTTTTCAAAGGCAAGCAGTATGGCGGGCTAGGCGAAATCGTATACAAAAACTAAAAAAAAAGATGATGGTACTTGGTGCTCGGTGCCGTCAGATATGGATAGAATGGCTTTGTCGTATTTCAAGGAGATATATACAAAAGACCCGACTTTGGAGTCGGGATCGATTCTGGAACTCCTCCAAGGGTGGGTATCAGAGGCTATGAATGAGATGCTTATAAAAAAAATTTCAGATGAGGAAATTGGTGACGCCCTTTTCCAGATCGGCCCTCTTGAGGCCCCAGGGCTAGACAGAATTCCAGCTCGTTTCTTCCAAAGGAATTGGGCTGCTATGAAGGATGAAGTTATATCGGCTGTGAAGGGAGAAGGAAGAATGCCAGATTGTGAGAATGAAACAAGCATAGTGCTGATCCCAAAAATTAGTCAACTGGAAAGTTTGAATGATTTTTGCCCTATTTCCCTGTGTAATGTTCTGTATAAAATAGTGTCAAAAATGCATGGTGAATAGGTTAAGAACAATTCTATATGTGATAATTTCTGAAGATCAAAGCGCCTTTGTCCCCAGCCGCTTGATCTCAGACAATGCAATGGTCGCGTTTGAAGTGATGCACCATATTCAGCAAGAGCACAATCGAGACTCGGCGTGCTGTGCATATAAGTTAGATCTTTCCAAGGCTTATGATCGAAAATTCCATGAGAAGGATTGGTTCTCGGAAAAGTGGACCCAATGGGTTATGCAGTGTGTCACGACAGTGCGGTTTCCAGTGAACTTTAATGGGAAGTTATTGAAATCGTTCTCGCCAACAAGGGGATTGAGACAAGGTGATCCTTTGTCACCTTTTTTGTTCCTTTTTGTCGCCGATTGATGACCCACAAGTGTAGGGGATCTATCGTAGTCCTTTCGATAAGTAAAAGTGTCGGACCCAACAAGGAGCAGAAGGAAATGACAAGCGGTTTTCAGTAAGGTATTCTCTGCAAGCACTGAAATTATCGGTAACAGATAGTTTTGTGATAAGGTAATTTATAACGGGTAACAAGTAACAAGAGTAAATAAAGTGCAGAAAGGTGGCTCAATCCTTTTTGTAGCAAAGGACAAGCCTGGACAAGTTCTTATATAGAGAAAAGTGCTCCCGAGGACACATGGGAATTATCGTCAAGCTAGTTTTCATCACACTCATATGATTCGTGTTCGTTACTTTGGTAATTTGATATGTGGGTGGACCGGTGCTTGGGTACTGCCCTTTCTTGGACAAGCATCCCACTTATGATTAACCCCTATTGTCTGCAACTACAAAAGAAGTATTAAGGTAAACCTAACCATAGCATGAAACATATGGATCCAAATCAGCCCCTTACGAAGCAACGCATAAACTAGGGTTTAAGATTCTGTCACTTTAGCAATCCATCATCTACATATTACTTCACAATGCCTTCCTCTAGGCCCAAACAATGGTGAAGTATCATGTAGTCGACGTTCACATAACACCACTAGAGGAAAGACAACATACATCTCATCAAAATATCGAAAGGATACCAAATTCACATGACTACTTATAGCAAGACTTCTCTCATGTCCTCAGGAACAAACGTAACTACTCACAAATCATATTCATGTTCATGATCACAGGGGTATTAATATGCATATAGGATCTGAACATATGATCTTCCATCGAATAAACCAACTAGCATCAACTACAAAGAGTAATCAACACTACTAACAACCCACAAGTACCAATCTGAGGTTTTGGGACAAAGATTGGATACAAGAGATGAACTAGGGTTTGAGAGGAGATGGTGCTGGTGAAGATGTTGATGGAGATTGACCCCCTCCCGCTGAGAGGATCGATGGTGATGATGATGGTGATGATTTCCCCCTCCTGGAGGGATGTTTCCCCGGCAGAACAGCTCCGCCAGAGCCCTAGATTGGTTCCGCCAAGGTGCCGCCTCGTGGCGGCGGTGTTTCTTCCCGAAAGCTTGCTTATGATTTTTTTTCCAGGGTAAAAGACTTCATATAGCAGAAGATGGCCACCGGAGGACTGCCAGTGGGCCCACGAGGCAGGGGGCGCGCCCTCCACCCTCGTGGCCAGGGTGTGGGCCCCCTCTGGTACTTTCTTCGCTCAGTATTTTTTATTAATTTCAAAAATAACTTTCGTGGAGTTTCAAGACTTTTGGAGTTGTGTAGAATAGGTCTCTAATATTTGCTCCTTTTCCAGCCCAGAATTCCAGCTGCCGGCATTCTCCTTCTTCATGTAAACCTTGTAAAATAAGAAAGAATAGGCATAAGTATTGTGACATAACGTGTAATAACAGCCCATAATGCAATAAATATCGATATAAAAGCATGATGCAAAATGGACGTATCAACTCCCCCAAGCTTAAACTTATGCTAAAGTAGCAATCTATTCACAATGTCAAGTATGAATCAGAAACTTCACTGAAAACTAACAAACTATGCTCTCGGTCATCGAAGCAATTGCAATTTATCATAACATCGGAAAGAGTCAATATAAGAGCTTTTTAGCAAGTCCACATACTCAACTATCATTTAGTCTTTCACAATTGCTAACACTTACGCAATACTTATGGGTATGGAGTTTCAATCGGACACAGAAAAAGATAGGGGCTTATAGTGTTTCCTCCCAACCTTTTACCTCAAGGGTAATGTCAACAATAATAGTTCATGCTAACTTATCTCCAATTGGATATATATATATCAGGATCTTTCCAACACAAGGTGCTTGCTAAAGGATAAAATGTAAAAAGGAAAGGTGAAGATCACCATGACTCTTGCATAATGTATAAGACAAGAATAAAAGATAGGCCCTTCGCAGAAGCAGAGGTTGTCATGTGCTTTTATAGTTGGATGCACGAAATCTTAATACAAAAGAACGTCACTTTATATTGCCACTTGTGATATGAACCTTTATTATGTAGTCCGTCGCTTTTATTGCTTCCATATCACAAGATCATATAAAGCTTATTTTCTTCACACTAATAAGTCATACATATTTAGAGAGCAATTTTTATTGCAATATGACAACTTACTTGAAGGATCTTACTCAATCCATAGGTAGGTATGGTGGACTCTCATGGCAAAACTGGGTTTAAGGATATTCGGAAGCATAAGTAGTATCTCTACTTGGTGCAAAGAATTTGGCTAGCATGAGAGGGAAAGGCAAGCTCAACATGTTGGATGATCCATGACAATATACTTTATTTCGGATATAAGAAAACATAACTCATTACGTTGTCTTCCTTGTCCAACATTAACTCTTTAGCATGTCCTGTTTTAATGAGTACTCACAATCATAAAAGATGTCCAAGATAGTATATTTGTATGTGAAAACCTCTCTTTCTTTATTACTTCCTATTAATTGCAACGATGAACAAAACTATGTTTGTCAACTCTCAACAACTTTTATTCATCATACTCTTTATGTGTGAAGTCATTACTCTCCATAAGATCAATATGATCTCTTTTATTTCTTTTTATTCTTTCTTTTTCTTTTATTCCCTCAAGATCATAGCAAGATAATCAAGCCCTTGACTCAACACTAATCTTTATTATATATAGCTCACGGACTCGATTACATAGAAGGATCATAAGGCAAAACTCAAAACTAAATCATACCAAAACTTTATTCTACTAGATCAAGATATTACTAAAAGGATCGAACTAAGTAAAACGGTAAAGATAGGAGTGTGATGGTGATACGTTACCGGGGCACCTCCCCCAAGCTTGGCAGTTGCCAAGGGGACTGCCCATACCCATATGATTATGTCTCCTTCTTCAGAGGTGGTGATGATGGTGGTGGTGATGATGGATAGTCGCACATCGAGCGTAGGAGCTCCTCCAGTTTGCGGATAATGCCTTTGAGTGTGGTGATATGCTCCTTCAACAAAATATTTTCACGTGTGAGATACTTGTTTTGTATGCGAGCTAACTCAATCATCTTGAAAGCTTCAATCTCAATTGGGGTAAGAAGGTTGTGATGAGGTTGAAGGATGTCTTCTTCCTCTGCCGCCGGAGCTCGATCGTCCATGACCTTCTTGATCCTATCATCCTTGTTGATCTCCCCGGAAATGTTAAAAAGGTGTATAGAAAATGTTTTTCTCATGTATGCATATATTGTGTGAAAAATACACAAGGTATACTAACGATGCAAGTTAGTGGAGGAGGTGCCCCGGCGCCTTAGCGATTGCCGACAGCATCACCTCCTTCATAGCCTTGTTGTGCCAGTCGCAGTGCGGCGCCGCCGCCGACTGGTTGATGCTGTTGTACCAGCTATGTCATGGCGACACTAGCTCCACCTTCACGCGGCGTCTAATTTGGAGACCGGGTTCTTTTTTGACCATTTACAGTAGGGAAAAATCCCTACTGTGATCTTTTTCATTAGTATATTAGGGGTTAAAAAGAGTTACAAGATGGCATGATCATGCTAGTTACAGTCAGTTAGTAAGGAGCATGATTACATAAAAAAATATTACACTATCTAGCTAGCCAAGAAATCATGCCCTCCTTGATACTGGGCCTAGCCCTAATCATTGTGTCTTTGAAGTGTCTTGTGAAGTTGATCTTGCATTGTAGTAAGGAACATCTTGTGTCTTCAAATATTTCAGCATTTCTCTGGTTCCAAATGGCCCATTATACTGTGATAAGAACTTCCATGAAGAAGACCCATTTATATCTACTTTTTGCATCCATGATCAGTATATTAATGTTTAAATCAGTGTTCCACCCCACACCAATACTCCACCAGAAACCCTGGCTAAAGGGGCAGCTGAAAAGAAGATGAGTTATGTCCTCCATTGTGTGGTCTCTGCATAATGCACATGTGGTGGTATCAGGTGAGAAATGTTAATAAAGCATTTGCAAAAATGTTAATAATGCATTTGCAAAAATGTTAATCAAAGTATTTATGAGTTAATCAAGCATTTGAAAAATTATTCTCATGTATACGAATAATGTATACACAAAATATACAATGTGTATGAAAATGCTGCCGAGTGTATGAAAAAATGTAGAACTTACACTAAATAAAAGTAGACATCAAAAACACATATATTTAAAAAAGTTAATTCTGCATTTAAAAAATGTTCCTGATGTATGTGAAAAATATACATTGTGTGTGAAAAATGTTTATTGCCTTTAAAAAATGTTCACCATGTATTTGAAAAATGTTGACCATGCATTCTAACAAGTGTTCAAAACTTCTACGTATTTAATAAAAAATAACATCGTGTATTCAAAAATGTTTAATGTGTGTCAACAAAATATTTCACGTCTACACTAGAAAAATGTACATTGTGTAATGATAAAATAGTCATTTTGTTGAATAAAAAAGCTACCGCTGAAAACCAACATAGAAAGAAAGAAAACAAAGAAAAGCAACAAAAAACAAAGGAAAAAAGGAAAATATAAATTGAAGAGAAACCAATGCAAAAAAAAAATGAAAATAGTGAAAACCTACAAAGAAAAGCAAAACAAATCAACAAAAATCAAAATTTAAGCTAAGAAAACCATTGCAAAGAATGTAGACTGTGAAAAAGAATATCAAACAAAGAAAATTGATGAAAAACAAAACAAAAAAATCAAAAAAAAGAAAGTAAAAAAGTCAGGGAAAACCAAGGAAAAAAAGAACAAAAAGAAATGAAGAAACCAATGAAAACCGAGGAAGAAACGAAGAAAACTGACGGAAAACTAACAAAACCGAATAAAAACCTAAAAAAACGGTGAATAAACAAAAAAAATTAGCAGAAATAACATCCTGATAAAACCGGAGCAGTCCACGGCCGAACACAGCAACAGTGACAAGAAAAAAAAAACAGAGTGACAATGACGACTGAATGACTGTAGCAAGCGAGCGTGCAAAAATGGGCCGGCCCATAACTGCAGATACTTCAGGCGAGAACTTCTTCCATATCGCTATAAGCAAGCAAGATATAGCTCTCGCGATAGCAAGTAACAAAGGAGCACTCCTTCGGGAGCCTCCCTAAGAGTCTGTTGGGGTGGGCGGTCGCCAGTCCAGCTGTCGCGCATTGGCAGCTTCCTTCAGATTTTTTTCGCACACGTTTTCGGATTTTTGGTTTTCACCGGTCTTCCTTACCTTTTGAAAAAAAATAAGGGAAAGCATTTTTTGCAAGAAAAATGCGATTTTTTTGCTTTTGCAGAAGACATGGATTTGCTTTATCGAGAGGCACAGATTTGCTGCTTCGTGCCTAAAAACAAAAGCAAAAATGTGTTTTTTTTACATCAACTAGAGGCACGAAATTGCATCTCTTGCATGCATTCGCGAGAGACACGGATGTGCCTCTCAGAAAACGTAAAAAAATATCTTCCGCGAGAGGCATGGATTTGCTTCTGCGAGAAGCATGGCTGAGCCTCTCGAAAACGAAAAAAAAAACATTTTTTTCTTCCGTGAGAGGTACGGGTTTGCTTTCGCAAGAGGCACGGATTTGCTTCCGTTAGAGACATGGCCCGTGCCTCTCGTAAACGAAAAAAAGCACGTTATTTTCCTTTAGAGACGCGGGTTTACTTTGTGCAGGCACAGATTTGCTTCCGCGAGAGGCACACTCATGCCTCTTTCGGAAAGATAAAAAAAACGTGCTTTTGGTTTTGTTTTTTGTCTTGTTTTCTCGTCCGGTTTTTTTATGAAAAACTAAAATTCGTCAAAACCTATCATCAGGGGATCTATTTTTGAAGATGTCGACACAAAAAATCCAGCGGTGGAAACATTCTGAAAAAATGAATCAATAAAAAAGAGAAAAACTATTAGGGAGTGACCTCTGGAAAGAGTGATCCTTAATTACTGATTTCAACTATTGGCGCTTGCTTCCTCAAATTGCCATGCCGTGATAATTCTGGGTTTTCTTGACTCGGATTTTCTTCCTGGGTTTCTAGTGATAATTCTGTACTGATTAGTTGTTTTTTCGATTTGGTTTGCCAAACAACATAAATATATATTTATTTCAAGAAAACCAGACATCTTTTTAGAAATTATATTTTTTTAGGAAAATTTGAAGATCCTTGAATAAAATTGTGAATATATTTAAAAATAATGAACATTTTTGAAAATATGAATATTTAATAAACCATTCGTGAATAATTTAGAAAATATGATTTTGTGCTGAATATTTTTTGAAAATATGTAACTTTTCGGCAAAAATGTTATGATTGTTTTTGAAAAAGGAAATCACGAAAACTAAAGAGAAAAGAAAAAAAGGAAAATTAAAACAGGAAAAGAAATAAGAGAAGCAGGCAACAGAAACTGAAAAAGAAAACCATTAAAAGTCGAACATGAATATTCTAGAAGGTTCATAAATCCTCGTTCATGTGGCGTCTCATTTGGACATGGGGTTGCACATGGGTTAGCGGCGAGTCCGCAAAAATGTTAATAAAGCATTTGACAAATGTTAATCAAGTATTTTTGAAAGGTTAATCAAAAATTTGAAAAAGTTTCTCATTTATACGAAAAATGTATACACAAAATATACAATGTGTATGAAAATGTTGCTGAGTAAACGGAAAAACATATAGAACATACATTAAATCAAAGTAGACATCAAAAACACAAATATTTCAAAAAGTGAATTTTGTATTAAAAAATGTTTCTGAAATATATACATTGTCTTGAAATTTTTTATTACCATTAAAAAAATATTCACCATGTATGTGAACAATGTTGACCATATATTCAAAGAAGTGTTCAGAACTTCTACTTACGAAAAAATGTGCATCGTGTATTAAAGAAAAAAATCAACGTGTGTCAACAAAAACATTTCACGAGTACACTAGAAAATTTTACCTTCTGTATTGAGAAGAGTAGCCATGTGTTCAGTAAAAAAGCTACCATTGAAAACTGACAAAGAAAGAAAGATAAACAAAGAAAACCACCGAAAAGAAACAAAGAAAAAACAAGAAAAAGGTAAAATAAAGTAAAATATAAATAGAAGAAAAAGCATGCCAAAAGAATAGAAATAATGAAAACCTACAAAAAAGAAACGTAGAAAACTACTGTAAAGAACTTATAGAAAAGGAGAACCAAACAAAGAAAATTGATGAAAAACAAGAAAGAAACAGAAAAAACCAAAGAAAAACATAGAAAAAAGTCACTGAAAACCATGAAAGAAACAAAGAAAAAAGAAAGAAACGAGAAAACCCAATGAAAACTGAGGAATAAACGAAGAAAACCAACGGAAAAACAAAACAAAAAAAAACAAACATCCAGTGAAGAAACAAAGGAAATCATAAGAAAAAAAGAAACAGAAAAGAAAACCTGATCAAACGCGGCAACAGTGACAAAAAGAATACAACGCGACTATGACGGCCGAACAAGTGTAGAAAGCGAACTCAAAAATGGGCCGGCTCTTAACTACGGACGCTACAGGCGAGAACTTCTTCTGTTCGCTATAAGCAAGGTATAGCTCTCACGATAGCAGCACAATTGGCGCTGAGACCTCCTCGCTGGTGCCTTTAGCGCCCGATCGCTTTCCTGGCGCTCACGCGTGCCCCTAGTGGGCCGTGGCCCATTCGCTCGCTCGCCCGCCCCTGCTCGCTCGCTCGACCGCTGCGGCTCGCTCCTTTGATAGCCCTTTTTTTTCCTTGCGAGCACTTGTCAAAAAAGCCTTGTTGTTTAAGAAAAAAGAAAAACAGAAAAAACGTAAAATATAAAAAAACATGTATTAAAAAATGGACATGAATTTTCATAAGAGTTCTCAAAATTGGAAAAAAGTTCATCAAATTTGAAAAGGTTCATTAAATTTGAAAAAAAGTTCATCGAATTTGAAAACAAGTTCATTAGCTTTGAAAAAAGTTCATCGGATTTGAAAAAAAGTTCATCGAATTTGTAAAAAAGTTCATTGAATTTGAAAAAAAGTTCATCGAATTTGAAAAGGTTCATTGAATTTGAAAAAATGCATTGAATTTGAAAAGGTTCATATGTTTTGAAAACAGTTCATCGATTTTGAAAAAAGCACGAATTTGAAAAAAAACGTTCATCAGTTTTACAAAAAGTTCACGAATTTGAAAAAAGGTTCATCACTTTTACAAAAAGTTCATCAATTTTGAAAAACGTTCATCTACTTTCTAGGAAAAAGTTTACGGATTTGAAAAAAAGTTCATCAACTTTGAAAAAAGTTCATCTACTATCAAGAAAAAAGTTCACGAATTTCTTCCGAAAGAAAGAAAAATGTTTCGCGACTTCAAAAAAATGAACAAAGAAGAAGAAATGGCACAATAATGTACTACAAAGTGTCACCTCTCATGCATTATAAGCAAAAAAAGAACCATAAAGCAATAATACGCAATTGCAGTACGGCTTCAGGCATGATTCATTAATTGTATGCACTTCTGCTCGAATTCTCTGATTGAAATTGAAAGAAGAAGAAAGGCGTGGAAGCGTATACCTTCCTGGCAGGGACGCGTACGTGTTAAATACATAGAGGAGATTACATCATGCGGCGCAGGTTGTTGCAAGACTTTGCCCCTACTCCAAGCTATACAAGATAAGGCTTGATCTATACTAACAACCTGCGCCGGTTACAATATACACACGCAATAATATATGTGACAACATGTCACGTTTCCTACAACTACTAGCCTACATTTTAACACAAATAACAGTTATCCAGGAACAAACAAAGATGAATATAAATGCTACAGAGTTGTATAAGTACCTGCAGGCACGTAGGGTATTCATCCCTCGTCCAACACCAACAAAAAACTACTTGGACGTATTCGGTGAATCGACCTCAGAAGAAATGAAGTGTTGAGCCTGCATGAACTAACTGAACACATGAGGCAACGAAATTAAGAAAGGTAAAATGTACTCCCTCCGTAAAGAAATATAAGAGCATTTAGATCACTAAAGTAATGATCTAAACGTTCTTATATTTCTTTACAGAGGAGTAGCAAGCTAGGCAATCAACGAGGTACTCTTGACCGGGGAGAGAACTAGTACCTCAAAGATATGTTACATGAAAAGATAGAGTAGGGTTGTTGGGATGTGCCTTCACTGTTCTCTCCACAGCAGCCTTTGCTAGCTGTTCATTACTAGAAAAACTATCCAGGCGGACTGCTGTAATACACATGAGAGTTGAGAGATTGGGCAGATTTTTTATTCCAAAATCAAAAACACCACCCTGTGTTGTAATATCAGGGTAATAGAATGGAGCGAAGCAGAAAGCCATGGTAAGTTTGTCTAGCTTGGGCATGGATCCTACTTCAAACCTGACATGTAGCAGGTATTTGTACGCGTTGAAGGAAAAGTGCCTCAAGCATGGGAAGCCAACGTCACCATTGATTATCAGCTTACCACCTTTGGGTGACCCGTAGAAATCTCTGCTGAGTCGTTCGAACCCATAGCAAAGGGTTATTCCACCTGGTCCACTTGTCAGATCAAGATCCACTAGAGCAGGTAAGGCTCCAAGGATGCAGATATCATCCTGCTTGACTTCCTCCAAGTGAAGACATAATCGACGAAGGGAGACCACCCAATCCGAGACCTGTGGAACAAGTGAAGAACCGGCCTTAGGTGACTGGAGGCTAAGCAGTCTAGACTGCATGAAGCTCCTCCCATCTCCCTTGATAATTAGAGAACGCAGGTTCTGACTGGATAGGTTTTGAACTGAAGAGGCTATAGCTTCCATGCGCACATCCTCACTTTTCACTGTATCTTCAAGAAAACCAAGGACCAGCTTCCTCAGATTCCTTAGTTGCCCAAGTTCTTGCAACAAGTTAAATGTCTGGTCCTGGACTGAAACCCAATCCAACACCTCCAGTGCTTGCATCTTTGCTATTCCATCAGGAATTTTGACAGAATGGGGCATAAGCAGATACACCAGTTTTCTGAGATTGACAATAGCTGCTGGTAATTCCCTGACTTCGGTGTCTTCTATGTCCAAAACTTCTAAGCAACATAGATGACCAATTCCTTCTGGGATCTTAGTTAACTTTGTCTCTCTCAATATCAGGCATCTCAGCTGAAACAACCTCCCAATATTTGAAAGATGATGGTTTTCCAATTTTGTGCAACCTTGAAAGTCCAAAGTACGTAAATGTCTGAACTCATCAAGAGAAGGGATCTCTAATGATTCCATAAACACATTGAGTGATCGAACATGAGATAACCCCATACATGCCGGTATTATAGAACTTCCTTGACCACCAAGTTGGAGTGAAAGTCGACGAACTTTGTTTTGTAGCCTAACTCTTACATTAGGAACACCGAGTAAAGTAACAAAGTTTTCTTCGATGGCCTTGGATATGATGAAATCAAGAATTGTGTCATGAACTCGAAAACTCTCCACCTCATGAAATATGTTCGTGTCTACAACTTGGATCAAACTCCTATTGACGAGCTCATTAAAGCACCTCTCCCCTAAATCATATGCCGTATATCTGTTATCCTTGCGAACAAATCCTTCGGCAACCCATTTCCATATCAGAGCTTCCTTCTGAATAAGAGAATCCTCTGAAAATATACTCAAATACAAGAGGCATGTTTTGATATGAGGAGGCAGATCAAAGTAACTAAGTGATACTATCTTAATCATTCCTTCAATGGCTGGGTTCCTTTCAAGGGCACGACCAATTGATTTCTCCACTTCAATCCATATATCCTTTGTTCTTTCACGGTTAGCCAACAAGCCAGATATAGCAATGATTGCCAAAGGTAAGCCAGCACACTTTCTCAAAATTTCATATGAAATTTCTTCAAGGTGTGAAGGGCAATCTTCTTTGGAGTCAAATAGTCTTCTATGAAATAGTTTTCTTGAACACACCATATTAAGTGGCCTTATGCTGTAAATGGAACCACTAAACGACGAACAACATGATTCAGCAACATTGCTATTGCGAGTAGTGGTGATCATCATACTGCCAGAACTAGTTGTGGAGAATGCAAGCTTAATAACACCCCATGTATCCACGTCCCATATATCATCCACAACAACAAAGTACCTGCACACCAATTTGTGAGTAATATTAGCAAGACTTAAATATAAATGTAGGATGATTCAATACTCCTAAGGAGTATGTACTTCCGATCTTTATTCAACACATAGATGAATCTGTTATACATCCTAACGTACTTCATAAGTAACCACTAGATGCCCCAAAGTGAGTTATATGAAAAACATTTTAGTTTATAAATTATATATTACTTTCATATATACTACTATTTTTTGTACATAAAAGGCTATATTGCTAAAACTAAGGTTGTCACTGATATCTTTTCATACTATTTGTTTTGATGTATACTGATAATGATAAAAATTATACTATTAAAAATGAATATTTTCCAGATTTCTTGAGAAATGTGAAACTTTTATGAAATTTGGGACTATAATATTAACCACCATAAAAAAATGAGCCGTCTCTTATCTCTCTACTACTTGCACTCCATGTTATTTTTTATGAAGAATATTTTTTATTGACTCATAATGCATGTTGCATCAGGAGAATACAAGCATGATGAATTCACACTCGGTCTATCCACGACTAGGATACACACAACAAACACAAACACACACACACACACACACGTACTCAAGGAAGAGAAAAAAAGTAACCTCTGAAAGTACCGGCAAAGCGAACCCAAACATGCAATAGTAACCATATAACATCATCTAGACTATGGGAAAAGTTCTTCAATGACGACATCCCCAAGAAGCGAACAACGCATGAGCGCTACTGCTGCCAAATCCATCCAAAGAGGCTATATATTGAGTTTTCACCCCGAAGAGGAAACCCGAACAAATTCCAAGCAATGCCTCTAACAAAGAAATGATTTGGAACAACACCATTGCTAAGTACAAACAAGAGCAGGTCAGACCTAATGTTTTCACTTTGGATCTTGAGACTTTGTGATCAAAGTCAGCACCAAACTTAAGTCGACACGATAGTGCCGCCCACACTTTCAATGAAACCACTGCTGCAAGCGAGAACTCACACCTTGACAACCGTACACGCTCACAATCCTGATGTGGATACGCAACCTGAAATACAACGTATATGTGGAGCAGACCAGAGCACGCCCTGTAACATTAACAAGATCACCAAGGCCACCAAGAGCCCACTCAATGGACCAGCGCCGGCCATTGATGACGGCAAGGTAGAAGATGAGAAAAGGAAGGGGCGATGACGCACGTTTTGTTTAGCCTGTGTGAGACTGTTCGGCCAAATGGAAAATACTTAATCAAAAGTCCTCTTCTACTCCGGAGATGAACAGTCAAACACAAAAAATGGAAACAAATTCAAAAAATTGTCATTTTTTGTTAAAAACTTTGACCTTTTTTTGTATGCTTGAAAATATTCATCACGAAATGACGTTCGTGGAAGTCATGGAAAAAAAACCAGTACTCCAAAACGCTATCAATTTTGTTTTTTGCCACAACTTCAATGAATGTCCTTTGATAAAATTTTCCAAGCACACAAAATATTTGTCAAAGTTTGTCACAAAGAAAACAGATTTTTTTTGTAATTTTTATAATTTTACTGTTCATCAAGGAGTATTTGAGCTAGAAGGCAGATACCTCACTTCCAATTAAGTTAATCCCCTTCTCACTTCCACTGCTTGTGGCGCCTACTAAACTAGTAACTGTTAAAGAATGGGTAAAACTCTCAACTGAGATCACTAAGGCACCTCTATATGTCTGGGTCTGCGGTCCAGATACTTTTAGACCTCCAACACGGACGCCCATTTTATACCGGACCGTCCAGACAACCGGAATTCCTTAGGCCGACCCCAAACTGGGGTGTGTGTGTGTGTGTAGGGGGGGGGGGGGGGGGCTCCTATGTCACACATTCTGCATGATACAACAGCTCGACGCACAGGGTTGTCGCTCGACTAGGCCGGCCCACCGACCCGCTCGTTGTTTTGTTTCAATTCGCGCGACAAAAGAACTGCGAGTACCAGGAATTGATCCCTAGAACACACACTCCAACCGTGAGCCATTAGCCACTACACCACAAAACACCAACTGAACATAACGGTGCAGAAATATATAAGAACAGACAGCAGCGTTGAGATTTGGAAAATATTTAAAATATTTCTTTATAATTGCGAGCAGTTTCAAAATGCCACATTTTTTGTATTCCATTTTTTGGAAAAGTGAAGATGTTTTGTAATTCTGATTTAAAAATGAAACACGAACAAAATTTGCAGACCCCAAACACATTCCAAAAACACGAGCAATTTTTGAAAAATGTTTCTGAAAAATAAAAAAATACGAAAAACACGAACGTTTTTTGAGACTGCGGACATTTTTAGTTTTAAAAATAATGGAAAACAGGAACATTTTTTAAATTCAGCACCAAAAAAGTTGAAACATAAAAAAAATTAAAATGCGAATTTGTTTTGTATTGTATGCTTTTTTTGGAAACGTGAACAGTTTTTTTTAAACGTGGGAATATTTATTGAAATTGCGAACAAAATGTTGAAATTGCATATGATTTTATAAACGAGAACATTTATTGAAATTGTGAACAAATTTTATAATTCAGATTTTCTGAAACTGGGAACAGATTTTGAAAACGATAATTGTTTTGAAATTTCTGTAGATTTTTCAAAGCATGAACATTTTTAGAAAATGTGAGCATATTTTCGAAGGAAGATGTTTTTTTTTAATTTCAACAGAAGCATTTCTGAAAGCATGAATTTTTTTTGAAAATCACGAACATTTTTTTAACACTCGAACATTTTCTGAAAAGTTCTTAAAATTTTGAAAAAAAGCATTCACAACATTTTATAAAGCATTTCTTGAAAATCGTGAATATTTTTTCGAATTTATGAACAATTTCTTAAAAACGGCCATTTTTATATTTTGAAAAAAAATAAAGGCAAGAACATTTTTCTAAATTTTGGAACAATTTTTGAACATGAACTTAGTTTAAAAAAAGATAAAATAACCTTGAAAGGTAAAAAAGAAAAAAATAACAGAAAACGAAAAAAAGGAAAAGGAGGTAAAAGAAACAGAAACAAAAAAAAGAAAACAAAAAATTAGTAAAAAACAAAAACTGGTTCAGGGAACCTTCTAGAAGGTTCCCAAAACCGGCTGGCTAGTTGCGATTGTACACTCAAAAACTAGGCCGGTCCATCGCGTCGCTGCTCGGTCGCTCGCCTATGCGAAGTGCTAGCAGTTTGATGCAAAGAGCGTCAAATAGGATAGGCGGGGGGGGGGTGGGGGGGCGGGGTGGGGGGGGGGGGGGAGGAGGGGGGGGGGGGGGGCGGCAGGGGCCAGATGTTTTCCCGGTTTGGGTTTGATAATCTGGGGGCTGTTAAACCCCTGGGGGGCTCTCGAACCTCACCGCCTCTCCACCTACGAACATTGATGCCTGGTTGCAGCGCATGCCGCATTCATTATGGCCAAGAAGTTGGCGAGCTGGTTGAGGACCCCATTCCAGCTATTAAAGCGCGGGCAGTGAAACCCCTCCCCCTCCCCCCCCCCCTCCCCCCGCACCCCCCACCCCCCCCCCCGCCCCACAAATCCTTACACTTCCCCTCTCGTCCACGCAGCACTACAGGTAGCAAAGCCCCCCTCACAACCACCTTCTAACTAGTCGCCATCACCATGGTCTGCTCCAAGATCACTTGGCACAAGAAGTTTGCATCGGAGTGTCGGCTAAAATTGCAATGGAGATCCACGCCGCGGATGGCTGACACTAGGACTGTAATGAGGCAGGTCACGTCTGAGCTCTCCGTAGCCGATCTCTGAGGAGAGGATGGAGATCCCATGGCGATGGCGGAGGGAGGTCTACGAAGAGGAGCCACCCGAGGAAAAGCGGAGGCGATAACCATTGAGGCGAAGGTTTCGTCCGACGGGGTGGACTCGCTCTTCTCCACAGTGGAGGCAGTGGAGCAAGTCTGCATCACGCTCTTGGAGAAGCACAGCGTCGCCACGGTGAAACTGGAGGCGGAGCATTCGTACGTCGCCGATGTCGCGGTGCTCCTAACAAATCAAGAGATCATCAGCAAGAATTGGGTTGTGCTCGCACGGTCGCTGGTTGGCGTCCGCATCAATAGGTGCAATGCTTCTGACTCCTCGAGATGCTCGAGGTCGAGGATGACAAGGAAGTGGAGCAGCATGGCGACGATGCCAAAGAGGCACATGTTGGCGGCTAAGGCGGGTTCGCGCCAATGGCCAACTACGACGAGGACGACAACTCCGGCGCAGGGGTCATGGACATCACCTCCGACAGGAAGGAGATAATTTTTTTAGTTTTTAGTGTTATTAGCGATCTTTTGCATTGTAAAAATATATGAACTAACTAAAATTACTTGGTGTTGGCGTTTGATAATCTAGGTCGACTCAAAACCCTGGGTGGTTCTCGAACCTCACCGACTCTCTGCCTACCAACATTGATGCCCGGTTGCTCTGCGTTCCGCATTCATTAAGGCCATGAAGTTGGCGAGCTGCTCGATGACCCTATT
>LR880971.1:801027108-801077332 GCA_904067115.1 Aegilops sharonensis | reverse complement strand
AAATGAACTCTAAAAAAGTTGAAAGTTGGCATGGTATCATAATTTCACCCACATAGCATGTGCATGTACAAAACGGACAATGGTATCATACTCGTCAGTTACAAAGTTGGCATGGTATCATCATAATAGTTGCGGGAGAAAGTCTTCACTTTTTCTTCGCTTGTGTCATTTGCTTATTGCGCCGTAACCATGGATAATCTTCATCGTTTATCAGGATGCTGGGGTCAGCCTTGACTTTGAAGGGAGGAATTTCATGAAACTTTTCATAATCTTCAGACATGTCTGTCTTGTCCTCCACTCCCACGATGTCCCTTTTTCCTGAAAGAACTATATGGCGCTTTGGCTCATCGTATGATGTATTCGCTTCCTTATCTTTTCTCTTTCTCGGTCTGGTAGACATGTCCTTCACATAGATAACCTGTGCCACATCATTGGCTAGGACGAACGGTTCATCAGTGTACCCAGGATTTTTCAGATCCACTGTTGTCATTCTGTACTGTGGGTCTACCTGTACCCCGCCTCCTGACAGATTGACCCATTTGCACTTAAACAAAGGGACCTTAAAATCATGTCCGTAGTCAAGTTTCCATATGTCCACTATGTAACCATAATATGTGTCATTTCCCCTCTCGGTTGTTGCATCAAAGCGGACACCGCTGTTTTGGTTGGTGCTCTTTTGATCTTGGTCAATCGTGTAAAATGTATTCTCATTTATCTCGTATCCTTTCCAAATCAATACAGTCAAAGATGGTCCCCTGGACAACAAGTACAGCTCATCACAAACAGTGTTGTCACCTCTGATACGTGCTTCCAACCAACTGCTGAAAGTCCTGATGTGTTCACATGTAATCCAGTCGTCGCACTGCTCAGGGTGTTTGGAGCACAGACTGTTCTTGTGTTCATCGACATACGGGGTCACCAAGGTAGAGTTCTGTAGAACTGTGTAGTGTGCTTGAGACCAAGAATATCCGTCCCTGCATATTATTGAGTCCCTTCCAACTATGCCTTTTCCAGTCAGTCTCCCTTCATACCGCGAATTAGGGAGACCTATCTTCTTAAGGTCAGGAATGAAGTCAACACAAAACCCGATGACATCCTCTGTTTGATAGCCCATGGAGATGCTTCCTTCTGGCCTAGCGCGGTTACGGACATATTTCTTTAGGACTCCCATGAACCTCTCAAAGGGGTACATATTGTGTAGAAATACGGGGCCCAGAATGACAATCTCGTCAACTAGATGAACTAGGACGTGCGTCATGATATTGAAGAAGGATGGTGGGAACACCAGCTCGAAACTGACAAGACATTGCACCACATCACTCCTTAGCCTTGGTATGATTTCTGGATCGATCACCTTCCGAGAGATTGCATTGAGGAATGCACATAGCTTCACAATGGCTAATCGGACGTTTTCCGGTAGAAGCCCCCTCAATGCAACCGGAAGCAGTTGCGTCATAATCACGTGGCAGTCATGAGACTTTAGGTTCTGGAACTTTTTCTCTGGCATATTTATTATTCCCTTTATATTCGACGAGAAGCCAGTCGGGACCTTCATACTAAGCAGGCATTCAAAGAAGATTTCTTTCTCTTCTTTCGTAAGAGCGTAGCTGGCAGGACCTTCATACTGCTTCGGAGGCATGCCCACTTTTCCGTGCAAGCGTTGCAGGTCCTCCCATGCCTCAGGTGTATCTTTTGTCTTCCCATACACACCCAAGAAGCCTAGCAGGTTCACGCAAAGTTTCTTCGTCACGTGCATCACGTCGATCGAAGAGCGGACCTCTAGGTCTTTCCAGTAGGGTAGGTCCCAAAATGTAGATTTCTTCTTCCACATGGGTGCGTGATTCTCAGCGTCATTCGGAACAGCTAGTCCGCCGGGACCCTTTCCAACGATTACGTGTAAATCATTGACCATAGCAAGTACGTGATCACCGGTACGCATGGCGGGCTTCTTCCGGTGATCTGCCTTGCCTTTGAAATGCTTGCCTTTCTTTCGACAGTGATGGTTGGTCGGAAGAAATCGACGATGGCCCAGGTACACATTCTTCCTGCAGCTTCCCAGGTATATACTATCGGTGTCAAGTAAACAGTGCGTGCATGTGTGGTGTCCCTTGTTTGTCTGTCCTGAAAGGTTACTGAGAGCGGGCCAATTGTTGATGGTCACAAACAGCAACGCCTTTAGGTTAAATTCCTCCTGTTTGTGCTCATCCCACGTACGTACACTGTTTCCATTCCACAACTGTAAAAGTTCTTTAACTAATGGCCTTAGGTACACATCAATGTCGTTGCCGGGTTGCTTAGGGCCTTGGATGAGAACTGGCATCATAGTGAACTTCCGCTTCATGCACATCCAAGGAGGAAGTTTATACATACATAGAGTCACGGGCCAGGTGCTGTGATTGCTGCTCTGCCCCCCGAAAGGATTAATGCCATCCGCGCTTAAAGCAAACCATACGTTCCTTGGCTCACTTGCAAACTCATCCCAGTACTTTCTCTCGATTTTTCTCCACTGCGACCCGTCAGCGGGTGCTCTCAACTTCCCGTCTTTCTTACGGTCCTCACTGTGCCATCGCATCAACTTGGCATGCTCTCCGTTTCTGAACAGACGTTTCAACCGTGGTATTATAGGAGCATACCACATCACCTTCGCAGGAACCCTCTTCCTGGGGGGCTCGCCTCAACATCACCAGGGTCATCTCGTCTGATCTTGTACCGTAATGCACCGCATACCGGGCATGCGTTCAGATCCTTGTACGCACCGCGGTAGAGGATGCAGTCATTAGGGCATGCATGTATCTTCTGCACCTCCAATCCTAGAGGGCATACGACCTTCTTTGCTGCGTATGTACTGTCGGGCAATTCGTTATCCTTTGGAAGCTTCTTCTTCAATATTTTCAGGGAGTTGTGTAATGTCTAAAAGGACTTATATTTAGAAACATAGGGAGTACTGTATTTCTCACACTTCAAATTTTTCATGTCTTGAGATACGAGTAAAACATCGGTTAAATGTTTCAAACCCAGTTACTTTCTCAATGCACGCTTCATATCAATTTTCATTTCATGGTTTTCTAAATTTTCTATATTTTTTAAAATTGTGAACATTTATTAAATTTATGAAAATAATTTGTTTTAAAATACTTGTTAGAATTTGGAAACAATTTCTAAAATCCGGCCATTAATTGTATTTAGGAAAAAAACACTTAAACTAAAAGCTACTCCTTCCGTCCTAAAATAAGTGTCTCAACTTTATACTAACTTTATTACAAAGTTGTGCTAAGTTGAGACACTTATTTTGGAACGGGGGGAGTAGTAATGATGGGGTGCCAGAAGGTTCGTAAGTTAAGGCAGTTATGAGTGGAGATGGTGCGGCCAACGAAACTGTACATACCTGGACCAACAAACAAAGCCCCACACAGTCGCTACGCGCTAAATTGAGCATTTGCTTGTCCACTGCACACATTATGAGCGAAACAAAGGTCCCATCCACAAGACCTTTTCAAGTTCGTGAACATTTTATGAAATTCATGAACATTTTTTAAAATTCAAGAATATTATAGAAATTTATAAAAAAAATTGATTCAAAAACATTTTTCAAATTATGGAGTATTGTTTTTGAATTCGCTAACATTTTATGAAATTCATGATATTTTTATAAATATTTGGCCATCTTTTTAAAAGAATCAGAGCATTTTCTAAAATCATGTTGTCGATGACTTTTAGGAAAAAAAATCAGAAGTAAAAAAGGGGTGTTCAGAGGATGGTACACTAACGCAGCAAATGGTGCTCTCAGAAGAAAAAAAATGGCCAGTGGCTTCCCCCAGAAATGGACTAACCAATGAAGCTATCCGTAACTGGGCTAGCAAACGAGGCCGAACACAATTCGTATTTGCTCATCCCTCCACGGTGAATTTTGAAATTCAAGATTCTTTTAAATTCTTGAATAATTATGTATGAATTTCTTTTGCAATTTATGAATATTCTAAAATTTATGAACATTTTTCAAATCTACAAGATTTTCAAAATTCATGGAAAAAATAGTTGAATAAAATTTTCGAACTTCAGGATTTAGTTTGAATTTCTTGAACATGTATTAAATTCATGAATATCTATTAAATTTGTGAATATGTTTTAAACTTGGTTCACTTTCTAAAATTCTACGATAGCTAGGTTTTGAAGAAAAAAATCCACTCAAAGACCATTCAAAAAATGGGGCGCCTAGAGTTTGGTAACCTAACGGAGCGAATGGTGCTCCAGAGAAATAATTGGCGGTGGCACGTGTCAGGATCTTCAGTACTGTAAATGTCTTGTGTCTATATTACAGGCCCTGACGTTTATCCATCAGCACCATCATCGTCAATGCAACAAAGGCGAAGCGTGCTCCGATGGTGATCCCGTCGGCGATGATGACCGCCTCCCCAAAACATGGACGCCGGCGTAGGAAATGCACCATCATTCCAAAACTCTTGGACAATCTTCACCTCCGTCTTCCGTCTCCGGCGACCCGCCGATGTCCATCTGGCTCCGTTGTCGCTGTCCCTCAAAACCGCAAGCGCAATCTTGACTCCCACCGCCAGCTCCTCCTAGCCATCAGAGACGTCGAGATCGGAGTCCATGCAGGAGAACCTGGATCCACTCGCGCCCACCGTCGGAGAAGATGCCGGCGGCCCGAGTTTCATGGACAGTGCTTATCAACCAATCGTATAACGGTGACATCCACTACAAACAAAATAGAATACACAAGGCATGGCAAAGGCAATTATTGCACGTATTATGTAAAGATTTTCGGGCCTAATTTGCATTCTCACCTGCCACCTCACCTCGAACGAACGCGCGCGCTTCGTTGTGTACAAATGATGAAACTTTTAGGGGACAAGACATTTTTAACGAAGATATTTGATTAAGACTATGTGCATCAAAATGATGCAGAGGCTGGGGTCAAGCCTCTTTTGTGAAACTTGTCTAAGCCGCGTACTGCCGTTAACTATATCTATGGATCAGCAGTATGTCATTGTCTATAAATGTATATTGTTTATGCCTAGGCAGCCTAGCTAAGAATAAAATGATATCCACGGATGGTGCATCAGGCATAAGGTTATCTATAGATGTACCGGGACTCTTCGTTTATGGTCCTTTCTACAACGCGTGGAGAATCGAGACCTATTTACGAAGGTATGTACACGATTGAAGGATACGGCGAGGGATACTTTTATCCAACATGGGTGGCAACATGATCATATGATTGGCCCACCTCTACTTCAGTCGTTATACAGACTCTATCTTTGTATTCCGCCTATCTATTTTTTGTTTTTGCAGAGGACTTTGTGTGGCTGTGTGCATCTTAGTTATGCAGAGGCTGGATGTAATGCTTAAACCTTTTAAGTAATAAAGCGCCCCTTTTCAAAAAAATCAGGCATAAGGTTTGTTGAAAATTTTATATTGCTTCCTCAAAAAAAGCTCCGCGTGTATCTCTACAACTGAAGACTTGATCGCGTGAGTTAGTAAGAACTTCAGTCACACGACCATGTAAAATAGCTTCAGTCACACAACTATATACTCCCTCCGTTCCCAAATATAAGTCTTTGTAGAGATTTTATTAGGTGGACTACATACGAAGCAAAATGAATGAATCTACACTTAAAATGCATCTATATACATCCGTATGTGGTTCATAATGAAAGCTCTACAAAGACTTATATTTAGGAACGGAGGGAGTACATACTATGAACCCAGGCCACAAATTGGATCAGCAGTCTTTAATATTACAAGATCAAGACAATCATAAATCAAAACAAAAGGCCACATACGGCAACCATAATGCTCAATCCGGTACTCAGGTGCATATATATAGGTCTTCTCCAATTTAAGTGAAGTTCACAACGTAAATGCCTCAGGGAAGGAGCAAAATAAGAGTAACATCTGAAAGAATTACCCAACAAGAAACTGCGGCGTAATCTAGAAATGCCTTTACATTATATTGATCTCAAAGAGGAGGTGAGAGTACAATATATATAGCACCGAAGGGAGTGGTAGCAACATCACTAGTAACAAGAATGCTCCTGTTGCTCTTTTTTTTAGGGTGAATGCTCCTGTTGCTGTTAGATATAATCTTGTCTAAGCTGGTTTGTTTAGTTGGTTAGTTTTTAGTCGTGTCATGAGTCCGGCTGCGAGTAGTATTTGTCATGTCCTTGTAGGTAATAGATAATGCATGTACGTGTACAAGTACTTGTAGGCGTGCGTGATGTTTGACTCCGTGTAGGTCTATTATAGCTAGGTCAGGTCGTGCATATATACATGGCCAAAGCTGTATCATGAGTTTGTAATACCACGGAGAGAAAACAGGCACGACACGTGCCTTTGGTAAAAGCTTTTTTGGGTGCGCGTGTTCATCGTGATTTGATGTGATCGATCTTGAGGGCCGAGTTTCAACAGTTGCCAGCCGGTAAATGAGGCATTTCGTACCAGTGCTTTTAGTTCCAAATTCCGCCGTTACTAAGTACAGTAGTGCTTGCTGTCAAACATGATGAAACTTGTGTACAAACGCCTTGTCTCCTCAAAGAGACATGGGAGCTGAGAGTGCATTAGTCCGTTGCTCGCGGATGGACTATTTAGCTGGAGCTTGTAGCCTTGTACTGGGAAGGAAACATGAACATACGATGAGCCAACAGATTTAAGAGAAAGATCATAGAGTATGTAAAATCTTGGGATTTAATAGTACGTACCTCAAGGCGGCTAGTGCCGATTTTCTGAAAGATCAGAGTAGGGCGGTTGGGATGTGTGACGGCTGCTCTTTCCATGGCAGCCTGTGCAGCTGCAAGCGTGCTATCGTCCCAGGCATATATCGAAAATTTGAGAGTAATGAGGGAGGGGAGGTTTCCCATTCCGAAATCCAAAGCATCACGGCTGGCAGTGTGAGATTCAGACTGTTTGTTGAACTGAATTCCTGTTTCGAGTTTTTCTAGCTTAGGCATGGATCCAGCTTCAAACACCATCCAACCACAAGCTCCCAAGGAAAACTTCTTCAAGCATCGGAACCCAACGTTATGGCTAACTGTTAAGCTTGTATCGCTGCCCTTCCCCATTCCGGTCACTTCCAGAATGAGCAACGCCGGTAAGCTTCCAAGGATGCACAAATCTTCCTGCCCGAATTCATACACTTGTAAGCGCAACAGCTGGAGATTTACAAGGGAACTCACCCACTTGGGAACCTGCTGCATGTGTGAGTTGGTCATGACTAATTCCTGGAGGCAACACGGAACAAGGAACGAAGGTCCTTGTCTTAAGAAGGTAGTTGCATTACTAAGAGTTAAAGAAGACATCATATGACCGCCTAATTTACGAAGAGAAGAAGCAATAGCTTCATTGTATTCCATTACGACATTTTCCTGTGAAGGGATGGAATCACCTCCAAAATCAAGGGCTAGCACCCTCACGTTCTGTAGCTGCCCAAGTTCTCGACAGAATTTAAATGGCTGCCGATGGACATTGACCTCTTCCAACTTCTCCAATGCTTGCAGATTCTCAATTCCATTAGGAATCTTAACACTACTGTCATGAAGCAGATACACCAATCTTCCGAGATTCACAATAGTGGCTGGTAATTCTTGTACGTTGGTACCTCTTATGTCCAGCATCTCTAAGCATTTTAGATGGCCGATTTCTTCTGGGAGCTCACTTATTCCCGTCCATCCCAGGTTCAGGTGCCTTAACTGAAACAACCTCCCAATATTTATAAGATGGCTGTTTACCACTTGCTGGCAAAACTCAAGGTCCACAACACGCAAATGCCCAAACTTACCGAGAGGAGGGATTTCCATGGAATACCCAGACACATTGAGTGAACGGACATGAGACAATACCATGTCTATCTTTCTTATAGAATTTCCGTCCTCATCGACTTGGAGAGAGAGACGGCGAACTTTGCTTTGTGTCCCACGAGCTATATACTGCATACTGACTTGAGTGACAAAGTTCTCTTCAATGGACTTCGATACGATGAAATCAAGAATTATGTCATGAACCCGACAACTCTCCACCTCACCATATTCATTAATCGATGCAACTTGGATTAAACTCCTATTGAGGAGCTCATTAAAACACCTCTCGCCTAACCGGTGTGCTGTATATCTGCCATCTCTATGAATGAATCCCTCAGCAATCCATCTCCATATCAAGGCTTCCTTCTCAATAATAGAATCTTCCAGGAATATACTCAGATACAAGAGACAAGTTTTTAGATCAGGAGGAAGATCAAAGTAGCTAAGTGACAGTATCTTTATCATTGCTTCGACGCTACGATTCCTTTCAAGTGCACGACCAATTGAATCTTTCACTTTATTCCACATACATTCTGTTCTTTCTGTTGTAGCCAATAACCCAGATATGGCAATTATTGCCAGAGGTAAGCCTGCACATTTTCTCAAAATTGCATCGGAAACTTTTTGAAGTTGTGAAGGGCAATCTTCATTAGAATTGAACAGTCTTATATGAAATAGTTGCCTTGAATGCACCATTTCAAGAGGCCTCATATTATAAATAGAGCCACTACATGATGATTGACATGACTCGGCGACATCATTCATACGAGTAGTGGTGATTACTATACTCCCAGAACTGGTCATGGGGAATGCACACTTAATAACATCCCATGTATCCACGTCCCATATATCGTCAACAACAACAAAATACCTGCACATGCATTCATGAGTGTGGCTTTAATATAGATCATAACATAAGAGCATGGTGAATAATATAGCCAGCAGCTGGCTATATAAGATTGTCATGTCATTAAGAGCTAGCAATATCATCCATTCATGCAATAGGATTGCCTATAAGGTTGACTCTTAGGCTAGTGATAATTTTCACATTCTCTCTTTCTCTCTCCTCTCAATTACCCATTTTACCTAGGAGCACGTGTAGAGGTTGGCTCTAGCATTAGAGCCCACTCCCTTCCTTTTTGCTTGTCTCTCTCCTCCACATAAATAAAAATGCCATGTAAGCGGGTTTATAGCCTACTATTGTACTTGCTCTAAAAAGTACCTCCACATGCGTTTATGAGTGTGGCTTTAATATAGATCATACATTATGACATTTTCCAATTGATAGCTTACAGATGCTGACATAAATCGTGTGCGCGGGATTTGATTTTGTGCCCCCAAGCTTTCTTACACCCTTTTATTTACGACAGGGGTGATACTATTTTCTCGGCTTGTAGGCAATTGTTCTCCTGTAGAGATGCTCTTGAAACGGAGTTGTGTGTATGCATGGAGGGTTTTTCCTTTTCCTTGCAGAGAAGTGATATTCCAGTCGCCGTGGAGATGGACTCAATTATGACAGTCAAGATGGTTCAAGCTAAAGAAGTTGATAGATCAGTTTATTCGTTGCTAGTTACAGAAATTAGACATCTTTTGAGTATCCGTGATTCTTCTATTACTCATATTTCTCGTTTCCAAAATAGAGTTAGTGACTGTTTAGCAAAATTTGCTCGTATGGAAGGAAGAACCATCACTTGGATTGGTTCCGGACCCGAGGAAGTTGTCAAGCTAGCTGCTGATGATTGTAAGCCTATTCTAAGTTGAGTAACACAAGTTTTCACCCGCAAAAAGAGAAAACACGGGCAAGGTAAATAGTTTAAATATAAAGTATAGCACGAAATATATATGAAGTATCATGTCAAGAATCAGTCATATCTACACAAATAGTGTTGGGAGGGTGCATGTAACAAACCAAGAGTCTAGGCGTGGCTCTAAGGGCATCTCCAACGCCGGTCCTCAAACCGCCTGCATGCGTCCGGAACGCGCTGTCCGGACCACATAAGCCATCCAACCCGGGTCTGTATGGATCCGCACGGCAGTCCAGACGTGTTTTTTTCCGCAAACAGAAGACAAACGTGGGGGACTTTGTGGGTGTCCGGACCGCTGCCACGCCCGCTTCCGACCGCCTTGGCCCACCCAAACCCCCTCTCTCGCCCCCGCGCGCTTCCCGTCCAAAACAATCAACGTTGCTCCAGAGCGTCAGTGTTGCATTCATATTTGGCCAGAGCGGACGTGACCTCTCACTAGCGCCGCCATTGAAGCAGCACGCCGGCCAATAGACCGCCGCCATGATGCTTCCCGGTGCACGTGACTGCTCCACGTTCAAACGACATGACGGTCGGCTGGCCGTCCGTTTGCCGCCCACATTAATGAGATGCAGTTGACGAGGCGGCTACTCTGGCGCCACCCACCTATCCTCTGCCACCCACCATTGCTATATAAATTGCAGCCCCGGCAATTGCCGCTGTCATTCGCCTATGATCCATTTCTCTTCTTCGCACCACTCCCACTATGAAATCCTCGCGCCCCAAAGCTCTCTGCGACGGGCTGACGCCGGAGCAGAAGAAGGAGATTGACACCATTGTTACCGGCTGGCAGGTCGGCAGGCAGCCGAAGGACGAAGACGTCCCAATGGAGGACACGACCGACGACAAGTCGGCGCCACCTTCTCATTCCGCATCACCCTTGCCAGTGCATTGCACCATGACCATCGGCGAGGCCCATGCCCATTACATGGACATGGTGCCGGAGGAATGTGAGGAGCACTTTCGGGAGGCGTAGGCTAATGCCGCCTACAACCACCAGCTCCTCCAGGAGCACCAGTAGGCAGAGGAGCAGATTGCTGCCAGCAGGACCAGGACGCCGGAAGCAGACCTGGCCGAGCAGGCGAGTTTCTCAAGTCCTACCGCTCCGCCTGTGAGATCCGCCTCGCCTGCTGGCGGTACTGCTAGCGTCAGGCAGAACTGGAGGCCGCCTACAAGGAGTTCGACGAGGTGGCGGACGAGGTGTGGGGCAAGACCGGCGGCCAAGAGGACATCGCCGCCACCGCCGAGGCCGCACCTCGCCGCCACGACCACGCAGTTGGAACATCTGTGGGTGACACAACCAGCGAGGAAGAGTAGTGCACGATAGGGCGCCGCCACTCGGGTCCCAAGAAGGCCACCGCCCTCCGCTCCCGCTGAAACCAAGCTTGGTGGGCTGAGCATATCATCGGCCTAGTGGTCTCTTGGTGGTGACGTGGAGGGGGACAACTTCAGTTCCCAAGGCTCCGGAGAGAGAGGTTACGGAGGTGGAGCTGGAGAGCACTGAGGCGGGACTGGAGAAATTGAAGCTTTAGTTGTCGGGGCTCATGGACAGACATGGGGACCGGGCGTTGGTGATCATATCGAGTGCCCGGACATTTTGGCATGACTTTTGATATATGTAATTGATCGATGCTTAGGGTTGACTTCTAGTATGATGAGGCTCCCTGTGTGATAGATTGATGTTCTTGATGGAAGAATCCCGACTATTGTTTGGGGGTTGCTTCTCTTTCTTCTCCGTGTGTTATGTCAACCTTCGTAATGCACTCAGCCAAAATATCAGTGAGGGAGTGTCCACCATATACGCCACCACTTCAGAGATGAGAGGATTTCAAGGGAGATTCGACAGACCGAAAGCCAACCCATGCTGAATAGTGGCATGTTTTAGTCCATTTTGAATCTTTCAATTATGAACACAGCAAATGGATGACGAGATAGGATCCCTGAGTGCAATTACTGTACCGACGAGGGGGCCATGTGCGACAATCCTCACTTGGAAAACGGTAGGTGCTTCTCCCTCACGCTTAAAGAGACCTTCGAATATTATACGGTATATAACTTTAGCGGCACGTATTTCTTCTTAATTAAGGATGGCTTAAGATTTTGTTGTTTAACGTGTAATTTCTGTTCTTTATAATCTACTAGTGCATCCCCTGCTAATCAAGACATTATGTCCTAGCGAAGTTCAAGTTTGATGACATGGACAAGGTGGATAGGAGAACAACTCACCTGAAGAGAAAACATGGTTTAATTTTTGAGGTTACGATCTACAATGAAGTAGGTCGCACATATTTCGAGTGTGCAAATTGGAGAGGACTATGCAAGGCTTGCGAATTTAAGGAGGGTATGAGAATAACTTCGATATTGGCATCGCTCCTCAATATGATCCAATCATCAGCCCACAATGTGATAAAGAAATTTGGGTGGATCTGGACATGATTTTAATTCTACCTCCGTGTGAGTTTGGTTAAACAAATTTGTTAAGTAATCTATATTTATTATTTTAAAAAATTGTTATTCACCCCTAACTTAACTTGTTTATGTATAATTGACAGCTTATTTTCTATCTTCAAGAAATACACGGAATATAGTAGACGAGACCTATTACACTACTGGCTTAGATCTAACTTTGGAGGAGAAGAATTATCTTGTCTTCTTTGTTAATGTTGTACTACCGTTTAAGAGCCTTTATGGAGCTGGCTGAAATACTACACGATACATGTCACTAGTCCACAAGTTGAGCGATGCTAACATTCGTAGAAAAATCATGATAAGATTTTTTTACTATTGTGTCACGACTCCATTTTTTCATACAATCTTCTTAATTAAATTATATTACTAACTATGTTACTATTATGTTCTTCAACAGAAGCTCCCAAATGTTGTTTTGCCTACGCTGATGGATGTGGAAGGTGAGATGAAAATTATTTGCCCTTTGAAGACTAGTTTCAACTATAGATACTTGGCTGAATGCCAACCGAATGGATGCCTCAAAATTGAAGGATGGAGGCAAATAGTGAATGAGCGCATGCCACAAACTGGAGACCGGTGGATCCCTGTGCTCCATCATGGAGATGGAGGTTTTTTTCTATTTTATTCTATTTTCCCTAAAAGAGAGGAGTATGTCCTAGTACTTGTCATGATCTAGGGTTATGACTAGTATGTGCTCGGAAGTTATTTACCTAGGATGATAACAATTAGCTAGTGGTTAACTTATGATGATGATGATGAGACACTGTTATATCACTACAATGGTGATGAGACATCGGTATATCATTATAATAATGATGAGACATTATTATCACTAAAAGAGAGGTATAGGTCCTAGTACCATCGATCGTATTATGACTAATATGTGCTAATGGTTAATTAACATATAATGATGATGATGAGACATTATTATATCACTATGATGATAATGAAGAAACATTGTTGTATCATATACTTCCAATTGTGTATGTGTATGTTGGACTGTATAAAAACTTGTATAACTGTTGTATAAATACTGCATAAATAAGGAAAACACACACATAGTTAGTAGTGGCACGGGGTCTAGTCCCGCGCTACAGCTAATTAGTAGTAGTGCGGGGTACAACCCGCACTACTACTAAGATATGTAGTAGTAGCGCAGGGTCGTACCTCGTGCTACTACTATATAGTTAGTTGTATAGTGCGTTAGTAGTAGTAGCGTGGGGCTCCGTGCTACTGCTAGGCCTTTACCACGCACCACTACTAGGCTTATCCCTAGTAGTGATGTGGGAAGAAGAAAAAAATGCATGGTCCCTTAGGGTAGTTTGTTGATTTGTATACACTTGTACTTTATCTCATTTTAGAGATAAACATGGTCATATTTGACCATTATGTTTTCTAACATCTTAGAAAGTATATGATAAAATACATAGGTAACGGACATTTTTATGATAAAATTATGGGTGTGGTTTACCTTACACATCTAAACAAGTTTATCATGCATCCAATAATGACAAGCGTGAATTGAAACAAACCTTTTGTTTGCAAGGACATAGATGATTTTGCTGATGAGTTGTTGTATGCTTCCTGCTTTTGTGTTAGCATAATCTTGGCCACTAACTTCACTAAGAATAGTCCTCAAGAGATTCATCATGTTTGGATTTCGCGACACCGATAAGAAGGCCCCACACTCGAATTTCCCTTTGAGATCTTCATACACTTGGTTTGCAAGAGTTGTCTTGCCCATTCCTCCACAACCAACGATGGAGACCAATTTTAGTTGTTGTTTTGCTGAAACACATCCATCCTGTTTAGTCAATAGTTTGATTATCTCAAGCTTGGGTTTATCAATTCCGACGAGTTTTGAGGCTTGCTCGAAGATAGAAAGAGCTCGAGGGTCAACAACTGCGTTTCTAGTGTTGGAGGATGCCTCATGTTGTTTGGAGAAGATGTCTCGAGACTTGTATCTTTCATTCCGATCACCAACCTCAATGATTTGCTTCTTCAATTCTTGGATCTCGCTTCCGATCCGATGTTGAGCCTTCATCTTCCCTAGCGAGCTCTTGATCTTGTCCATAAAACCAGCAGGCTTAGTGTCTTTGTCATCAACATGTTTCATGAAGTCATCGATGGTATCCTCCATGTCGTAGGACAGCTCGCGCACCTCATTCATCCAAACTTTATCCTGCACATCGGGTTCCTCCTCCTCTGACATCTTCAGGAGGAAAGCATCCATGGCAGCGAGTTCATGGGTCAGTGACTTGATCTCCTTTCGCACACTCTTGAACCGCATGTACTCATCACCCAACAGGGCGGACAACTTCCCGAGGATGGGTCTCAGGGCTCCTGTCGCCGCACTCACCAGAGCCCCCTCCATGGTCCGCTGTGGTGGTCGTAGGCAACTTAGTGCTCACAAAGCTATTATTGTGTGGATGATTGGTTGCAGTAGCAGTGTATGTCGAATGGGTGCTCCCAACCTCAGCCTTATACTTGCACATCCAATCAGGTTTTCATCGCCGTTCCAATTATATTACTATCCCCGCCTGCTTAATACTTCCAAGACTGCCATTTTAAAATACCATACGTTGTATTTTTCTGTTCATATGGTAGAACGAGTCGCTCAATTCTTGGCTAGTAGAATAAGATAGGGCGTGTTAGCTACTTGGCACTGCAGATTGAAACCCTTGTTATTGACAAAAGGAAGAAGCCAGCAGTAGTTGCTTGGTTATTCTCAGCTGTTGGGTGCATCGTTAACATCGAAACATATATTAGAAGTAGAGCTCTTCTGGCTGAACCTTCATTTGTTTAATTACATGCTCCCCATGTATGTGGTCGTACCGTTTGTAAATCTTAGACTGATCCGCGTGCTGTCCATAGCTATATATTCGGTTGCTATCATACAATGTAGAGTAGTTTTCTGTGTTGTTCATGCAGAAGTAGAAAATGATATCCTCGCCCGCTGCATCAGACATCCTGGCTGTGTTAAAGTTCTCCTCTTGTTTTCTACGCAAGAAGGCGATTGTTTCATGGACAAACGAGCCATGCATGCATCTCCGCCGAACGAGTCGTGCATGCAGAATTGGTTTCTTGAGTCAATAAAAGTTTTGTGTTTAACCAGCTGCCACACAACTGTATACGTAAACCAACTTCAGTTTTGCCCATATAAGACGTTATCGCGGTGACTCGAACACAAGACCATTTTAAATTAGGTACTGCATAATTTCCTTCTTATATTAAATAAAATGTTCTGGCTGATATGAGACTATATTTTACCTAGATATGCGTCTATATGTTATGTACACATCAGAATTACTATGCATGCCATTTCGAGAAGAAAACTTCGTCCCCTTAATTAGGGCATCCCAACGCGGACCCCTAAAACAAATAATGTATTTGTCCACCGAGAGTGATATGGGAGCCGGTCATCAAACCTTCCCAAATACATTTCAAACGGCATTTGAACAAACAAGATGAATTTCATGCAAACATGATGAAATTCACTTAAGTTCGCACATAATTTATATAATACGAATGTTATTTCGTTTGTTCAGCAAAAAACGTAAACTAGTTTATAGCGGACAAGGACCTCATGCGTGTGGCCAGCTTGCCCAATGGTACCACCATCTTCGTCGTCGTAGAGTGGTCCTTCCAGCGGTGGGAGGGCGGGCAAGCCGCCGCCTGGCGCTTGCAAAGGAGTCGCTCCACCTCCTCGAGCACCGTGTGGAGGGCCTACATGGCCGACTCCAACCCTGGTCGGGAAGCCTTGCCCTTGCCCCTCTCGGCAATGACGGCAACGTTGGTCTCGCTTTTGAGAGACCACCCCTTGTCAATCTTGGCAAGCTCCCTGTCGAGATGGTGTAGCTGCCACGGGGCCCTCTCCGTGGTGGTCATGACCGGTTGCAGGCCTAAGCCTCCGTGATGTCGGAGTCCACGCTGACCCAGGCTGGCACCTCGTCTAACTTGGCGAACACCAAGCGGTGTGCCGCGTTGCGCCGCTCCTACCACGTCGCCTGCCTGGCCGCTCTCTCCTCCTGTGTGACGATGCTTCGCGAGGACAAGGAGCCGCCCACCACCGAGTTAGTGGAGGAGGCGCTCTTGCACCTTCGTGGTCGCTGTCGGCACCAACTCCTTCACAGCCTTACCGCACCAGTCACAACGCAGTGGCGACGCCGGCGTGTTGATACTGTTGTACCGGCTATGCATTGGTGACGCCAGTTCCTCCTTCACGCATGTCTGATTTGGACGCTGTGGTTGCGGGGGCTGACGGCGGCTCTTCCTTCACGCGATGGGTCCTTCAAATTTTCATCAAGCATTTGAAAAATGTTAATCAAGTATTTGAGAAGGGTTATTCAAGCATCTGAAAAATGTTTCTCATGTATACGGATAGTGTATACACCAAATATACAATGTGTATGGAAGTGTTGATAATATATTTTAAAAATATTAATCAAGCATTTGAAGAAAATATTAATCAAGTATTTGAAAAATATTAATAAAGCATTTAAAAAATGTTAAAAAGGTGTATAGAAAATATGTTTCTCATGTACGCAAATAATGTGTGAAAAACACACAAGGTATACTAACGAATGCAAGTTAGTGGAGGAGGTGCCCCGGCGCCTTAGCGATTGCCGACAGCATCACCTCCTTCATAGCCTTGCTGTCCCAGTCGCAGCGCGGCGCCGCCGCCGACTGGTTGATGCTGTTGTACCGGCTATGTCGTGGCGACACTAGCTCCACCTTCACGCGGCGTCTGACTTGGACATCGAGGTTTTTTTTTACCATTTACAGTAGGGGAAAATCCCTACTGTGATCTTTTTCATTAGTATATTAGGGGTTAAAAAGAGTTACAAGATGGCATGATCATGCTAGTTACAGTCAGTTAGTAAGGAGCATGATTACATAAAAAAATATTACACTCTATCTAGCTAGCCAAGAAATCATGCCCTCCTTGATACTGGGCCTAGCCCTAATCATTGTGTCTTTGAAGTGTCTTGTAAAGTTGATCTTGCATTGTACTCCCTCCGTTCGGAATTACTTGTCGCTAAAATGGATGTATCTAGATGTATTTTAGTTCTACATACATCCATTTTTGCGACAAGTAATTCCGAACGGAGGGAGTAGTAAGGAACATCTTGTGTCTTCAAATATTTCATCATTTCTCTGGTTCCAAATGGCCCAGTATCCTGTGATAAGAACTTCCATGGAGAAGACCCATTTATATCTACTTTTTGCATCCATGATCAGTATATTAATGTTTAAATCAATGTTCCACCCCACACCAATACTCCACCAGAAACCCTGGCTAAAGGGGCAGCTGAAAAGAAGATGAGTTATGTCCTTCATTGTGTGGTCTCTGCATAATGCACATGTGGTGGTATCAGGTGAGAAATGTTAATAAAGCATTTGCAAAAATGTTAATAAAGCATTTGCAAAAATGTTAATCAAAGTATTTATGAGTTAATCAAGCATTTGAAAAATTATTCTCATGTATACACATAATGTATACACAAAATATACAATGTGTACAAAAATGCTGCCGAGTGTATGAAAAAATGTAGAACTTACACTAAATAAAAGTAGACATCAAAAACACATATATTTTAAAAAGTTAATTCTGCATTTAAAAAATGTTCCTGATGTATGCGAAAAATATACATTGTGTGTGAAAAATGTTTATTGCCTTTAAAAAATGTTCACCATGTATTTGAAAAATGTTGACCATGCATTCTAACAAGTGTTCAAAACTTCTATTCAAGAAAAAATAACATCGTGTATTCAAAAAATATTTAATGTGTGTCAACAAAATATTTCACGTCTACACTAGAAAAATTTACATTGTGTAATGATAAAAAATAGTCATGTGTTGAATAAAAAAGCTACCGCTGAAAACCAACATAGAAAGAAAGAAAACAAAGAAAAGCAACAAAAAACAAAGGAAAAAAGGAAAATATAAATTGAAGAGAAACCAATGCAAAAAAAAGAAAATAGTGAAAACCTACAAACAAAAGCAAAATAAATCAACAAAAATAAAAAATTAAGCTAAGAAAACCATTGCAAAGAATGTAGACTGTGAAAAAGAATATCAAACAAAGAAAAATGATGGGAAAAAAATCAAAGAAAAAAGAAAGGAAAAAAGTCAGGGAAAACAGGGGAAAAAAAGAACAAAAAGAAATGAAGAAACCAATGAAAACCGAGGAAGAAACAAAGAAAACTCAAACTGACAAAACCGAATAAAAACCTAAAAAACGGTGAATAAACAGAAAAAGAACAAAAATTTAGCAGAAATAACATCCTGATAAAACCGGAGCAGTCCACGGCCGAAGACAGCAACAGTGACAAGAAAAAAAAACAGTGACAATGACGACTGAATGACTTAGCAAGCGAACGTGAAAAATGGGCTGGCCCATAACTGCAGATACTTCAGGCGAGAACTTCTTCCATCTCGCTATAAGCAAGCAAGATATAGCTCTCGCGATAGCAAGTAACAAAGGAGCACTCCTTCGGGAGCCTCCCTAAGAGTCTGTTGGGGTGGGCGGTTGCCAGGCCAGGTGTCGCGCATTTGCAGCTTCCTTCGGATTTTTTTCGCACACGTTTTCGGCTTTTTAGATTTGTTATTTTTTGGCTTTTCGGTTTTTAACCTGTCTTCCTTAGCTTTTGGAAAAAAATAAGGGAAAGCTTTTGCAAGAAAAATATGATTTTTTTTGCTTCCGCAAAAGACATGGATTTGCTCTATCGAGAGGCACAGATTTACTGCTTCGTGCCTTAAAACAAAAAAATGTGTTTTTTTTACATCAACAATAGGCACAAAATTGCATCTCTTCCGTGCATTCGCGAGAGACACGGTCGTGCCTCTCAGAAAACGTAAAAAAAAATCTTCCGCGAGAGGCATGGATTTGCTTCTGCGAGAAGCACGGCTGAGCCTCTTGAAAACGAAAAAAAAACATTTTTTTTTCTTTCGTGAGAGGTATGGGTTTGCTTTCGCAAGAGGCACGGATTTGCTTCCGTTAGAGGCACGGCCCGTGCCTCTCTTAAACGAAAAAAGCATGTTTTTTTCCTTTAGAGACGCGGGTTTACTTCATGCAGGCACAGATTTGCTTCCGCGAGAGACACACTCATGCCTCTAAAACGTGCTTCTGGTTTTGTTTCTTGTCTTCTTTTCTCGTCCGTTTTTTTGTGAAAAACTAAAATTCGTCAAAATCTATCAACAGGGGATCTATTTTTGAAGATGTCGACGCAAAAAATCCAGCGGTGGAAACGGTTCAATAAAACATTTTGAAAAAATGAATCAATGGAAAAAAAAGTATTAGGTTGTGACAAGTGGCGCACTGCAGGGAGTGACCTTTGGAAAGAGTGATCCTTAATTACTGATTTCAACTAAAGGCGCTTGCTTCCTCAAATTGCCATGCCATATCGTAGGAGTTGCGATTGAGCTGGCCCATTTCGTGACTCGGATTTTCTTCCTGGTTTTCTAGTGATAATTCTGTACTTATTAGTTGTTTTTTAGATTTGGCTTGCCAAACAACATAAATATATATTTATTTCAAGAAAACCAGACATCTTTTTAGAAATTATATTTTTTAGGAAAATTTGAACATCCTTGAAAAAGATTGAGAATATAGCTAAAAATAATGAACATTTTTGAAAACATGAATATTTAATAAACCATTCGTGTATATTTTAGAAATTATGATTTTGTTCTGAATATTTTTTTAAAATATGTAACTTTTCGACAAAAATGTTATGATTGTTTTTGAAAAAGGAAACCATGAAAACTAAAGAGAAAATAAAAAAAAGGAAAATGAAAACAGGCAAAGAAATAAGAGAAGCAGGCAACAGAAACTGAAAAAGAAACCATTAAAAGCCGAACATGAATATTCTAGAAGGTTCATAAACCCGGCTGGTCGATGCTGATATACCGGCTATGCAGTGGCGACACTGACTCCTCCTTCATGTGGCATCTCATTTGGACATGGGGTTGCACATGGGTTAGCGGCGAGTCCGTAAAAATGTTAATAAAGCATATGACAAATGTTAATCAAGTATTTTTGAAAGGTTAATCAAAAAATACAAATAGTTTCTTATTTATACGAAATATGTATACATAAAATATACAATGTGTATGAAAATGTTGCTGAGTAAACGGAAAAAATATAGAACATACATTAAATCAAAGTAGACATCAAAAACACAAAATTTCAAAAATTTAATTTTGTACTAAAAATGTTTCTTAAAAATATACATTTTCTTAAAATTTTATATTACCAATGAAAAAATATTCACCATGTATGTGAACAATGTTGACCATATATTCAAAGAAGTGTTCAGAACTTCTACTTACCAAAAAATGTGCATCGTGTATTAAAGAAAAATCAACGTGTCCAACAAAAATATTTCACGCGTACACTAGAAAGTTTTACCTTCTGTACTGAGAAAAGTAGCCATGTGTTCAGAAAAAAAGCTACCATTGAAAACTGACAAAGAAAGAAACATAAACAAAGAAAACCACCGAAAAGAAACAAAGAAAAAAGAAGAAAAAAAGTAAAATAAACTAAAATATAAATAGAAGAAAAAGCAATGCCAAAAGAATAGAAATAATGAAAACCTACAAAAAAGAAACGAAGAAATCTACTATAAAGAAATTATAGAAGGAGAATCAAACAAATAAAATTGATGAAAAACAAGAAAGAAGCAGAAAAAACCAAAGAAAAACATAGAAAAAAAGTAACTGATAACCATGAAAGAAACAAGGGAAAAAGAAAGAAACGAAAAAACTCAATGAAAACTGAGCAAGAAACGAAGAAAACCAACGGAAAAACAAAACAGAAAAAAAAACAAAAATTCAGTGAAGAAACAAAGGAAATCTTAAGAAAAAAAAGAAACAGAAAAGAACACCTAAGAAAACCTGATCAAACGCGGCAACAGTGACAAAAAGAATACAACGCGACTATGACGGCCGAACAAGTGTAGAAAGCAAGCTCAAACATGGGCCGGCTCTTAACTAGGGACGCTACAGGCGAGAACTTCTTCCGTTCGCTATAAGCAAGGTATAGCTCTCACGATAGCAGCACAATTGGCGCTGAGACCTCCTCGCTGGTGCCTTTAGCGCCCGATCGCTTTCCTGGCGCTCACGCGTGCCCCTAGTGGGCCGTGGCCCATTCGCTCGCTCGCCCGCCCCTGCTCGCTCGCTCGACCGCTGCGGCTCGCTCCTTTGATAGCCCTTTTTTTTCCTTGCGAGCACTTGTCAAAAAAGCCTTGTTGTTTAAGAAAAAAGAAAAAGTTCATGTATTAAAAACATGTATTAAAAAATGGACATGAATTTTCATAAAAGTTCACAAAATTGGAAAAAAGTTCATCAAATTTGAAAAGGTTCATTAAATTTGAAATAAAGTTCATCGAATTTGAAAACAAGTTCATCAGTTTTGAAAAAAGTTCCCGGACTTTGAAAAAAGTTCATCGGATTTGAAAAAAAGTCCAGCAAATTTGTAAAAAAGTTCATCGAATTTGAAAAAAAGTTCATCAAATTTGAAAAAATGCATTGAATTTGAAAAGGTTCATAAGTTTTGAAAACAGTTCCTCAATTTTGAAAAAAGCACGAATTTAAAAAAAACGTTCATCAGTTTTACAAAAAGTTCACGAATTTGAAAAAAGGTTCATCAGTTTTACAAAAATTTCATCAATTTTGAAAAACGATCATCTACTTTCTAGGAAAAAGTTTATGGATTTGAAAAAAAAGTTCATCAACTTTGAAAAAAGTTCATCTACTATCAAGAAAAAAGGTCACGAATTTCTTCCGAAAGAAAGAAAAATGTTTCGCGACTTCAAAAAAACGAAGAAAGAAGAAGAAATGGCCGAACAAACCAGTACGTAACACCTGAGGTCCGTTGGTCGGGTGGTTATGGTGTTGAAGTCCTAAGTAGCGCGTTGCGGGTTTGAAATGTGGGTAGCACGCACTTTTTACTTTTTGTAGAAACAGAAAAGGAGCATATGTGTCGGCCTGCTATAGAAACATAGCGTACGGGAGGGTGTGCGCCCTGTACCAAAATGCCTATATTCGGCGCTTAAGGCGCCGAATAGGATTTGGCATTGACGCTTGCTTCCTGAAATCGCCAGTCCATGTCATCGGAGATGCTATTGGGCCGGCCCATTTGGTAAGTGGGACTCTTCGGTACTGAACAACGATGCAAATGTACCAATTTTCTTTGTCTAACAAAAAACAAATTTTCTTCCTGGTTTTCTAGTGCTAATTCTATACTTATTAGTTGTTTCTTTTATTTGGTTGCGAAACAGCAGAAAATTTTATTTATTTCAAGTAAAACAGATATCATTTCAGAAAATATATTTTTAGAAAAATGTGAACATACTTAAAAAATTTAATATATTTTTACAACATTGAACATTTTTATAAAATGAATATTTAATAAACCATTCATGAATATGTTTAGAAATATGCTTTTTTTTCTTAGATATATGAAAATTTGTAAAGAAAAACATGAGTATTTTTTAGAAATATGTAACTTTTCGACCAAAATATTATCATTGTTTTTATAAATGAAACCATAAAAAAGAGATAAGTAAAACAGGAAAACAAATTTAGAAAACGGGCAATAGAAACTGAAAAATAAAATCATTAAAACCGAACATGAATATTCTAGAAGGTTCATAATACCGGAAAAAATAGACCATAATTTGTTTTTCTGGTGACCGTAAACCTTCTAAACATGGAAAACCACACAATACTAACTGGGTCGGCTCATTCGTATGCCCTTGTGCAAGAAGTCGAAATTTTGTCGCAACAAAAACATTTCACTGCTCTGTTAGGATTCTGCTAATAATTCACTCTATTTAAGAATAATTCTGCCGAACGATGAACCGACCCATCGATCTCCGGGACAACAACAACAAACTTTTGAGTGTCCAAAGAAGCTATGCTTGATCATGCCTGCTTCACAACCAGCAAGCAAGCAGGAGAGCTCCAAAAACAGACAAATACTCCCTTTGTAAAGAAATAATCCCCTCGTTTGGTTGAAAGTGGAGATTATCCCAGGACTCTAATCCCCTCGGGGGTAATATCCCCTCCCACCACGGGGAGATCACCATGTGAGTTTGGTGACCAAGTGGGGGAGGGGAATATGTGCAGGAAAATTCCAGAAAATTGGCAAATTTCTTGGGAAAAATTAGAATGCCCAAAAAACATGTAAACAAACCCTGGTTCTTTTTACACAAGCATCATTTCAGTTCAAAATTAATTAAAATGCACATGTATTTCCTTAAAAATCCAGACAATTTAGGAATGACACAAATTTCTTGAGAAAATTGAGAATAATTCAGGAATTTCAAAGAAAAGTAGGAAACATGAAATATACACATAATCAGCACGACAGTAAAATAATTCAACCCAATCATACACGTTGACCATAAGCTATACATGTCAAATTCGCACAAGTAACACTGCACCAAGGATATTAATGTGTTAATCATGGTCTTACCATCACAAATACTAACTACAGTTAGATATCAAGCAATAATTAACACTCAGTTCATTAAAAAGATGCCTAATGTGACTGCCCCATGTCAAAATGTTTAGCTGTTGGAAGAGTCTGAAGCTTCCACCATTAACTTCTTTAACCATTTTCATTTGCTAGCTTTAGGAAACCTGCAAATCAGAAACGAACAATGTAGTTGCTATACAATATAAAATTTGAAACTAGATATAAGCACATATTTTTTTACTTACATGTATGTTTCCGAAAGGACTAGATATAAACATAATAAGCAGACGCTGATTTATGTTCTTATGAATATATTTTTTTTCTCTTTGATTGCTGGATGCACACTGCATCAAAGGTATCATTTGGCAAGAAAAGAATGTTAAACTGAAAACAAATTTGAAACAATCCTTATAGCTTCAATTGTATAGACACTAGTCCAATTTATTATGAGAAAAAGTGTAAAATGGACACAGATAATGGATGAGGCCAACTCCAACGACCCCATCCTGCTCGCGTCTATCCGTATAGACCGCATGTTTATTATGTGCGTAAGTCAAGGCCGAGGTCTGCCAGAGGTACAGGGAGACGGGCACGCTGCTGCCGGGGCGGATATGGGGACACCCGGACGCGCCCAGACGCGTGCGCCACGTCTTTCAGGTTATCCTAAAGATTCAGAGTTAAAATTAGGACAAGGCTAGCCCCTTCCATGTGTTATTTTTCAGACCACATCATATTCTTTGCATAACTGTATATATACGGAGGCAATAGGCATGTATCTAGTTTAGCACAAACACACTAGACATGTAGCCGATTTAAGAGGCAGTAACTTGGCAAGAATGGGGCAAAGTAAATAAATTAGAAAGTTTGCTTTCAAGATCTGGTACATAACATCACAAGATTGTTCAGGAACCCAAATCTGAGACTAAGCATAGCTAGATATATGAATCGAAGGATTAAACTGCATATTAAGTTCAGCATATGAGCACACTAGCCGCAATATTTAGACCACCACGAAACCTGAAGTAATTTTCTTCGGCTTAAAACTGATGTTAAATTGCGAAGTATATTATACATTGTCAACATCATGTAGAATATCGTGTATTTTCTCTGTTAACTTTGTTAGAAGAGACCACATGTATACGAATTTATATATTTTGTAAAAGTACGATATTTGAGAAGAATGCCAACAGATTCTCAAAAATAAATAAATAAATAATGCAAGAGTGGGAGCTTTTATCTCCCGTCAAAAGTCCAACGGGCCAAAGAATGTTAGAATCTATATATCATAAGCCCAACATAACAAATTGAGATGGCCTGGTCCCGGTTGAAGTGTTTCATCTAATCCAGAGACACCTACCTCTACTGATCTACAACTGCCAAAGTCACTGCAGATGCAACAAGAAAGCCGAGCCAGAGGTTGCCTGTGGATCTGGAGCAGTAAGACTGCACATGGCGAAGGGAGGAAGGCATCAACACGGAGAAGCAAACTAGAGACGAGGGGGGAAGGAGAATGGGGATAGCCTTGGTCGCAGTAGGAGGAGGAATGCCACGCTGTCGATGTCGCCGCCGGCGTCGCCCTAGGGAAGAAGAGCTTCGTGACTGAGTTGAGCTCGGAGGATGGAGGACGACGACAGCTGGGGCCGTCGATGTCGCTGGAGGGCACGAGCGTGGAGGCGCATCCCTTCGCGGCGTCGCCGCCGGTCGTCCAAGGGAGAATCTTGGGAGGGGTGGAGGCGTGGATCCAGTCGGTCGCCTCTCGAGCTCGAGGGTTTCCTCCCCGACCTGTTGATGCGTGGAAGTCTCTCCCGGGGAAGGCCCGGGGAAAGGACAGGGGTCGTGTGCGACCAAATAGCGTCGTGGGCTCACCGAGGGCCAGTTCAACCCGTGTTTTTCCCACATGGGGAATTGGAAGGGATCCCCCCGGGAACCAAACGAGGCCTAAATATATGAGCGAGCACTCATTATCCGCCGAGGGAATGATTGTTGACAGAAAAACAAGCTGCAGAATCCCAAATGGAACATCAAGCAAGAATGAACCTCATGTGGAAGGAATCCAAGGCATACAAAGAGAGTAAGAGCATTACTAGTAGAGCCCTCAAACCCTCAAACCCCTAAAAATAACTGTTTTTTTACAGTTTTCGCGGAAAAAACGCCGTAGACTAGAACCTCTAAACCCTCAAACCCGTAAAAAAATTTAGAGGTCCAACCCTCAAACCAGTTTGCAATCCGTAGAAGTAGGGGTTGAGAGGAAAATCGCCCCCCCAACCCGCACTCGCTCGCTCGCTCGCTCCTCGTTTGCGCGGGAGCCAACTGCTCCTCCTCCCCGGCCTCCTTCTCCGGCCATGGAGGGCCCCGCCGCCGCCGCGCCTCCCCCGACCGCCTCCCCCGCCCCCGCCTCGCCCGCCACGGCTGCCGTGCCCGCCCCGGCCCCCGTCCCCGCCCCGGCCGCCTCGCCCGCCCCCGCCCCCGCCCCCGCCCGCCCGACCGTCGCCGACGTGGTGGCGGCGACCCACGTCGGGGCGAAGCGGCGGCGGGCGGGCCTCGCCGCGCCTCCTCCCGCCTCCCAGGCTCCCGCCCCGGCTCCCGTCCCCGCCCCGGCGCCCGCCCCCGCCACGGCCGCCGCGCCCGCCCACAAGAAGAGCCGGCCGAAGGCGGCCGGCCGTGGGCCTCGAGGGGCTTCGGCCAAGGTCGTCGGCTCGTCCCCGGCCGTGAAGAAGCTGCGGAAGAAGCCCGCCGCCGCGGCCGCGGCCCAGCCCACCACCGTCGCCGAACCTCCTCCCGCCGCGCACGAGGTGTTCGAGGAAATGGCAACCCCATCCTCGTTCATGGACCTCCTCCAAAACGCGGAGGTGGACCTCGGAGCTCCGCCTCTAGACCCCTTTAGGGTTGACGACAACTTGGAGGAAAAGGAGGAAGATGAGGAGGATGAAGGGGATGACGAGGAGGAGGTGGCCGAGATGGGGTGGAGGCATTCACCGCCGCTTCCCGCCCACACGCTCGGTCGACAAACTACACCGAGGCGGAAGATGTCCTCTTGGTTCGTGCTTGGGCAGCTGTGGGAATGGATGCTACCACCGGCGCCGATCAAACCGGTAAACTGTATTGGCAAAGGATCGAGGACGTCTATTGTAGGATCAAGCCGAAGAATAGTGGGTTCATCCATCGCACTTTCCGGTCACTTCAAGGCCGGTGGGAGTTGATCAAGCCCGCTTGTTCTCGTTGGAGTGCGGCCATGGACCAAGTGAGGGATGCACCACCTAGTGGAACCGTGGAGAGTGACTATGTGAGTACATATTTCTTCACTATTTTGATTATGTGTGTGCACTATGCTATTGGTGGGTTCTTATGTGATTTATGTGTGGTTGATAGGAGACAATTGCCGGCTTGAGGTACAAGGAGATGGCCGCTTCCAAGGGCAAGCCATTCCCATTTAAGCATGTTTGGTCAATTCTTCAAACCTTTGACAAGTGGAAGTTGAGGGATCAAGAGACCGCACCCAAGAAGTCGGCAATGCTAAGGATGGACGATAGTGAAGATGAGGAGGAGAGGAACGTGGGCAAGCCCGAGGGAAACAAGAAGGGCAAGCTAAGGGTGAAGATGGAAGAAGAGGCGTCAAGCCTAAGGGAGAAGATGGACCACATGATGAAGGCAAGAGAGGAATTGACAACGAAGACATTGGAGATGAAGCTTCTTATCACCGAGAAGAAGAAAGAGGTCAAGCTTGCACAAGTTGAAGCAAAACGTGAAGAAGCAAAGCGCAAGGCCGAGTTGGAGGAGAGGATGATCAAGCTCAAAGAGGCAAAGGTATGGAAAGAACTCATGGTGGAAGAGAAAGAGCACATGATGATGTCCAAGAAGGACATGGATCAAGAGCAATTGCAATGGTGGAAGGACTACAAGGAGGACATCGCGGAGAGGAAGAGGATGTTCCGTGTTGCGTCCTCTACTTTTCGAGGTGACACTCCGATGAGTAGTTGTGGTGATGGCGGTGTGTACGACTCCACCGGTGCCGATGGAGATGCTTGATGGAGCCCGCTTGTGGTCTAGGAGATGGCGCCGAGGTGCAACTTTTGGTGATGGTGCCGATGAGAGGAGGAAGATGATGATTTTGTGATGTAAACTATTAAACCATGCATCAATGATTGTCATTTGGTAGTTTGTTTGGAAGTTGATTGTGTTCTTGTTGTCATAAATTGTGAGTTCTCAAATGATAGATTTAAAGGTTGGGGTTGAGGCAAAGACTAGAACCCTCAAATCCAATCCTTAAAGCAGTTTACGGGTTGGGTTTGAGGGTTCTATTATTTGCCCCTGTTTTTCAACCCTTNGAGGGATGCACCACCTAGTGGAACCGTGGAGAGTGACTATGTGAGTACATATTTCTTCACTATTTTGATTATGTGTGTGCACTATGCTATTGGTGGGTTCTTATGTGATTTATGTGTGGTTGATAGGAGACAATTGCCGGCTTGAGGTACAAGGAGATGGCCGCTTCCAAGGGCAAGCCATTCCCATTTAAGCATGTTTGGTCAATTCTTCAAACCTTTGACAAGTGGAAGTTGAGGGATCAAGAGACCGCACCCAAGAAGTCGGCAATGCTAAGGATGGACGATAGTGAAGATGAGGAGGAGAGGAACGTGGGCAAGCCCGAGGGAAACAAGAAGGGCAAGCTAAGGGTGAAGATGGAAGAAGAGGCGTCAAGCCTAAGGGAGAAGATGGACCACATGATGAAGACAAGAGAGGAATTGACAACGAAGACATTGGAGATGAAGCTTCTTATCACCGAGAAGAAGAAAGAGGTCAAGCTTGCACAAGTTGAAGCAAAACGTGAAGAAGCAAAGCGCAAGGCCGAGTTGGAGGAGAGGATGATCAAGCTCAAAGAGGCAAAGGTATGGAAAGAACTCATGGTGGAAGAGAAAGAGCACATGATGATGTCCAAGAAGGACATGGATCAAGACCAATTGCAATGGTGGAAGGACTACAAGGAGGACATCGCGGAGAGGAAGAGGATGTTCCGTGTTGCGTCCTCTACTTTTCGAGGTGACACTCCGATGAGTAGTTGTGGTGATGGCGGTGTGTACGACTCCACCGGTGCCGATGGAGATGCTTGATGGAGCCCGCTTGTGGTCTAGGAGATGGCGCCGAGGTGCAACTTTTGGTGATGGTGCCGATGAGAGGAGGAAGATGATGATTTTGTGATGTAAACTATTAAACCATGCATCAATGATTGTCATTTGGTAGTTTGTTTGGAAGTTGATTGTGTTCTTGTTGTCATAAATTGTGAGATGTCAAATGATAGATTTAAAGGTTGGGGTTGAGGCAAAGACTAGAACCCTCAAATCCAACCCTTAAGGCAGTTTACGGGTTGGGTTTGAGGGTTCCTAGTATTTGCCCTTGTTTTTCAACCCTTAAAAGTGTCAAAAAGTGGCACTTCTCAACCCTTAAAAGTGCTTTAAGGATTTGAGGGTTTGAGCGTTCTACTAGTAATGCTCTAACACATGCAATTTATTTCAAACAGAATCTCAACATATAAATTTGCATGCATTTGCCCATCTCAAGGGGGTAAATTACTACTCCCTCTGTACCTAGATACAAGTATTTAGGTACAGAGGGAGTAGAATAGCTAGCTATAAGTCAAGTGCAGGGCAAGAACAAGTACCATGCTAAAATAGGATGGAATATTAAGCTGATTGATGGATGATTACAGTCTTCTTCACCATTCCGACTAAGGCCCGACCATCATGTCCCACATCATATTGGACACCTGCCAAAAACACAGCGATTTCAAAACCACAAATCAGCCATCACATGTATAGACAGTGAGCACTCTATTAGTACCTGCGGCTTCTTCATTTCAATAGAATATAGGACATTCTCGACTGATGTAAAGATCTCCGGGGACAGCTCGCGAAGTTCCAATATCATTCTTGCTCTCTTCTCTCCGATGCCCTGCACATTCACAGCTGATAAGAAAAAGAAAAAATGCATCACTTGAGACCCAGAGCGAGAGAAAACCTTGAAGGTCTGTAGTTCCTCCCTGCAATACACATAGATAAATGTAGTATTAGATAACCATAAACAGTTCTCAAATACTCCCTCCGTTTCTAAATACAAGTCCTTTTAAAGATTTCACTATGGACTACATAAGAAGCAAAATGAGTGAATCTACACTCTGAAGTATGTCTACATACATCCATATGTAGTCCATAGTGGAATGTCTAAAAAGACTTATATTTAGGAACGGAGGGAGTGGTTTATTGGTTAAGTACTTACACGCTAGCGGTCTTGAGAAAACTCAATACCAACTGCCTCATGGATCTCTGTGTTGAAAACAAAACAAAATTATTCGTCAGGAAAAGTGCATAGAGAGATATGATAAAGATGTCTGTGAACTTGTAACCTTAAGATCTATTCCAGTCTTAGGACCCTTGATCCCTTCGTCTTCAATCTCCTCGCTGGAGGCATCTAGCTGATTTACTAAGGACGTAATCGCCTCAGCCGCTTCACCCATAGCCTCCCTATATTCCTCGAGCATGTTTAACATCAGGGTTTCCTGATCCCTCTTTTGCTTCAGCTCCTCCATTTGCTTTATCAAACAAACCTGCTTTGTTTCGACAAAAGTGTAAAGGAGCAGGTTGAGCACCTTATGGAGATGGTCAAAAGGGAAAAAAAAATCAAGGATAACAACAACTTATTGATGAACAGGCGTAACAGCGGTAGATGTATTTCTTCACCTGCATACTCTGATTCTCTTCCCGGAGCAGGATGGAGCCTGGGACCTTGGAACGTTGGAGCTGCGCACCAGTCGCCCCCGTCGTGGACCTCGGCAGGATGGAGCCTGGGACCTTGGAACGTTGGAGCTGCGCACCAGTCGCCCCCGTCGTGGACCTCAGCACCGGCTTGGGCTTCCCCGGGGCCGGGATGTTAGTTGGGCGAAGGGGAGTGGTCACCGCGCCGACCCTCGCTGGCGTATGGATGACGCGGAGGGGAGGCCGGTAGGCCGCACAGGACTCCGCTGGTGCGCGAGTAGAAGCTTATATTTAGGAATAGAGGAAGTAGTAATAAAACACTGGAAATGTAAAATTGTTGGGTAAGCGGTTAATGATCATTAGAACTAAACATGATGTGAAGCATATTTTAAAGCGGTAAAGCGAAGCGAGGCACTAGGGGGGTGTTAGACCTTTCAGCCTGAGCATTGATAGTTGTGGGTGACACTAGGAGAGTTGTGACGATTTTCGTTGGTTTTTTTCTCACACAATTGCCATCCCAACCTGAGCGGTTGGGGATACATACTTATAGGCTGCTAGCCAGCCAAGCATATGCTAAGATGCTGCTAAGATGCTAGTCTAAGATGCCAATCTAAGATGCCAGTCCGAGATGCTATCCTAACTGCCAGTCCTTGATGGTGAGGAACTCTATCCTAACTGCCACAAGGACCATGTGCTGCGGCCCCACAAAGACCCTAGTACACAGACTTATCCATCATTCTCCCCCTAAGTCTTGTACGTCGTCTTGTGGGAGAGTTGAATCATCCCGATCCTGGAGCAAAGCTCGTGGAACTTGATCCTCCCAAGAGGCTTGGTGAGCAGGTCTGCGAGCTGGTCCATGGTGTTGATGTAGCTCGGCTCGATGCTCCCTTCTTCCAAGCAGCTGCGGATGAAGTGATACCTCAGTCGGATGTGCTTGCTCCGTTCGTGAAAAACAGGGTTCTTTGCCAGAGCCAGGGCGGACTTGCTGTCCACCAGGAGCTGCACCGTTCTGGTGTCTTGAACGAGAAGATCACCAAGCAGTCGAGCGAGCCAGAGCGCCTGAGTGCAGACGGTGGAGGCCGCTATGTACTCAGCCTCACAGCTGGACAGGGCCACCACCTGCTGCTTGACTGATTGCCAGCTCATGAGGCACTTGCCGAGGAAGAAGAGGATCCCGCTCATGCTCTTGCTGGTGTCGATGTCGTCGGCGTGGTCGCTGTCGCTGTACCCGACGAAGTGTGCCGCCCCCGGACACCTAGGGTAGTGGAGGTCGTGGTCGAGGGTCCCCGCTACGTACCGGACGATCCTCTTCACTGCCTGCTGGTGTTCCATCGTCGGTCGCTCCATGAATCGACTGACATAGCCGACGGAGAATGCCAAGTCCGACCGTGTGTGGACGAGGTAGCGAAGGCTCCCCACAAGGCGTCGGTACTGCGTAGCATCCACTTCCTCCGTCGTGCTGTTGCGACTCAGTTTCAGCCTCTCCTCCATCGGAGTGAGAGCTGGGTGGCAGTCGGTGAGCCCAGCTAGCTCAACGATGCGCTTGGCATAGGCGGACTATCAAAGCGTGATCCCGGAGTGATCCTGGTGCACCTCAATCCCTAGATAAAAGGAGAGGAGCCCTAGATCACTCATCTGGAAGGTGGCCTTCATGTCTTCCTTGAACGCCGCCACCTCTGCATCTTTGGTGCCGGTGATCACCAAGTCGTCAACATAGACGCCCACCAGCAGGGCATTTCCTCCACTGCCCCATCGGTAGACGGCCACCTCATGCGGGCTTTGCTCGAAGCCCATCTTCTTTAGTGTGGAGTCCAACTTGGCGTTCCACGCCCTAGGTGCCTGCCGTAGGCCATAGAGAGCCTTGCGCAGGCGGAGTACCTTGCCCTCCTGGCCGGGGATCGCAAAACCCGGTGGCTGATGCACATAGACTTCCTCCTTCAAGTCGCCGTTGAGAAATGCCAACTTGACATCCATGTGATGGACGCGCCAGCCCTCCTGGGCAGCCAGCGCAAGGAGAAGTCGCATGGACTCCATCCGTGCCACGGGAGCGAAAGTGTCGTCGAAGTCGACTCCTTCCTGCTGCAAGAAGCCTCGGGCCACCAAGCGAGCCTTGTGCTTGATGATGGCGCCGGCTCCATCCCTCTTCAGCTTGAACACCCACTTAAGGGTGATTGCGCGGTGACCACGAGGGAGGTCAGCGAGCTCCCAGGTGCGGTTTTGCTCGACCGCATCCATCTCCAACTGCATCGCGGCGCGCCATGCCGCATCTCTCTCGGCCTCTGCAAAGGACCGAGGTTCGCCGTCCTCACACGCGAGTTGTAGCTGCGCCTCCAGGTCACGTGGCACCAGTCCCGGCACCGGCTGGTCGCCGAGTAGATTATCCATCGTACGATACTGCAGTTGCTCGCCGCCATAATACGCGTCGACGAGCTCCTCATCGTGAGTGAGCGGGGAGGCGAACTTCATGGGGTCGTGCTCTGCGTGAGCTGGTGCTGATGAAGACGAACCCGGAGTGGTGACCGCCGGGGCTGGAGTATGCGGCGTCGCCGGTTGTGGTGTCGTCGGCGTAGCAGGCACCGGAGCCGATGTAGTTTTGGGGGCCGGGGTAGACGCGCCCGGCGAAGAGGAGCTGCTTGCTCCCCCAACTTCCTTGAAGTGGGCGTACTCGACAATGAAGTCGTCATACGTCGGCGTCGAGCCGTCGTCCACCGCCTTGTCCCATTGCCACCCTCGCCCTTCGTTGAACACAACGTCTCGCGCCGTGCGCACATGTTGTGTCTTTGGGTCGAGGATGCGGTAGGCTTTTGAGCCCTCCGCGTACCCGATGAAGACTCCCGGAGTGCTCCTGTCGTCGAGCTTGCCGATGTGGCCGAGCTCCTTGGCGAAGGCAAGGCAGCCAAAGACCCGCAGATGGGAGACCGCCGACTTCCGCCCATGCCAGGCCTCGTACGGTGTCCTGCCGTCGAGTGCCTTAGTAGGCGAGCGGTTGAGGATGTAGACAGCCGTTAGCACCGCCTCTCCCCAGAAAACAGCCGACATCCCTCTCTGTTTAAGGAGAGCCCGAGCCATCCCCACAACCGTCTGGTTGCGCCGCTCGACAACGCCATTTTGCTACGGGCTGTATGGCGCGGAGTAGTGGCGCTGGATGCCCTCATTGGCGCAGTACGACGTGAATTCAGCCATTGTGAACTCGCCGCAGTTGTCAGTGCGCAACACGCGCAATTTACGGCCGCTCTCCGCCTCCACACCAACCTGCGCGCGCCTGATGGCGTCCGCCGCTTCTCCCTTACTGCCGAGGATCATCACCCACATGTAGTGGGAGAGATCGTCGACGAGCAGCAGGAAGTAGCGTCGACCTCCTGGTGTGGCTGGCATCACCGGGCCGCACAGGTCGTAGTGCACGAGCTCCAGCTTCTCCTTGGCCCGAAAACTCGCCTGTTGGGGAAAGGGGAGTCGTCTCTGCTTTGTCAGCACGCAGATGTCGCAGAATTGCTCCACATGGTCGAGGCATGGCAGGCCTCGCACCATCTCCTTGGCACTTAGACGCTTCAGGGCCTCAAAATGAAGGTGCCCAAAGCGCTCATGCCACTGCCACGCCTCGTCGTCCCGACGGACAGCGAGACAGACCGGTTGTGCCACCTGACATCAAGGACGTAGAGTCGATTTTCACCTCTGGGTACCTTGGCGAGAAGGCGACGCTGGCGATCCCAGATGCGTAGGACCCCATGCTCAATCAGCACGCGTGAGCCGTTCTCATCCAGCTGTCCCAAGCTGATGATGGAGTTCCTTAGCGTGGGGATGTAGTAGACACCGGTGAGCAGCCGGTGCTCTCCCGTCTTGGTGGTGAAGATGACGGAGCCGACGCCCTTTATCTCCACAGCGGAGGCATCCCCAAACTTGATGGAACATCGCGCATCGGAGTCGAGCTCGGCAAAGAATTCCCTTCGCCCGGTCATGTGGTGGGTGGCGCCGGTGTCGAGGCACCACCCCGTAGTCTTGTCCTTCTCGGAGCCATCGCCGAGAAGAGCGTGTGCTTTTGGCTCATCGAGGTGGATGAAGGCCTTTGCGACTGGAGTCGCTGAAGGTAGCTCAATGCTTGCATGCGCCATGAACAGAGTCGTCTCCTCCTCCTTCGCCTGTGCGACGTGAGCCTGGCCTTGTCGTGGTTGCCGACACTCATTGGCCCAATGGCCAAACCGGCCACAGTTGTGGCAACTGTTGTCTTGTGCCGGCTTGGGCTTGCCAGCGGCGCCGTCCTTGGCGCCTCCGCGGGTGTCACCCTCGGCACGTCCTTGTGCCCTGCCCGGGGGGCCTCTTCGCGCCTTACGCTGCTTGCCACGCTTGCGGCCGCCCATCGTGGAAGAAGGCTCCCCCTTCTTCCTGTCATCAAGGCTGGCATCCCACGGCTCCCGAGTTAGGAGCAGCTTCCTGCCGGTGGTGATGGGCCCCGAGGAAGGCTGTGGCTCGTCGGTGTCGACGACCTTAAGGCGACCTATCGCCTCCTCGATCGTCATCGTGGAGAGGTCCAGCAAAGACTCGATCGACCGAGCCATCTGCTTGTACTTCTCGGGGATGCATCGAAAAAGCTTCTCGACAGCTCTCTCCTCGGTGTAGGTGGCATCGCCAAACTTCACCAACTTCTGGAGCAAAGTGTTGAGACGGAGAGCAAAGTCATCAACGTCCTCACTTGGCTTGAAACCCAGGCTCTCCCACTCCTTACGGAGTGCCTGTAGGGTGGACTTGCGAGCACGATCGCTGCCGATGCGTGCCGCAGTGATGGCGCCCCAAGCCTCCTTGGCAGTCCGCTTGTTGGAAAGCGAGAACTGCATCTCGGGCGGGACTGCGGCGATGAGGGCGTCCAGCGCCCGTCGATCCTCTAGGTGGTCGAAGTTGCTGTCCTGGACGGCCTCCCATAGGCGCCGCACCTGGAGCCTGATCTTCATGATCCCGGCCCACTCGACGTAGTTAGTTTTAGTGAGGGTAGGCCACCCAACACTGGGACCAACATCCCTGACCACAGTCCGGACCTCGTAGAGGCCGCGGTCCTGGTCATTGCAGCCGCCGTCGCGGTGCACACCTACACCTGGAGCGTGGGCGTGCTCGGCTGCCCACTGCGTCGTCCGCTCTTGCGCCACTTTGGCGCGATCTGCGTCGGCGCTGTCGTCCGCAGCCGCGGAGCTGTTGGAGCTGCCGAAGCCGCCGCGGAGTGCCTTGGCATCCGCCGTAGCCTCACGTGTTGCATCTGCTGTTGTTGCTGCTTCTACCTCCGCCCTGGCTGCTTCTACCTCCGCTCTGGCTGCTGCCAGCTCCGCTGCAGCCAGCCTCGACGCCCTTGCTGCCGCAGCAGCTGCTGCTACAGCTGCTCGCTCACGCTCCTCTGCCACGGCGCGCTCGGCCTCCTGCCGGCGCCGTATGCTCGAGGTGGCCATGTGCTGAGAGCGACCTGCAGACACGGCTCGCTGTAGGGTGGCTGTTGCGTGAAGAGAAGGTTGTTGAAGACGAACTGCTGCTCGACAGTCCGAAGGGAGGGAGGTAACCAGAGGCAGACGAAGCAGCTACTGCCACCGACTTGGGCTGCTCACAGGAAATGCTCAGGGTGCAAGATAACCTGGCTCTGATACCACTTGTTAGACCTTTCAGCCTGAGCATTGGTAGTTGTGGATGACACTAGGAGAGTTGGGACGATTTTCGTTGGTTTATTTCTCACACAATTGCCATCCCAACCTAAGGGGTTGGGGATACATACTTATAGGCTGCTAGCCAGCCAAGCATATGCTAAGATGCTGCTAAGATGCCAGTCTAAGATGCTAGTCTAAGATGCCAGTCTAAGATGCTAGTCTGAGATGCTATCCTAACTGCCAGTCCTTGATGGTCAGGAACTCTATCCTAACTGCCACAAGGACCATGTGCTGCGGCCCCACAAAGACCCTAGTACACAGACTTATCCATCAGGGGGCGCCTCACTGCTTAAGCGATAAAGCGTAAAATGAGGCGACGCTTTAGACAGACTCTGAACCTGATGGGCAGTATAATAGAGCACCATTTAGTGAGACATATATATGTTGATTCTAATCCACCAGTGAGCACATATATTCTGATCCATCCACTAAGGAGTAAGCAACTAGCCAACTGCTATAAGAGAGGCAGTAGCACCTAACAGCAGAGGAGTTGTGCATAGCATAACACACAACAGAGCAGAAAAGGCTAGTGCAGATCTGAGGAAGCTGCTGCCAGAGGAGAGAGGAAAGAGCTGAAAGCCTGGATATTTGCATGCTCTGGTTTTGGTTCTCTCTCTTTCTTTCCCCTCCTGTAACTATTTCACATGTGAGCCCAGTTTTCCCGCCCAGCCCTTTTCCCTGCCAGGAATCTCTGTTCCCCTGCCTAGCAAGTCTAAGGCGTCCTCTCTGCCTTAAAGCGCCAATCAGGACGCCTAAGCAGGCGCTTCAGACGCTTTAGTGTCTAAGGCGGACGCCTTAGACACATGTCTAAAGCGAGTTGGACGCTTTGAGCCTGGAGGGCGCTCTAACGCTTAAGCGTCGCTTAAGCGACGCTTTAGGGACGCTTTACAAACAGAGCTATTCTCGCAAAACCGCTCCACAGAACCGCTGTTAACCATTGGTCGTTGAGGAGGCGTAAATGCATGTTTTATGCTGACACACAACCGATCTCCATTCTCTAAAATTCCAAGCATCAACTTGGACCAAATGGTAAAGGGAGTGCAACTCAAAATTTAGACAAGGAAACTCACTGTCAACAACAAGTGTCTGGGCCGCAAGCTGCTGCTCCCTGTCAACGAGAAGTGCCTGGGTGTTCGAAAGCTTGTGCTCCCTGTCAACTAGAAGTGTCCGTGTCTCCGCAAGCTCTCGGTCTTTCTCAAGGCTGGCATAAAAGAATCAAACAAGAAAAAGAAGAGGAATCAGTGTCTCAGCCGTCAGTCCCCAAAAATAAAAGCGAGCCCAAATCAACAAGCACGACGCAAGCATTAGATCTTACAGCTCATCACGGAGCTGGCTGTTGTCGTCCCGGAGGTTCTGGAGCTCACTTTCTATCTCCTTCAGGGCTGCATCATTCAAATCACAAAACGTTTCATAAAAAAGCACCCATCTCCGACCGAGAAGGACAGAATTCGCTCAGCTTTACCTTGGTACATCACCTTGAGGTTCTGGAGCTGGCTGTTGTCGTCCCGGAGGTTCTGGAGCTCACTTTCTATCTCCTTCAGGGCTACATCATCCAAATCACAAAATGTTTTAAGAAAAAACACCCATCTCCGGCCGAGAAGGACAGAATTCGCTCAGCTTTACCTTGGCACATCTTCTTGATATCAGGCTCCTCCTGCACCGTCCCATCGTTCGGAAGCTTCCTCTTCTGTGTGCAACGGCGCGGTGGCGCAAAAGGGAAGAAAAATGAGACGAAAAGAGTGGAGAAACGGGCAGGGTGCAGAAGTGGGGAAGGGGTTAGACGGCAGTACCCTGAGGCCGGTATTCTTTCGGTTCTCCATCCGTGCGGGCAAGGATTCTGCAAGCTTCTAGAACGACGCCTTCTTGTTTGCTCTGCTGTGGATGCCGAAGCTGCTCCAAGCCTCTCCAACTGACAATGCTGATGCCCTGTTCCAACTCCCAAGTTCCAAAGGGATAGAATTAGACTTTTAGTAAGTGTAAAATGAATATGGAACAGCAAATCATATCATTAGCTAGCCGTACATCTATCATGGCGTAACACGAAAGGTGGAGCCTGAAGATCAATCAACCAGCAACCATGCAAAAGGAGAAGCAATCACTTTAAACGGTACTGACAATTCAGGCCTGACTGTAAAAATCAACAACACAGTGCAACAACACCACTATATTCCCAATCATAAACGAGATCTGGGGCATCCGTCATGCCAACAATACCGCTAGTTAGTACTGATGTGTTAAGTGCCCGTTCGGCAACGGACCGCTCCAGCTACACCGCTCCGCTGGAGCGACAGAATGGCAGCTCCGCAAAAATGAGCTGCGAGCCGCTCCGCTCCACCACTTCAGCTCCGCGGAGTTGGGAGCCGGAGTGTTCCCGAACGTGCCCTAAGTGTTAACCAATCAATTTCGGCTGGTATAATAACCAAGACAAAGCTCCCGCTCTCTCAAACTGCATGTTTACTATTGCTACTAAGCTTTGTTTTCAGGTCAAGGCTGTGCAGATAAAAAAGAAGTTGATGTTTTCCCGTTTCATATGTATCACCGTCAGTCGTTGCGCGTTTCGCTGCTGCTAACATGTTTAAACCAAAGCATTTGCGCATCTGAAGAAGATCCAAAGTAAGCATTTGCCCTTGCAAGCATTACCACAAACACCTATCAAGCAAAAATCCTTTCACATGTGGCGGACTTGAGCACGCACGGGAAAAATCATGCGGCGAGTACTGGCTCATCAAGAGATAACCATCGTCATCTTCTCACAATAATATATGTCAGATCTACGGCAGGCGCTCATCCAATGGAGGAATCATGGGGGGAATTTTGAGCGGGCAGAGGATGCAAGAGGAAGGAGCAGGGGGGGATGAGGGAAGAGGGGGTTAGGAGGGAGGGAGGAGCGGTGGCTACCTGCTGCCTGTGGACCGGTCGGCGGCGAAGCTCCGGGCGGCGGCGTTGCTGGGCGGGGGCGGCTGCTCCAGGGACGGGGAGGGAGGCGCTGCTGCGCCGGCGGCGGGGCCGCGGAGGATTCGGCCGGCTGGGCGCGCCGCGGCGGAGGGCCGGCAGTGGCGGCGTCGGGTTGAACCCTAGGTCTGGCGCTCGGGAAGGGCTCCGGTGGTGGGCTCGGGGAGGAAGCGGCGGTCGCCTCTCTCTCCGTTCGCTCGCTGAAAGAGAGTGGGGCGATTATTTTTCCAGAGAGGCAGGCAGGGTTTTTTTTTTTGTTTTGAGACAACGAGAGGCAGGTAGGTGATTCCGGCCCCATGGCCAAACGGCCGGCCCAGCACTGCCCGTGGTGGCACGTTTAATAGTCGGGCCGGCCCACGGGCATCGTTCCTTGGCCCAGGCACGGCCTGATTGTTAAACGGGCCGGCATACCGGGCTGTAATTTAGATCATATATATATAAAAATTCTGGAAAAAATGGGCCATGCCGGCCCGTGTGCCCAGCCTCCAGGCCCAGGCCATGCCCATGGCGTGCTGCGTACCGGGCTTGGCCCGTTTAGCCCGGGTCGTGCCGTTCCTGCGTGCTATCGGGCCGACCCAGTTAGCACGGCCCGTTTGGCCGGCTATACCATGGACAAGTATTTTCGGACGGAGAAGTAATCCCGACGACTTTAAAAATCAAAAAGGAAAGCAAGGAACTAAAACCTTCTGGGCCGTCCGGCATCCCTCGTATCTAGCACAAATATAGGACGGATATGAGGCAGCCCGGGTGCATCCGCCACTTCAGCCCGACCCATCACTGACCCAACAAATAACCCCTTTGATGAACCCTAGACCACAGCTCGCTCAGTCCACTCCACTCCATCCACTCCGCTTCCCAATCCACCGTCTTCATATATGATCCATGGCAGACGACCGCAGCAGCTCTGGCTTTGGCGGCAACAAGAGCGATGTCGATGTGGTTGCTCTCCGCATCACATTGGGCCGCTTGCATCTAGATCAGGGACGCGGTCCCCCTTCGCCTCCGTAGTAGTGTGGGCGACGTTGCCTGGCCCTCTCGTCCGGCACGCAACACTGGTGGCTTTATGAGTTACTGGCTTGATTGGTTTTGTGAGTTTCTTCCGGATCGTTCTTGTTTCGGAAACTCGGTATTTTTTTTGTGCGAATTATATATGCATGTGTTATGCTGGATCATTTGATTTTACCGATGTAGTACATGGTTTTATAAGTTAATGAAAATGAAGTCTGAAAACCTGATACTTGTCATGGTGTCATGATATGACCTGATAATGCCATGGTAAAAATTTGAGATGGTTTGGAAAAGATTGCCATGTACTCTCTCTCTCTCTCTCTCTCTCTCTCTCTCTCTCTCTCTAGACACCAAACCATCTCAGACGAGGGATCGTGGTTTGGAGAGGGCGTTTGTCAAGTTTGATATTTGGAACATTTCGTCGCATCAACTTGAATTTTTTATATGCTCTTCACACACAATATAATCCTTCATGTTCAAATTTGGCATTTTTGGGGCCCGATTTGGTACAATTAAGTCATTTAGTGCATTTATATGGCATTTAGCTGAAATAATTCAATTTTGCACTGCCAGTACACGAACTAGTGGAGACAAGTGACTTGAAAATTCATACGTAGGGTCTTGTGCACATGTACATGCCATATGCAAGGAATAGAGGGAACTTTTAAATAACTTTTTGGCGAACAGACAACCGCAAACGCGGAGTTTATTGTTCCCCTAAATCTAGAAAATGAAGATGAAGTCTAAAAACGAGGGAACTTTCGAATAACATTTTGGCGAACGGACAACCGCAAACGCGGAGTTTATTGTTCCCCTAATTCTAGAAAATGAAGATGAAGTCTGAAAACGAGGGAACTTTCAAATTACGTTTTGGCGAACGGTCAACCGCAAACACGGAGTTTATGGTTTCCCTAATTCTAGAAAATGAAGATAAAGTCTGAAAACCCTGATACTTGGCATGGTGTCATGGTATGACCTCATGATGTCATGGTAAAAATTTGAGATGGTTTAAAAAGATTGACATGTGCTCTCTTTAGAACTGAACTATTTCCAACGAAGGATCGTAGTTTGGAGAGGGGGAGTTTAGTAGATAATTGGAACATCCTTCATAATTTCACCTTCAATTTTGCCCCCGACAGGATAGTGACGACGCCTTCTCAATGGCTGGGATTTGTAATAAGGATGGTACTGACGCATACCCGGGCAGGGGCCCCTTGGTCTCGGGGGCCGCCGAAGCCCAAAGCTCTGGCCCGGTGTCACCGCTAGTCGTACGTCTGCCTTGCACTGGTTGATGAGCGTGAAGTCCCAGGCCGACTCCGCGCGCCTAGGGCTCATACTCAACTCATTTATTTTCGAGTCGAGCCAAAAGACGAGTCGATCTCAATTGGCTCACGAGCCTCAAGCTTTTCTTGCAGCCCTACGCGCTCCTCATATCCCCTGTCACAGCAATAAAAATAATGTTTTCTCTTTCTTCTGTTCAGTTAATATAAACTTTGGACTTTGGCGTCCAGAGCATGTTCTTTGCATCTTCATGGATAGCACAAGTAATCTGACAAATCGACAACTTCAGACAAACAATTTATGGCATTGGGCATTGTATGGTAGGACTTTTCCATTGAGGTTCAGCTTCACTTGACCTGACAATATTTGAAACAAGGTGTACACTGCATTTGAAACAGAGTGTAAGAAAAATCTGGGAAGATGGAGGTGGGACAAGCAAGCATAGATGGAGACCAACTTGGCTGGTGATGAGTCCAAACCATATCATTCTATTCTAGCAGTCAGAAAACCTGACATAATATTACTCCTAGCAACAGCAGAAAGTGAGAGGAGGTGAAGAAATTTCCTTGTGAAGAGCACCTGAGAAGAAGCAGAGGCAGAAGCAGGGCACTCCCCCTCCTTGGCCCATTGCAGATTCAGGTGCAGCAACAGCAGTGAAAATACATTGCTGCACTTTTTATTTGCATCTTTTATTTTGCACTTGTTCGCGATCTATTTATCTAATCTATCACTATTTTTATCCCATCTATATGATTTTTCTCTAGACTGATTTTGTGTATTTTTTCTTTTCCCTTTTCCTTTTTAAATATTTTTTATTTTGTATTTACTTATGTATATATTTTTAAAATTTTCCCTTTTTTAAAACGCACAAACAATTTTCAAATTCGATGAATACTTTAAAAAAATCGAGGAACTCGTTTTCTAAATCAATGGACATTTTTATAATGTGATCAACTTCTTTCAAAATGGATGGATGTCGTTTCAAAATTGAAGAAATTTATTCAGATTTACGTTCCTTTTTCAAAGTTGATGAATTTTTTTCAGAACAAATGAAGTCTTTTAAGTCTGTAAACTTTTTTGAACATGATAAACACTTTTTCAAATTGATGATTTTTTTCTGTGAACATTTTTTAGTTCCTGCTTTTTTAAAATTATGTTTTTTATCAGAAAGGCAACGTTTGGCGGGTCAACGGTGGGCTGGTCAACCACGACTACCGAAGCAGGAAAGACGCTCTGGCAAGCGAGCAAGTAGTCCTTCCTTGATCGGGCCATGAAGCGGCGTGCATGGGCGCTGGTTCTTTTACTGGCACTGAAGGCGCCCAATAGGAGCTGCCATGGTTTCCAAAGGCTCTGAAAGCTTTTCACCCTGTTTTGGGACGATGATGGCCGTTTTTCTATTCCTTTAGTTTTCCTTGCTACTTTTTCATATTATTTTCATTTATTTTGTTATTTAATATTTCAACTTTTATTTTCTATTTTTATTTCTTTCAGTTCATGAATAGTGTTTCAATTTCCTAAATATTATTTTATATATGTGAAATTTTTTACAAACCCACGAAATTTAAACAAATTCAAGATTTTCTATATCCCTAAATAATTTCAAAATCGATGAACATTTTAAAAATCTCTGAAGACTTATAAAATTCATGAACAATTTAAAAATCTTGAACCTTTTATTACTTGCAAAATTTAACGCGTCAATCTTTTTTAATTCAGAAACCTAGTTGAAACTAGTGGAATTTTTACAAAATTTCTTGTAAATGTAAATATATATAAAGTATGAGACATAAAGTGAAAAAAAAAGAGATCAAACCGGTACCTGAACGATCTGAGCAAACACATATGTGAGCGACTACTTAGTGGTGTTGGCCCACTTATCAGGGTCGATGTGAGTGATCGCGACACACGATATGTTTCCGCCTCCCCCCACCCGGCCCGAATTCAGTCCATGCCCCGCCACCACACTCACATCCTACTGCATATTTTATGACATACCTCATAGAAACCTTAAGTTTATAACTAACTATTTATGGAGCAGCATTTGATGGTTATTAAGTATGTCACTACACAATCATATACTTGCTCCGTCCCAAAATAAATGTCTCAATTTTAGTAGAAGTATTATCTAATATATTCACATTATTGATTTGATATCTCCATATATAGGATATGTGAAACATGATCATCAACCTATGCATCAGTTTATCCTATCCATTTCAAATATCTGATATACAATCCAGGACAATTTAAGAATCATTTAATAGTCTCACAAATAAGTTGCATACTCATTGATCAATATACATGATGGTTGTTCTATGTGTGGGATATAATGTTTCCTCCCTTTCCCTTCGGCGGCTATGACAAACTCTCCCTTGCAGGCTACATCGCTTAGCCCGTGGATTCGCCTCCGCTCCGCCTTCCACTTCAGTGGCCGGTGGTAGGGACGAGAATCCGAGTGCCTCCGCACGGCTAGTAGTCTACGTTTGGATTCTTAGTCCTCACATGAGTGGTGCTCGGGCGGGTGGTGGTTCTTCTTCTTTGAGTTTGTCTTCTATGCTCCGATCCTCCTCGAGTTCGTCCATTTGGACATCGTTGATGGAGCTATGATGTATATTCCAACCGTCTCTTTGGGACGGCGAGGTTAGGGTTTCTCGTCATGTATGCATGATAGCGAGATTTGGTGATGTCAAGTGCTTCAGATCTATTCAAGGGTATTAATAGTGATGACTGTGGCTCCCCCGTGCTGATCCTTAGAGGTTCATGCGCATGGACTTTCCAATTGTCATCGACAAGGTCAAGCCGGTTTCGGTAGAGGAGCGGTGATAGCGGTACGCCGGTGGCTCATTCTGACGAAGATAGCGGCTATTCGGCACTCTAGCTTGGACCTCGATGTATATAGTAAACACATAGCATAAATGTAGTTTGTACGTGATGTAATCACCAACAGACTTCGACATGGTGCTTACCATATATTTAGGCAACACAAGGCTTAATACATGCATGATCAATCATACGTATGATTGCCTACGGCATATCACCAACATATTTGGACATTAACCTGAATGTTTATTTAGGAAGCACGCGAAATTTAATAGTAACATGAAGCAGAGCGTGAGGATGGCCATATTCCATGCATGGATTATCAGAGGGTGGTCGCCGGCTCCACTCCGCAGAACGCCTTGAGTGGGTCGCCGGAGTTGCGCCCTTCCGCCGACTGACGGAACGCGTTGTAGTCGTCAAGCCTGCAGGGTTCGTACTTGAGAGGGTGGTCTTCGTCCACGAGCCCGTCCATCGCGCTCACCACCATGCCGTCCCTGGGCCGGCAGACGAACAGCGCGCAGTAACGCTCACGGTTGCTCGGCGTCCTCACGCGGTGGAAGCATGGCGGCACCCGCCCGTTGGTCACCACCTGCATGCATCCATGCTATCAACACGAGAAAAGGTGGCCGGTCCGCCGGCCGGAGAGTGGGAGCTGGGCTGCGTACGTACCGTGAAGAGCTTGCCGGCGAGGAAGGTGAAGGTGTCCGGCTCCGGCGGCACCATGAGCCAGCTCCCGTCGTTGGCCTGCACCTCGAGCCCTTCCACCTCGTGCTGCACGACCACGGTGAACAGGGTCTCGTCGTAGTGCGCCTGCATGGACTTGCCGGTCGCCGTGTCCTCCGGCACGCCGTAGTGCGACAGCCGGGCGGCGTAGGTGTGCGCGTCCAGGTGGGCCGGGTCGACGTGAACGCCCTTGCTGAGGCCCTCCAGGGTCATCTTCTCCACGGTCCGCTGGAGCCCCACCATGTTCTTGGCGAACGACACGATCGTATCACTTGATCCCATGGAGAGACATATTACATATCGGTGTCAAAAATATTGGACCATCTGTTTTGTAAGTGACTGGTATTTTTCTATTTGTCGATCTCTTTTTCAATCGCTAGCTAGATCAACATCATCTAACAACTCATTTTTCCTTCGCAAATTTAAATACTCCCTACGTCCTATAATATATATAAAAAAGACGTTTTCGCAAGCTACACGTCTAACATTATGGGATGAAGCTGGAAAAATTGATACTAAAATCGGTTGCGTCGACATTTTATGTTCAAATTTTGTTAAAGTGATGGTAAAAGGCCAGATAGACAAGCGAAAAAAATAGCGTAAATGAAAATAGAATTACTAACCAAAAAGCAGAGTTGCCCAGTGGCCATAGGAGGTTTGTGAATTCACGGACGCGGGCGGCATCAGTGGCCTCCTCGACACGCAGGCTCTCCCGAAGAAGGCCGGGAACCTTTCCGAGGTAGCTGCTGAAAGGGCCCCATTTGGAGACGTTCCGCTGCTTGGCCTCGACCGGGAGAGCGAATAGCTCGGGCAATGCATGCCCGAACAACGCCTGCCTAAGGTCTGGGCTGAGCACGCTGCCATGCGAGACAACCACGCAACCATGGCTCACCATGGACGCGGTCATCGAAGCCTGGGCATCCTCCCACCCCGGCACACCTGGATCTAGCCCAGAGAGGTCCACCTTGGGGATCGCCGTGACCCGCTGACCCGCGCCATGTACATAAGCCTTAACCACCATTCTTCTGTTCATCTTTGCCTTTATGGGTGGGTTGGACACCATAACCTAAAATTGAGGTTAGGGACAAGCTGCAGCTTTAGGGTCACTTTCATCCGCATGATTCTAAAAACACAAAATAGGAAAAAATACAGATTGTATCTTTATGTCATCTTGAATGCTACACATGAAATGAAACATAGGAATGCATGTGCCCTAAGCTTTCAGGGCCTCTGGGAAGTCCTAGATAGGTTACACTTTCCCCCCTCGGCAAGTACATTGCAATTTTCTTTTACTCTTCCAACAAACTAACTGGGTAAAATTAATAAACAAATAACAATCAATGAACAAGAAATAATGCATGTTTATATCAAAAGGATCACACATGGAACTGACCATGGATCTAGGGGAGGAGTAGCTATGGAGGCAGTGGAACTGCGGCATGGAGGTGACAGGGGAGAGCTGGAAGGCCATGATACCTATCTCTGAGTAATAATGCTATGTAGGATTTTCCAAGTGAGTAGTCACGCCGTGCCTTCAGATCATACTTATAGCTTGGAAGTAAGGAGGGAGATGTGGACTGGTGGCAACATGGCAAGCTTGCAGTCGTACGCGTCACATATCTTCCAGTATTTTTTGTGATCTCATTGAGCACATGGAAGTGTTTATTGTATTGTAGGGGCACATGCATGGTTGGATAACCTGCTAACGATTTTCTGGCTAATTATTTCTAGATTCCTAGAGTAGTGTCAGTTCAACATGACTATGTAACACTTGCTTTCTTTCTTTTTTGGCAAAATTTCTTTACATCACAGATAGTTCATTGGTTCATTGGTAGTATACTAGCTAGTACCCTAGTTTTCTTTCGAGCCTCATGAACCGCAAGATAAATAACAACATTTTTATAAGTAGTCTTTTTGTTGACTCATAATGTCACATCAAGGCGATACAACTACAAAAGGTTTACGCCCGGTCTCTGCATATTTACGACGCAGACAACAGAAAAGACACAAAAAAGCTCAAGAACATCTGACATTCTAGTCATACTATGCAATAACCTCAGTTGAGCAGTATTATCAAGTTGGGCCGTGATAGACAAAATATGTGTATTCGATCGGCTCTTTAGCAGAACTTTTGTTGCTTTACAGAGCATTGTTCATGGGACATGCGATTTTTGCAACTGCAATGGGTGAAACCATGGGAAGACTATACTAAACTAACTTAATGTGTGTGGGTCTCTGGAGAAGTGAAGCTGGAGCTGGTCTTTGTGAGACCATGACACTGCGATCATTCTTACATATTTTTGGTTCATTAAACATAACATTGTGTTGATGCCCTAGAGGCGGAGCTTCCGCGTGCATGGCATATATTGCTTCGCTGATGTAGTCGAGCCAATATCCTTTCCTTCTGAAATCATACAACACGGAAGGTGTAGCTATAATCCATGCGGTAGGCATGAATAGATCCCACTACATGTCACAAGAAATCAAACAAACTTTGGGAAGGGATGAGGTTTGCTATCACCCATGTTAACCACAGTCAAAATCAAGTTAGCCATTGTTTGCCAAATATTGGCGGATAGTGTCGTGCACTGCGGTCTAGCTACACTCTGGTCTAGACGACGTTGTTGAGCTGTATAAGACTGTCTGTCATGTTTGAGTGATATACCATCTTTTCCCCACAAAAAAAGTCCCGTAGTGAGAAAAGGACTAGTCGTGAAATATTTGTTGATAGCAGTTAGGCAAAAGCAGACATGGATTCGTGTTGCAGAACCTACATTTGACGGTTATAACACATGGTATATGTTAATCTTTGTCACATCCATCCTGAAACAATTTTAATCCATTATTTATGTTGTATATGTGCTGATCTATATAAAGTCTACCTATGCTCATTTTGGAATAGTAACTTGGTGTCAACAACCAGTTTGACCTGTTAATATAGAGTTGCTTCTTTGCATGTTGGCTTTGAATCCTTTCAATTCATTAGCTTCTTTCGATGAACACAAGCTAAAAAGCCTTGGCGAATTCTATACTAAGGACATATCAATCAAGGATTTTGTAAGGCTTGAGTTCCAACTTGCCAACATTATTGATGATATGAGAAAAGGTGATAGATTCAGATGCCTAAATAATATTGGCGAGCTCCTTATTAAGCTTGTTGGAACACAAAAACATGTGCTTTTATGATTTGTGTACTTCTCAAATGGTATTGATCTTACCAGCCGGTAAGGCGAGCATTTTGAAAGTTGTTTTTTTTGCACCGAGTGTAGTGAAGAATGTGTGATGACCTCTTGAACTACTGCTTAGTGACATTTACTGAGGCAGCTCTCGTGTTGGAAATGAGTGAGGATGATATAGTTAATGCTGTCATGGCAGTGCAAAAGCACAAAGTAGTAGCCCAATTTTATAATTTTCTACCCATGTTATCTTTTGCTCATGTGAGACTTTGTATTATGAGGTTGTGAGACTTGATTAAGCCATAATGTTGTGATATTTGATAATCTATTTACATTGTTCCTTTATTGAATTATGTATTAGACCTGGCACTGTCACTGGTTCACATCCGTTATTTGACATTATCTAGGATCCGGCGGTGATTTGCACCATGCTAGCTAGTTCACACATGAAAGCGGACTAACTGGAAAACAAAGCATGCAGATAATGTTAAGTTGAGTCTGATGGGAGTATATGTCACTCTATTTCAACGCGTCACACGCATAATTTAAATTATAATGCTAGCATATTCGGCATCTCTAGAAGGCATAATTGTATATATTCGGCATCTTTAGAAGGGGCACAACTTTAAATACCCAAATCTCAGATCTGGAGAAGCACTTGTTTATTGATCCATGCATGTTGGGTCTCTTCGTAAATCCCAAAGGACGATTAGTTGTTGGTTACTCTCCTGTCTAGATCATCAGCGAGGTCATCCACCAAACGTCAACATGCTACTACATTTAGAATGGGACGACTAGAAAGATGGTCGTCTTTAATTTTCTGTCTTATGCTTGTCAAATTATTAATTGTAGGATTTGATTGGTGGAGGTAGCAAGTAATTGCTTGTCGAATCTGACTAATACAACATGTTGATGAAGTTAGGTTACTTTACAAAAATGGGATTTAGATCGATGCCACACAACAGTCTTTTACAGGAGAGGCGACATGGCAGGCAACCATGAAACCCGTATCGGCGTCGGCGCCGTGCAGTGGCGGCGGCGGGGAGGTCCTGACGATAGGGTGGCCTGATGTAGAGGCGCTGGAGGATTGCCATGAGACGGCAAAGAAGATGGGTGCTCAAGCGGTGGTCCTCATCATGTTGTGTGGAACGACCGCGTTGGTGCAACCGGCGATGACTAGATGGATCCACCGCTATCACTAGAGAAGAGAGCCTCAATGCATGGTTCTGAACGGTAGCGAGCTCGACACCAGACCCGCTTCTATTGTATAGTGACATCAATGTTTTTTTTGGGGATTTTCTTAAGGCAATCTTCATGTTTGGTTTGAGGCGACGGGGCGGCGGCATTGCCCCAAGGTAGGGACTCCCCCCTTATCGCCGATCCATTGGTGTGCTTTGGATCGGTGTAGGGCTTGTGAATCCGTGTCTCTGGTAGGTACCTCATCTAGAGATCCATCCGGTTTATTTTTGTGGTGGGTTCGTCTGGATTCGATCGACTTTTGTGTGGTCTTCTTAGTTTCTACAAGTCCTTACCGGTGTTTTTCCTCTAGGGTGGTGATTTGCTTCATAGATTGCGGTCAGCAATTGTACACCTCCAACTTTCTGGCCGTTGTTTTCTACAAATTCCTGAGTATCAAAATGTTTGCTTCACCGAGGCGGCATCAAGCTATGCTCACAACGCACCATCGGTGGATGAAGGAGAATAAGACTTCGGCACCCTAGAGATTTTTAATGTATTTTTTTTGTAAGTATATGGCTTTAGGCCTTTTCGAAAAAACTAGGATTTCAGATTTTTTTTACAAATGATATAAACAGCATGTGCATTCCCAAACCAATCGCATCAGTCCACCGTTGCAACATGACAAGTGAATTGGTTGAATGTTGATCTCATCAACCGGGTCTATTTTTTGTATGTCATTGCCCACTAGCTAATTGCTACTTATTTGATTAGATTATCATCAGTGAAGCAAGAAATGTAAGTGCATCTAGTGCCCCTTAGTGATTTTGGTGTATTGAAGACTTATAGGTTAAGTAACTAATGCGTTTGTGAGTGTACACAGGTCTATAAGTCTATGAGGAGTTTGATATTTAGAGTGAAAGTCGACCCCTAAAAATGAAGTTCTTCAACTGAAGACTTTGATATTCTGAAGACTTTCTGAAGACTTTGAAAGTGAAGAAATTGGTGTGATCCTGAAGACTTGGTATTCGCTTGAGGAACATGAAGCGTGAAGACTTTTGTTTTCGTAGTTTCATTTTCTCTTTCTTGAGTCATA
>LR880971.1:800967155-801006663 GCA_904067115.1 Aegilops sharonensis | reverse complement strand
ACTTTGACTGAAGACTTTCTCAATTTCCTCAGTTCAATTTCTTCAGTCTGTTTGTCTTCATCTTGTGTTATCCTGTGATCACGCTTTCTGTACTCTGTGATTGTCTTCATTTCATCATGATGACTATGCCTGTAATCTGCTATGCTTACTTCTGAGTACTTTTTCCGCTGCATGTATTTCTTCGCTAAGGAATTTCCTCACCAGCAAATTCCTCAGTGAAGAATTTGTAAAATTCTCTAAAAATCGCCTATTCACCCCCCTCTAGTCGATATAACGCACTTTCAAGAAATATTGACAAGCACCGAAGTATAGCATAAGCTCCACCTCGTATCATACTAGAGGACATCCCACTCGTTGATGCGGTAATTGGCTGATGAGAATTTGGATTGGTAACATGAGAACCAAAATTTAAAATAGACGTGGCTTATCATATTTGACTATGTCTATATGTAATATATTTATTGAATATAAGTAGAATAACTGAATGGGGTTTTTCCAAGCATGGTTGAATGGTGTAGTAGTTTTTTCTCATACATGATTGCATGTTGAGGTGGACCTTATCCCTTTCGTAATTCTATGATGAGATGTTGCTTGGGATTTAATAAACAATTCAACACTGAAACGATCGTAGATGCTCACATACACTCATACGTATGAACGCAAACACACACATGCTATCCTATGAGCACCTCCGAGACACCGAGCCGACACAGTATCTTGAGATTGATGAAGTCATCAGAAACACCTCATAGTCTATGAGAACGTCTCCGCCCACTAAATGAACATCACCAGAAAGTACAAAATAAATTCAGGAAAATGTGAGCACCGGTGCCAACTCTAGGACTTGAACCCTGGTGGGTTGTACAAGGAACCTGGGCATCTGTGTTACGCTCAATTCACGCTTGGCGGCTTGGGATTTACTATTCATATGCGTTATTAAGCTCTGGCTGCCTTCCCACGCTAGTGAGGTATGGGGAACCCGTTTTGTACCGCCCTAACTTTGGTGAGGGCTCAGTGTCTGATTGGCGGTGGTGAGGCGATGTCGTCATCGGCGACGTGCAACAAGTTCTTCTCGCCTTTTCATAGCTTTGGCAATCCTCATTGGTGTCGGTGGAGGATGTGTTGAGCTTCAATCATGGTCAGATCTTGTGACTCATTTTTTGTACGTTTCATCTAGGTGGTCTTGAACATCATCGTTCGGCCTAGTGGATTGAGACAGTTTGTGTTTTGGTCTTGAGTGGCTTCTTCCCCGTTCGGCGATACACAACCAGCTACAGCTTCGATGAACATTTTTTTAGTACATAGTGCACATTTTTTGAACACACGTGAAGCACTTTTTTCAACTACATGTGAACATATTTTCAAATACACATTGTACATGTTTTTGCATACACCTTGTATTTCTCATCAATGCGGTGAACATTTTTGATACACGTTGAACGCTTTCAAATACAAGTTGGTATTTTTTCAAATAAATGTTTGAATACATTTTAATACACGTGAAACACTTTTTCAGACTCACCTTGAACTTCTCAAAATACATGATAAACATTCTTTTCTTTTTTGATACACGTTAAAGAATACATGATATTTTTTTTTCAAACATATGTTTGAACATTTTTTTAATATATCTTAAACATTTTCTAATTTTTTTGAGTAAACATTGAATTTGTGATAATACATGTGAAATATTTTTCAGTTACACCTTGAATATTTTCTTAAAATAGATCATGGACATTTGTTTCAAATACGTGCTGTATATTTTCAAATACACGCTGAACATTGTTTCTGATACATGTTGAGTATTTGGTCAAATACATGATGTACATTTTTAAATACCTGTTTGAACATTTTTTGTATACATGTTAAAAATTTGTCAAATACACATTGAACATTTGTCGAGAACACGCTGAACATTCTTTTGAATGGACGAACATTTTTTAAACTCTACACAAATGTTTTTCTATGCTGAATGAAATTCTTTTAAGTGCGCGATAAAAACTTTTAAATACTGAAATTAATTAATTTTGGGGATAACATATATATGTATATATAATATTTTGAAATACAAAAATAAAATAAAAGAAATGAATAGAACGAACATCAAACGAATGGAATGCTGCTGGGACAGCCCACTAGTGCGTCCCTTGGGAGACAACGCTCGGTCTCTCTTAAAGCGAGACATAGCCGCTCTCAAGTATTAGCACCGTGCGGGACAAATTCCTCGCTTACTGCAAGGGCTGTGTAGGTGTCATGCATTTCAACTAGGCATTTTTTTAAACTGGTGAACATCTTTTTAAATGTCACATAGAATATTTTTCTGGTTCTAACTGTCCCAAATGTTCTAAGAACCCGCAATGAGAGCATCGTAAGCGGTATCATGCATGACATGACAACGAGTTCTTCCGTTCAACATGACATGCAAATGAACATTTTTTTAAGTATTAACTTATTTTTCGGCTACTTAAAAGGCAAAAAGCTCTTTCGTTCAACATGACAAGCAAACGAGATCAGAAATGGATGAAACTTGGCATGGTGTTTATAGGACCCTGTAAGGTGTGTAAAATTAGAGAGTGTTACGGTAAAAAGTAGATGCTCTTCATGTACAAACCGAACACTCTCCAACGAAGAGTCAATGTTTCGAACGAGCCGCCTTTCAAACACAACTTCATGTTTACATCATTTCAACTCCAAACTGTTTCTATCATTAAAACACATCATTGAAAGTCCCATGCTCAATTTTTAAAATATTTTAAGTTGGTTTGTTATTTTCAAAGCATTAATTGAATTTCCGGCCGCTAAAGAGGCAAAAAGCTCTTTCATTCAACATAACATGCAAACCAGCTCGGAAATGGATGAAACTTGACATTGGATCTTCATAGAATACCTGTAAGCCGTGTAAAATTTGAGATCATTATGACAACAATTAGATGCACTTTGTGTACAAACCGAACACTCTTCAACGAACAGAAAAACTCCCTTCCATGCAAAACTACAACTTTTTTACATCATTTGCCCTTTAAACTTTTTCTATGTTGGATACACCATTTAAAACGTCATGCTATAGCTTGGGACTACTCTGAGTAATAAACAAGATATTTCTAGTAAACGTCATGCTATAGCTTGGGACTACTCTGAGTAATAAACAAGATATTTCTAGTAAACGCCATGCTATAGCTTGGGACTACTCTGGGTAATAAACATGCTATTTCTAGTACTCTTCCTTACTTACTCTGGGTAATAAACTGCTAAAACTGGAAAGTTTTGAAAAGGGCGGGCGCGGGTTAGCGAAATATGACAGTGGCGGGCTCCAGAAAATGCCCGCCAATGTCGCGTCAAGATCCAGTGGCGGGCACCGTGCCCACCCGCCACTGCTGTTTCCATCTCACGAGTAATTATGCGAAAACATAGGTGTGGCGAATCCGCTGAGCATTTAGCTGTGGCCGACTTTTTTTTTCTCTACCCGACACTGGAACTTTTTCAAAATAGCCGTGGCGGGTACATTGCTCCGCATGCCACTAGTTTGAGCCGACCTATAAGCCTTTTCTCATTAGTGGTGCTCACATTTTCCTGGCACTAATTGTTTGATTGAATAACATGTCACATTATTATTAGGAATAATATAGTTGACTCCAGTTGTATGGAGGAATCCGAGAGTCAATGCGCCCTAAATTAGTAATCGGTGATCTGAAATATTTTGAGAAGATAGAGTAATAAGAAGTCCTCCGGCCTGGATTTACGTGATTTTTTTTCGGAATGACAATTATCCTGCATTCTTTAAGAAGAAAAGAGTTGCTCTATTAATCATGGAAAACCGAGCAAAAACTAGATTGCCCAGTTAATTATGGAAAACCAGGCAAAAACCATCACAACCGCTGAGCGGCACACACAAGTTACCCACGCACGCCACTCCAATGAGGGCCACGTCGAGACATCACATAGGCGTCATTGTCATCACTCCTTCCCTAAAGGCATCATCGCCGTCCCTAAACAACTTCGCCGTAGGCGATCGTCGGCTCAACACACACTGCGGAGCCGCATGGAGATGAATGAAGATCCGCGCCGACTCAGCCACCCGCGACCAGACAACACAGCTCCGACTCCGACAAAGAACTACGAAGGACAAAACCAGGCACGGGTGGCGCCGTGTGCTTAGTACTATCTACACTAATTTTTTTAATTTGTTATTTGCCCTTTGAGGGGATGTTTTTTCCATGTAGCCGGAAAAAAATGCGGGCGAGGAAGTTGATAGCCCAGCCCACTAGCCTAGTCAGTATTGATTGAGGTTTGAGCCCAACAGAAAATGGCATCTTCCTCTGACAACTGAAAGATACCACCGCATCTGGTCTCCCCCATCACCGCTCCTCGTCGCCGGCGATGGAGCCCCCGCAGCAGCCGCCGCCGACGACCCTCACGGCGCAGGAATGGGAGCACCTGCTCGACGACTTCGCCGCCCCGCCGCCCCGCCGCGACCGCTGGCTCCACCTCCCGCTGCTCGACCTGGCCCTCTCCTCGCTCGCCCGCCGCGACCTCCCCTCCCACCTCAAGCCGCTCCTCCTCGCCTTCGTCGACGACCACCTGCTCCCGCCGCCGGCCCCCGCGCGGCAACTCCCGCTCCTCCTCGCCGCCCTCCTCGCCTTCCCCGCCGACCACCCGCTCCGCGACCACCTCGTCGCCACCGCCGCCTCCGCCTTCGCGTCCGCGCTCTCCGCCCCGCTGGCCGACCCCGAGGGGGAGGCCCCGCCGCTCGCGGGCCTCGTCGGCGCGCTCCTCGCCGCCGCCAACCGCCCCAACCACGCCACCGACCGCGCCGCGCGCGCCCTCGCCTGCGACGCGCTCAGGGCGCTGGACGAGGCCCTCCCGGGGCTCCTCGCCGACGTGCTCGGCCACGCCTACGCGCTCGCCTCCGCCGAGCGCTCCCCCGCGGCGCAGTCCTACATCCTCCTGCTCGCCTCCGCCGCGCGCGGCGCCGTCCGCCTCGGCAGGCTCGGATCCAGCGCCTCCATCCTCGCCGTCTCCGGCCCGCCCGTCCCGTTCTCCGTGCCCGCGCACCTCCTCTCCTCGTCGCCGCAGCCGCCCGCTCCCCTGCCACCGTCGGAGCAGAACGTGAGGGAGATCAGGAAGGTGCTCGCGCTGGTCATGGAGAGGCCGCAGGTGCTGACGCCCGCGGCCGCAATGGAGGTCACGGCCATCGTCGCGGAGGTGGCGACGGCGGTGCTGGAGTGGGCGCCGGCCATCGCGGCACATGTCAAAGTGCAGTTCAGTGGGATGGCGTATTCGTCGAGCCCGATGCTGCTGCACTCGGTGCTCACGCTGTTCGCGAAGTTCCCCGATGCGTTTGGGGCTGAGGATGAGCGCAAGATGGCGCGCCGCCTGGCTTCGGCTGCCTGCGAGGCGCACCGGCCACTGCCCGTGCGATTGCTGGCATTGCATTGGCTGCTTGGGTCCGGGAGGTTCAGAAATTCAGTGCCCGGACTCGCCAAATGGTTCTATCCTGGCATGTTCGACCCCCTGGCTCTCAAGGCCAAAAAGCTTGATTGCCTTGGGTTTGTTGCTGCTACCGTCGACAGTGATAAGGTTGAAGGAGGCAGTTATGGTCAGCAGACGACTGAGCTCATCGATGATGGTTTAGTCTGTGTTTCGGCCTTCAGTTGGCTGCCAGCATGGAGTACTGAGACGGGTGTTGCGTTCCGAGCGCTGCACAGGGTCTTGGTTGGTGCTGCTCCTCACAGCACCAATGACAAGGGTTGCTCCGGAGCTGGTGAGCTCCTGAATTCAACCACCTTCCACCATTTCCAGGTAGAATTATGCAGAAAATTAATGATAGGCACACTCATCAACTTGCAAGGACCCTCGTTCCATTCTACTGCAATGGAATTTAGTGAATCCTAAGTTTGTGTGTTATCTTTATGCAGGCTATGTTTGTTGATATGGCATCAGAACATCGGAGTTTAGTCCCAGTCATTGCTGATTTCATCGACCGCCTGCTAGCATGCACCACACATCGGTGGGTGGGGGAACAGTTGCTCCGAACTGTTGACGAGTGCCTGCTTCCGAGGCTTGAACCAGGCTACCAGCTCGCATCTTACTACCCTCTTTTTGAGAAGATTGCACAGAATGAGGCAGTCCCTCAGCTCCGCCTAATTGAATTGCTCACCAAGCAGATGATTTCTCTCGCCAAGAAGCATGACCCAGACACAGAACTGAAGTCCTGGTCTCAGGGCAGCAAGGTTGTGGGCATTTGTCGTATCATGCTGAAGCACCATCACAGCTCTCATATATTCCTTCCCCTCACCCACCTACTCGTGCGCACCATCGAGTCATTTCCAGACCTAGAGATCCGGGACCATGCAAGGTATCTTCATCGTCTTTTTCTTTAAATCAGGCGCACATAATTCTGGCATTGCTTTGTTTGTGTTATCTGTTTCCCTATTGCCTTCTCACTGCTTGAAATGATTCGCCCAGGATATGTTTGCGGATGTTGTCTTGCATTCCTGGCAAAAAACTGAGGAATCTCATGGGGATTGGAGAGCAACCCACACCCTCGCATCCGGGTTCCATGTTTGATGACCCATCAGAACGGCCTGCTCAAGATCCTAGCAGCATGCCTGCTTTGGCATCGTACATTCATCTTGAGAGAGTTGTGCCTCTGGTTGTGAAGCAGTCATGGGCCCTCACATTGCCTAATTTCAGTGTCCAGAGCAGAGCGTCTAGTCACATCCTAAGTATACAGGATGTGAGTGTGATTCCTCCAGAGCAAGAAAAGCCACCACAACCTACCATCGAGAGAATTGGCTATACACAAGAAGCACTACGCGTGATGGATTCAAAGGGGGCTGAAACTTTGGAAATCCTTAGAAGGCACTTTTCATGCATTCCTGACTACCTGCACTCAACTGGCGGTCTCAAAGTCAAAATACATTGCACATTTAGATTTGATTCAGAGCCATTTAACAGAGCTTGGGTATCTGATTCACCTGTTCCAAGTTCTGAAGGGGAAGATGAGTTGCCTGCCCTTTATGCAGTGACAATTAGCTTGTCATCCAGTGCACAGTTTGGAAAAATTCCTTCATGTCATGTCCCTTTCCTTTTGGGTGAGCCTCCAGGTTCAGGTGTGGATATTGTCCCCATAGATAACTGCCAGCAGGAAGAATCAAGTTACTGTGCATCAGTAATGATAGAACTGGAGCCTCGAGAGCCATCACCTGGTCTTATTGACGTCGAAATCGCAGCAAACACAGAGAACTGCCAAGTCATATGTGGTTCTCTTCAGCCCATTACAGTTGGCATCGAGGACATGTTCTTGAAGGCCAGTGTACCTCCTGATACTCCGATAGATGGTACAACTGAGTATTACCAGGACCTGTTCCATGCTCTGTGGGAGGCCTGTAACAGTTCCTCTAACACAGGCCGTGAGACCTTCCCTTTGAGTGGAGGGAAAGGGTTAGCTGCGATCAGTGGAACCCGGTCTGTCAAGCTTCTTGAGGTGACTCCAAAGGTTCTGATAGGAGCTCTTGAGAAATACCTGGCTCCCTTTGTTGTCAGTGTTGCTGGGCGTTCACTTATCACCATTCTAAGAGGCAATGGAGTCATTGAGAATGTCGTGTGGGAAGAAAGTGACTCAGATGCTGCTGTTGGTGCTGACGCATTGGTTCCATACTCCATGGAAAACAATCTTCAGCTTCAGCACATCGATGATGACGAAATTGGGATCGCTGCGCAGAGGTTTGCTCATCTAAGCAAGAGGGATATGGGTGTCGTGAGCGTTCTGATATTCCTGCCGCCCAGGTATCACCTCCTCTTCTCAATGGAAGTAGGCTATGCCTCCACACTGGTCAGGATAAGAACAGATCATTGGCCATGTTTGGCATATGTTGATGAATATTTGGAGGCGTTGCTGCAATAGTGAAGGTTTCTCTGGCCAAGACTCTCGAGTTTTGTACCTTATGTAACAGTAAAGAGTATATAATGCAAGCTGTTGTTTTTTCCATTTTCCTGGGGCTTCTTTTTCTGTACCATGAAGTTTGGAGCGTCATTCTTTCTGCGGATTCAGAAGTGTAATTTCCAGTGGAGAGGGCAATTTTGTTCATTGGCCGTCATCTAGAATATGGGATTGTTTATATGTTGAAGTGAACTTTCCATCCTATGTTACTTCACCGGCTATGTAAAATTGAGGTTTTCTTTCATGTTGATCTGTGAAAAGAGCAACTTGTGGTAATCAGTGTCCATTTGCAACAAATTTGTAAGTCTTCAGTGTTCAGTCTTGAGCATTCAAGCCTGATATATACATTGTCAGCAGATGTTTGATGTACTACTTGATACTTTAATAAACAAGGTACAACTTCATATCAGCATATTCCAGCCTTATACATTTTTTATGTCCGAGAAACCTAGCTTTATACACTCTATTTAAGTACATGGTGTTGACAAAATGCTAAGAACAGTAGCATTGGTATTTTGCTGGGATTGCATACCCTCCTGATCCGTTTATTGTGGAATCATTATTTGTGAGGTTAGAGATCATAAAATGCTCCTAGCTTGTGTAGTTTGTTAGGAGAGATTCGGTAGCTGAATTCTTGGACTGTACATCTTCATACTGGAGTTGTTAGCCATGGCCTGGAGAGAGACAGCTCAAAAATAGCAGCTCGACCTAAGATCATAAAGGAATTTTGGTGGTTCATATATTTTGCAGTGTTTGAATGGGCTTGCATACAAGGCAGGACTGGTGCAAGGTATAAAAAACACTCGAATTATAGGTCCAATAACTTCCTTATGCGGTCCAGTTTGTGCAACATTATTACTGTGTCCACTCCAGATTTTCTTAAACTTCTGATTCTGTTATTTTATTGGAAAAATATACTAAGCTTTTATGTTGTTCGTTGGAAAGGCAGGGTCTGTTTTTAGCAGCAAGTATTTGGAACCATTCCTGCTGTACAAACCGCTAAAGGTGCTATTCACTGGCAAAATTGTGACGTAGCAAAATCGGAAGAACCAGACAATTTGAATCTCTTTCTGGTCTACAGCAAGCAACCAGGTATAGAACCCTCCCTCTCCCTAGCCTTCATAACCTGCTGAGGACCATATCTAACTTGTGTTTTTTTATCTTCAAGCCTACCTCCCCCTTTATCCTGAATATATATGAGGGCTAGATGCAATTGTTCAACATAATTTCATCAGTCTAGTTGAATTTCTTCCTTCAGCATGGCCTGGGGTGTGCATAAGTTCAATATCAGTTCCAATGTTCCACGGGCCATTTCCAGTAAGTTTACACTCAGCTTCAGCAGTAATATCCTCTGCCTGTATCATCATGCTTACTGCAGTAGATAATCAGGGCAAATATCAGAGAGAAAATTGTTGAGCATTTTTGAGCACCAAAATATCCCAACTTTTCAAATACTGCAAAGAGCAAAGTAGATAATTTTCGGGGCAAGTCGTATTTGTTGGAGTTTGCTTTCTTATTGATTTGTGAAAAGAGCAAAGTATGGCAATTAATTTTCAGCCGCAACTAATGTGCTGGAAATAAAAAAGCAGTCTTCTGGCAAAGTTAAGATGTTTGATTATCTGAATCAATCCTTTATATATTCACATGCCCATATAAAGTACATGACGTTTCATTGTGACTGCATATCCTCCTGGCGGCAACTGTCCATTTGTTGTTAGAACTCATCAGTCTGGCCTGGTGCCTATAAACTCATTAGTCAACAAGTTGGGGTAGGTTAGAGGTGAAATCCATAAGATCTCGCGACCAACTCAGGGCTCTGACACATGGATAGCAAGCTTCCACGCACCCCTGACGTGCGATATACCATACATAAAAAGCAGAGAAAAACAGAAGGACAAGAGACTGACTGGACAATTAATATTCACCAGCAGACAAAGAAAAAGGAAAAAAGATAGAAAGAGAAAAGTAAAAAAAAAGCATGCACATATGCACAACGAATCATTGATGCCTTGCCTCCCCTAAAGAAAAAAAGATAAAGATAAAAGGCTGCATGCAGGTGGCTGCCTTTGCTGGGTGTTATGAGGGAGAGTGTGTGTGTGTGTGAGAGAGAGGGGGGGAGGGGGGGAGGTTGAGGGAGAGAGGGGAGGGAGAGGTGACTTGCACCGCGCGCGCTGGGTGGGGGGCACCCTACCCACCTCAGTAAGTCGGCACAGCCTGGATGGCTGGATGGTAATGTCATTATGGAAATAATTAGTTGTCCAGTTTTACCAACAATTATTTGGAACCATGCTTATCTTGTTCAACTGCTCTAAGGTTAACACATGAAAAAAACATTTTATGTAGGGCTCGGCCTGCTTGCCACACAACTCGCTGTGCATTCACTTACAAATTAAATCAGAAGATATGCATCTTTTTCTGGTCTACATGAAACAATCAGGTAGTTGGATCCTTACTTCTCCCTACCATTTCTACCTTGCTGAAGACCTATATGTAACTTATAGTGGTTTATATCTTGAAGTCGAAGCCCACCTCCCCTATCCAGAATCTCTTACATATCTGAAGGCTTATTCTGCAGTTGAGTTGAATTTCTTACTTCCTTCTGGACTGGGGTAGCATAAGTTCATTATTAGTTTCAATGTTCTATGGGTCATCTCCAGTAAGTTTCCGCTCAGATTCAGGCTTCAGCAGTAATTTGACTAATTTCCTCTACCCTATCATCATGGTTATTGTCGTAAATAATCAGGGCAAATATCAGAGAGAAATTTGCGAACTTCAGAATCTAGGAATTGTAATACAAATTCAAATAGTCTCCAGAACTTTCATGTGTTCAAAAATATGAATTGCAGTAGTTATGATTTGTATTTGCCAGGCAGTTTTGTTAATTGGTCGTTTATCGTGAAGAATATGCGATTATATGCTGAAACTAGGTTCGCATCATATGTTATTTTGTTCTATTTGGGGTCTCCCACCAGCTATGTGAAAAGTTGGAGATTGCTTTCTCTTTATTTTTTTTGTAGAATTCTGATTTGTGAAAAAAAGAACCATGGTAATTAATTTTCTGTTGCAACAAATGTGCTGGAAGAAAAAGCAGTCTTCTGGCAAGGTTAAGATGCTTGATTGACTGACTTGACGATTCAATTAAACAAGGTACAATATTGTAGCAAATAACTGTTTGAACACTATATAGGCACCCAATCCTATATAGGCAGCAACTGGCATTTCGTTGTGACTTCATATCCTCCTGGCAGCAACTGGCTGGTTGTTGCTCGAAACTTATTAGTCCGTCTGGTGCTTCTGAACTCATTAGTCAGTCGCGCGTGGTACCATACAAAAAAAGAAGGAAAGAAAAAACAGAATACAAGAGACCCATTGGTGGGGTGGTAATGTTCAACAGCAGACAAAGAAAAGGAAAAAGGAAAGAAAGGGAAAAGTAAAAAACAGTAAGCATACATGCACAATGAACCAGTGATGCCTTGCTTCCACCAGAAGGAAAGTGAAGGGGAAAAATATTGTGTACAGGGCAAGTAAAAAAATAGAAAGAAGAAAAGACAGGGTTGCATGCATGTGCGTGCCCGAGCTGGACGAGGATATGCTTTTCACCTATCAATCTTATGGGGTAGGGAGAGGGAGAGGGAGAGGGAGAGAGAGAGAGAGAGAGAGAGAGAGAGGGAGAGGGAGAGGGAGAGGGAGAGGGAGAGGGAGAGGGAGAGAGAGCTGTAATTGTAATGGGTGTCTCAGGTGCTGTGCAATGGTGGGAGGAGTGGCAGCTGCGTATCCTCGTCCTTGCTAGCCTGGGGATTCAGTACATCCTTCTGGTTGCTTCGACCGCACGTAAGTTCCCTATCAGATCCTGGTTTAGACCTGTCATCTGGCTCGCATACCTTGGCAGTGATGCCATTGCAATCTATGGGCTTGCCACCCTCTTCAACCGCCAGAAGAAGCAGGATGGACACGGTGTTCTGGAGGTGTTGTGGGCTCCTATTCTCCTGATACACCTCGGTGGACAGGATGGCATAACCGCCTACAACATCGAAGACAACGAGTTGTGGACGCGGCACATCCTCACCGCACTGTCTCAGGTCACCGTGGCCATCTACGTCTTCTGCAAATCATTTCCAAGCAGTGATAGGAGGCTGCTCCAGGCAGCAATATTGCTCTTCATCCCTGGTATCCTTAAATGCTTCGAGAAGCCCTGGGCTCTCAATAGAGCTAGCATTAATAGCCTTGTCAGCTCCGGTGAGCCTATTCGGGGGCCAACAGATACGCTGGTAGACCGCACTCCTTTTAACCTATTTGTGGACCTTACATCTCCTTGTACGGATGATCGGATCAGGATGCGACAGCTCTTCTTAGCAGTTGATGAAAAGTATGTCTATCGTATGCTGCACAGTTGGCTCTCTGATACCTTCCAACTCCTCTACACCAAAGAAAAGATGTTCTCCCGCAGCAAAATATTTCAATCCTCACCTGGTTACATTTGCAGTGCTCTTCTCCGTCAATTAGCTATGTACCTTCCATATGCAGCCATAGCCCTCTTCCACCATAGTCACAGAGAAGCTTACAGTGAAGACGATGTCAACGTTACATATGTCTTGCTCTCTTGTACTGCTGTCCTGGAGCTTTTCAGCGTTTCCCTAAACAGCAACCCAAGGGTCCGCGGAGTTTCATGGTTATCAACAAAAATGAAGCCTTATCATGATATGGTTTCGCAATACAACCTTGTAGGACTCCTTGTCCGCAACAGGAAGCATCCCAAGATGACGAGTATCGTCAAAGTCTTGGGATGCGCCGACTTCCTTCAGCAACATTGGCGCATGAAGTCTTGCTTCTCATCCTTCAGCATTACAAAGTTAGTGCTCCAGTATGTAAAAAATGGGTGGAAGTACAAAATAGAAGATGTTTCTACTTACAGGAAGTTCAATGACAACAGGGGCCAGTATACTCTTGAATGCCAAGGATGCTACCAGGAACTGGGCTGGAGCTTAGAGGGTGCATTCGATGAGAGTGTTCTTCTCTGGCATCTCGCCACGGATTTCTGCTACTACAAGGGTGCATCTCATTCCCACCATGGATCGCAGTGCACACATGATTCATGTCCTCATGCTTGGTGCCGAAAGTCTGGCCGTCACAAGAGGGCTATCCAGTGCAGAGAAATGTCTAACTACATGGCGTACCTGCTGTATGTGAATCCTGAGATGTTAATGGCAGGCAGCAGAAGGAAGCTTTTCACAGATGCTTATGAAGAACTGGAGGAACTGAAGGGCATCATCATCCAGGGAGACAAGCAACCTCCCAAGGAAAGAGAGCTTACACAGAGGATAATTGCTGAGGTGGGTGGTGGAGGTACGGGTACCCAACACCCCCAGGGAGGAATTGTCCGTGACGCTTGGAGAATTTCCAAAGTGTTATCGGATCTCCCTGAAGACAAGATGTGGACTGTGATTGAAGGCGTGTGGGTGGAGATGCTGTGCTTCTCTGCCGCTAGATGCAGAGGGTACCTGCACGCCAAGGGTCTGGGCACAGGCGTGGAGTACCTCACCTATGTCTGGCTCCTATTGTACTACATGGGGATGGAGACTTTGGCAGCCAAACTGCAGAGGGTGGATCATCATCGCCATCACCATCGCAACGGAGGAGGGCATGGGGATGGCCCATCAACTTCTGGTGTCAGCAGGGCCACCACTGCCCAAGAGGCAGCTCCCGGTCCTTCAAGATCAAGTGGCGGCGCCTCCGAACAAGAACTTGCCACCGGTCAATCCGCCGGTTACCATGACAGTGATGGCATAGTGGAAGAAATCGTCTGATTCACTATGATGATCCTGGGTGCCAATCCGTCTCTGCTTCGCATTGCTCTGTTTGCTTTTATATGTGTGATAGTACCTTTTTTTTCTTCTGTTGCTTAATGGTGCTATGCGTGTTTTGTTGGTGCCGTTTCTGCTATTTAGTCCCTTTCTGATGCTGAATTCAATAAAGAGTGCGCAATGTCGCGTGTTTTGGAGCCTCCTTCCTTTTTCTCTATCCTGTACCGTGAATATATATTACTGAAGCACCATTCTTCTTACTGATTCGGATCTCTAATTTACAAGGGAGACAGAGGTTTTGTGCATTGTTCATTCAGTTCCCCGTCATAGGTTAGTTTCATCAGTTCCTCCTATTGTTTGTGCCTCACCCACCGGCTACGTGAAAGATGGGGTTTTCTTTCATGCTCGTTCGTCAAAAGAGCAACCCACGGTTTCTAATTAACTGTTGGTGCAACAAATTAGTCCGAAGAACATCGTTCTTCTGACAGAACAAGGTGCGCTCTAATAAACGAGGTACTGTATGCATCAATAACAAATTCAATCCAGTGAATGTGACACATAATGTTTGCATAAATAAAACAAGAGACATAGCATTTTCACCTAATTAGGCCAGACCGTTGAGGTGATTACACTTATTCATATCGAAATTGTGAACTTGAATTGAGGAGCGGTAATTCCAGGAGATACATAACCAACTGGGAGCACTTTTTTTGGGCTTCACGGAGAAACAACTCCTATTCCAAATCAATATCCCATACTGATATTCGAACATTATTTCTGATCACGAGCCTGCACAGTTGACACGTTCCAGGTTAGAAGCTTGAAAAGTGTAGCACTGTAAGCATCCAATCCTTCTCTGATTACTAAAGATAATTCTGAATTTCAAAATTACATGTGTTTTAGGCACTATTGTCGTAATGCGGGATTTTCACCACATTCAAGTGTTTAAAATATCTAATGCGGAGTTTAAAGTATCTGTTTTAGGCTCTATTGTCGTAATGCGGGATTTTCGCCACATTCATGGGTTTGTAGGAGTAGGATACACCATCTATTTTCGGATTGGAAAATATAATAAATCTCGAATTGGACCAAATTAATTTAGCTTGGTGCCGCTTTAATTGTACATAAAAAATATTAACAAGGTTAATTTGCCAGAAATGTGACAAGAAAATCCATTACCTTGACGAGCCTATAAAATCAATATGTAGAGGATAGCGGTGCAAATTTTCATATAACTTCTTAAGCCTGTAAGAACCAGAAGCCCGTGGTTAGGATGATGTTGTTTAATATACGTGGTTTTGGCATAATATATATGTGAGTATGTGTACATACATCTCTAGGCAGTACGGAATGTTTCTCAGCAAAAAAGCCCTGAGCTTGGTGGACAGAATGTTATATCAAAACTGAATATATGGGATAGAGTAGTATATTTTCACCGAAAGCGATGTATAAAGGCAAAACAATAATTAATTTGTACTTCAGAAAAATAATTTAGTCTTAGTAAAGATCTATAATATATGTTCTCCATAGTAGGGTTGGCCAATCAAATAGTAAATTTTTTTTTTGGAAAATACCTAGTTGGGTGATTCTACTTTAGCTCTACAATACCTGACTCTTTTACAATATCGTGCTAAGAACGATGCCTCGATGTCCTCCCTGCTTGAGGCTAGCCCGATGATCTTCAATTCCATAGGGCTTTACTTGGTGACATTTATGAACTAAGTGGATCCATTTGGTTAGTAGGTTGATGTTGATCAATCAGACTCGGGTGCTAGATACGTTCCGATAGAGATTAACTACCAACAGTATCTTCACCATGAGGTCCATCTACGCAGATCTTACAAACTTTAGGCCTATTTTTCACAAGAAGCATATATGGAAAATAGAAGTCCCTTCTAAAATACGAGTTTTTAAATTATTTTTCCAGAGGGAGATAGCTCATACCAAAGATAATATTGCAAAACGTAATTGACATGGTATGAAAAGAATGTCGTTTTTGTGATCAAGAGGGAACAATTCATCATTTATTCCTGTCATGCCAGTTTACTACCTTGATTTGGTGCACAATTCAGGTTACATACAATTTACCACCACCAACAAGTATACCTATTATTTTTTTTGGAAACTGGTTACGTGGTGTATACCATAACCTGAAGAGTCAAATTTGTCTAGGAGATCGTGTCATTCTTTTAGCAATTTGGAATAGCCGGAATGAGTGTTTTTGTAAAGATCATATGTTCCTATTTTTTGCAGATCTTCAGAGCTATGTGGTCAATCCGTATGTGGTCATAACTTCAGCGCATGGACGCCTGGAAGCTTGTTTAATCATATGGCTAGGGAGCCAATAATAGATTATGTGGTTGAGTTTTGTGTTATCGTTCGTGACCGGATGTAGTCATGTTTTTATTTGTCTTTTTTTAGTACCCAGTAACTATAAATTATTCATGTTTAATAACATGGTTGCAACAGATGATGCAAGGGACGGGGTATTCCTCTTTTCCCAAAAAAAGTCAGGACAGTACATGTACAACCCATTAACTATGTTTGGGTCAAAACTGACAGACCTGGTACATGGATAGATCAAAGTTGAAACCCAATGCAATAAATGTCTTTTATAGGTAAGCTTGGAGTATTTTTTTATCAAACCAAATTCTACCAAATTCAGAAGCTTGCATACTTCAAGATAAGTATTGATATTGAGAACTGGTCTGAATTAAATCAATCAAATGCATGTTGGCAATACAAAGACACGTGAACAGTAAACCTCGATTGTTCTAATAAATAATAAAATCATATGCATTATGAACATGTATGTAATGTAGTCCCACCATGAATACACCCATCCTCTTAACTGGCTTCATCAAATTATGCCTGAAAATAAAATTCATAATGAAAGAAGATACCGATTGTATATCTATGGCTTATATCTCATAAATTTTTGGGATAACTAATGTGCAAGTAAATATAAAAGTAGGTATTTGGATGCATGTTGGCTCTGTAGGGGGTTTTCGGTAACAAGTGTGTGGCAGCGAGTGCGAGGGGGTTGCTGGACTACACCCTAGATATGCATTTCCAAGGTGAGTCTCCGAGTAGGATCACGGGCACCTTTGTCATCCACATTCCTGCAACCAAAGTAGTCGTCGGATGCAACCTACAACCTTCACACTTGGGAATTAGGGTGTGCTCGGTTGCTATCATTCAACCCATACATGCCTCGCGTATGCAAAACGACCTGTTGGTTGCGTCAGCTACACCATAATCGTGGCCCACATGCTTCTTAAAGCAGCCCTAGGCCAACATGAGAAGGTACAGACGAATCAGCATTTTATTAGAGTCAGGCTCCGGTGGCTACAACATGGCACGAGGCAGCACACTCTGGTGGTCATAACTCCACACTCTACCTCCTTCACCTCCCAAAACCCCATTCCCTCACCAGCCCTTCATTTCCATCGATGGTCATCTCTGCTCCACCACCATGCCGCCTGAATCCTTGCGCCCCTAAAGTAGTGCTCACTTCCTATGGCTTGCTTGCATTGAGGCAAGGAGCCTCAAGCCTGGTGATTTGGGTAGGATGCTGAAGTCCTCTTCCCCCATCTGCAGTAAGCTGGGCTCAACATGTCTTGAGCCTCCATATGCGATTGGTACCTCGAATGCAACCAGTAGGATTTCTATTGTGGCGGCGGGGACATTTATAGCAGCGGAGGCGGGGACTTTGATTGCCGGTGCGGCGACCACAATGGAAGTGGTGGGGATTATTCTTTGGCTTGGACAATAGCAGCTCCACCTCCGTCTGTCACTCTGTGTTTCTCCAAACGCAGTATTGCTTGCATTGTTCCTTACATGTAGAATGGGGGAAAATGGCGGGGGATTGGATATACAGTAAGGGTTTGTTAGGCCTATTGACGACACTTTCTGCTCCACCACTGGCGACAATGCTATTTTCTAGGCGAAGGTACGCGATTTGGGTTGATCCATAGATTCGATTGATTGTGGTAGGCAATGTTCATATGAATCCGCATATTCGACTGGATTTCATGCTTATCCATCTTGCTAATGCATTTGTCTTGGATTGGATTCATTATGAACTGCATTAGTGTTGGATCATACCAATTTGCATGTTCATGATTATGCTTCATTGTGCAATGCCTTTGTCTTGGATCAAGTCAATCTTTATGTCATTGGTTATGCTTGATTGTGCACTGAATTAGTCTTGGATCATACAAATCTGCATGTGCATGATGACGCTTCATTGTGCAATACCTTTGTTCTAGATCAAGTCAATCTGCATGCCCTTGGTTATGCTTTTATTATGCTATGATTTTAACCTTGATCATATCGTCTACATGTCCTCGCTTATGCTTCGTTGTGCACTGAATCAGCCATGGATCATACCAATTGCATGCCCATGCTTATGCTTTATTGTGCAGTGCTTCTGGCTTTACATGTCCATGTTTTTGTTTCATTGTGAAATTTCAGTATTATGAAATTACATTCCCATTAGAATATTCATTGACAGATAATAAAAAAGGAAAACTCTAATTCGGTATCTTTTCTAATCACCAATATCTGCATACTTGACAAGGTGATAGGAACCTGGTGGGATGTCATGGGAGTGGCTGCCATGCACCACCAAGCTTCCAGAATGTGCTCCCATTCAACCACTGGGCAATGAAACCCGTAATGCCAGAGAGGAGTGAAGTGGTGGCGGCATCTCTGCACAAGCATCGTCGTTGAACCAAGGTTGGACACAAGCCGGGAGAAACGGTGTCATGCCAGTTCTTACTCAAAAGCCGCTCAAGGACTGGATGACAATCTCCCTTGTCTTCGCATGCCGGTGGCTGCCTACCAGTGGTGTGACAATGGGTGCAGGTGGCCTAGTTCAGCGGCCAGGTGGTATTTTTTCGATATTAAAGCTAGTTCTGCCGGAAGCAACACATTGCTTAGGAAGACGCCCATGACTTCCAGATGATGGTCTGGGGCTTTAAGGTGAAGATCTACAATGATGGCACCTCTGTATGCCAGCCTTGCTCACGGCTAGCCGCCGAGATTGGCTACTGGACTATGTAAGTAGTAGTGCCATATGTTGTTCAACTGCTAGTAGTGTAGATTCTTATCAGGAGTTGAAACCCCTGATGTTACTATGTTGTGCAGGGGCATGTGATTCCCTTGTTATCTTGTAACTTGTTATTTTGATTAGGGTTTGGAACCCCTAAAGTTAGAAACATGCCCCTAATTAGTGTCACCTTCAATCGTGTTGTGGCATTTGAATCGTGTTGTTTTGTACTTCTTGACTCGTTATTTAGCGGAGATGTGTTGCATTGACATAGCAAGTTCACCAAATTTCTAATATATTTTTCATTCATGTCCATGTGATTTCTGCATGACAGATTATTTAAGCTATCAAAATATATCAAATGTTGGTCATCATGCATGAAACCATAAGTAATATTGGAGCAAACAGCTTTCCGCTTTCCCTATACCCTACCCACCCAATCCTCGTACACATATGTACTACCTTATTTGATTTATTCTAATGCTCATCATAGAGAAAAGGTCACAGAACCCGTAACAACTAAAATAAGGTACACAATTCTATACACTTCGAACTTAGATAGAAAGCATGACCTTTTAACTCGGTCAAAATTTCAAGCCAACACTTTTGAATTTAAAATAAAGCATTTCAAAATTTTAACACACATTTGGGATTTTACTCTTATGCAGGAAAGTTATAATGCATCGTTTCTTGTGGCAAAGCTAAAGAGTCGTCTAGTATAATGGATGTTAATGTTGTGCATGCAAGTGCAATTATCCGTAATGTCCCTATTAAGCATATTTATATATTGATTTAATAGCAATTTCCCGTATGCCATTTCACATGTACACGACCATTCATCAAGTTAAATTTGCTTATATGGCCAGGTTTTCATGCACTAATACAAATGTGAGCTACATACACATGTAAAAGCTTGTTCTATTGTAGCGAGAGTAGACAAATCATATGAGGTAGTACACTATAGTTATAACATTGCATAATCCCATTACTTGGCGAGGATAGCTACTCTATTGAACCTATATACTTAAGTCGGCCAAAAGGCCAAAGCATACATTACATCAACAAAATAGGTCGTTCAACCGTAGCTAGTGGGTGCCAGGGCAAGTCCAGAATAAGCAATACCACTTAAGAAAATCTAGTACAAAAATTTAAATTGGTACCTACACTTATAGCCAGAGCAGCTGAAGAAATAAAATTATAAGCTAGCCTGCCGTACCTTGCTGAAGATATTGTCGAATGTTTCCATTAGAAACATACTCAAAACAGAGAAACCGTTTTTGCACCTCTGCCATCACATAGCTTCCCTTGTATTCCATCACTTCACCCTGTGTATCTGAACAATAGCCTTGAAATCTTACTATGTTCTCGAGCTTTGCCCTCATTAAACAGTTGATCTCATCCATGAATTGCTTATCAGAGAATTCATGCGCGTTGAAGATCTTCTTTACAGCGACCACCCAAATTTGCAAATCTCCTGTTTACTCATAGTGTTAGGATTTTGCTGCACGACAGAAAATGAGTGAAGGTAGTCAAGAGCATACCATACCTTGTACACAACTCCAAAACCACCACGGCCAATTTCGTTAGCAAAATCTTCGGTAATGAGTTTCAAAAGTCCATACGATAGCTTGATCGGCTCTGTATTTGGATCACTCAGTATGTCCTCCAGGGCTTCGAGTTCACGTGCTTGATCATCATCCATTCTATAACACAAAATACCCACGACTGGTTCTTCTTTCTAGATAAACAGAGAAAATACTTTGTAAAATGTAAAGAAAAGTGCATACATTGGTTCTTAATTAGTATGAGCCCGTACAAAATGGTATCAATTTATCCAGTGAAACTACAAAGTTCTACAACATAGTTCAAAAATGATCGTCTCAACTCGGGGCAGCAATTATCATTTTGCACATCAAGACTAGGATTAGGACCACTGTTATGAGAGATGTTAGGAAAAGTTATGCAATAAATAAAGGACGCACTGTACAATGACTATAACTCAGTTGAGGACACAATCATGTTGTTCTCTCATAACAATTTGAAGACACTATACAGGATTACAAGTGTAACTAAACGTCCAAAACAAGATTGGCCTAAAATGTAAATTGGATGTTTCCTTTTTTTTCCGAAAGGAGGTTGAACCCATGGCCTCTACATCGAGTGATGCACACATCCATAATTGGATGTTTCCTAAAAGAGAAGACGCGCCTTCTGAACAAATGACTTCACATTAAAGATACAAGTACTGCACTATTCCCAGCAAGATTCATATTTCCCTAATCAACACTTACTTTTTGGACAGTATGTTGCCGTAACATGAATTTAGGCTATGAAAATACAGTTTGTAAACGAACATTGTTAATCTTTCGAAAAGAATTGTCGACAAAGTGAGGGGTCACCAACCTGAAAGAACTGCAGGTATACGGCTAGCTGCTAGCTAGGTTGCGTAGAAATGAAGAGAGGCAAGACGAGATTGGATCGAGCTACCTGCCTGGCAGGCTGCATATATACAAGATGAAGAGTCACGATCAGGTGTGAGTGTGATCTGTTGACTTTAGAATCAAGATTCTAAGACAGCAAACAGACTAGTTTGTTTACATCTGGCAGCTCAATTAATTCAAGTGTGGGTGGCGAGTACATATGTGACCCATGTGATGGCTTCCTATTAACACGTTAATGGTCACTAGACTATGCAAAAAATACTGTCATTGTCACGGTAATCATGGATTAGTCAGCGCCGATGACGATGTTATGTTTTGAAAATTATTCTGAGGATTATTTAAAAAAAAAAAGGATAACACCATCAACCTCTGCATCGAATGATCTATGCAGCCAAAAATATTATGTAATGATCTCAAGCGAATCTTAACACCGACGCAAACGAATTGCCTTGCAGAAAAACAAAATCAAAAACAATATTAGTCCATTCAAAAAAATTAATCTCTAAGGGCCTATCTGGATGTCATGAACAAATTGTGGGAAGTTTAGTACCACCTCACACGTGAAGGAGAGTTGAGACCCTAAGGGTTTCTCTTCCACATGCTATTGAAGCTTGAGAAGAGGAGTGGTTCCTAGGCGCTCCTCCTCCGCCACCCGGCTCACCCCGCCTGCATTGTGTCTCGTGATCGAGCTGAGCTCAGACCTATGCTACGCATACACTTAATTATTTTTTGCTGGTCAGGAATTAATTAGTTAGCAATTAATAATGGGTCATTAACGTATGCGCGAAGAATCTGAGACGTCAGATCATGGGTTGTTGCTGACTCAGGCGTGGGTCCAGCCCACGTCTCCCTCCATGACCAACTATATATTGGTGATGTCGGCAACCCTAGCCGTCACACAGATCAGATCGCATCTCACCATTAACTGAAGTTGCCTTGCCTCCAACGCTTCTTATTCCCTCCATCACCTGCATTTGAAGTTGCAATACTCATGGCCGCTGTTATTGCTTGCAGGATAATGCAGAATGCCAACGCTGCGTGTTCATGTGGTGGTGATATAACCGTGCTCATCTTTCGGTAGGTAAACCAGCCCGAGCATTATGCATTATTGTTCATCGATCAGTAGGTTGAATCGTCATACTCGGTCAACCGCGCGCCAAGCATTCTGTATGATTGTTCATCCATCGGTGGGTTGAATCATCGTAATCCGTCAACCCCTCGCCATGCATTATGCATTATTGCTCATCCATCAGTAGTTGAATCATCGTACTCAATAAACTATATATGCACCAAGCATTCTTTATTAGTGGTCATTAGTTAGTCGGTTGAATCATCGTACTCGGTCAACCCCGGCCGCGCCATGTATTCTGCATTATTGTTCATTGATCAGTGGTTGGAATCATCGTACTAGATCAACAGCCGGCCGTGCATTCTGCATTATTGTTCATCCACCGGTTGGTAGACCAGCCCGTAGTATTCATTTCGCAGATCAAAATGGCATAGTAACGCAAGTCCAGCGATGGTTGCTTTATTAATTTAAAGCCGGACGCTTCTAGCATCTTCGTTCCAAAAAAAAACCGCAAGTCCAGCGAACATCTTGTCTTACAAATAGGTGAAACACGAGTCCTGAGTAACCACAACCCAAGCCACCCTTCTGCTCGTAGTATATAGAAACAAAAAATGACTTCTACCACCAGCAACCGTGGCCGAAGGACCCTGCGTGTCCTGTCCCTTCTTTGCGACTAGCCACATTGAGCCATTCACTGAGCTTGCCATTCGCCTCGCCGCATCTAGGCCAAACGCCGTTGTGAGACCAACCATCGCAGTCACACTGACGAATGTATCCGTCGTCCAATCCGTGCTGGAGCGACGACTACACCGGCGTAATCCAGGAGCTATCTGTTGTGATTAATGAAGCCTATCAATTTAACTTGTCGTGGTGCGAGAGAATGAGTTGACAAGGGGTCAATCGTCAATGAGCCAAGATCGGAGGAGCATAGAAGATACAGTGTCAAGATTAGGAAGAGATTGTTAGCAATAATCTTGAATTTGTAGTACATGTAAAAGTGCAACTCCAATATACATCATCTATTGGTGTTCCACTTTTATATCTCCAAATTTGCATCATATATTGAAAATGCTCTAACGACTTATTTCACATAGTAGCCCACAACAGGTGAAAAACTGGTGAGGACCGAGCCGTCAGATCAGGTTCCTATGGAATCGAGACCATCTCTATCTGAACACAAATTTGAGCCCAGTTTTCAAACCATAACTCAGAAATGAGGTGAAGTTGTAAATCAGAATTTCATATACAGTAAATTATTCCAAGAAATCTGTCAAATGCACTACATACAACCTATCACTGAAACAGAAAACAAACATCACAACATCGTAATTATGCACGAAACGGAGTGTTTAATTTTTATGTAAGTATGGTAAACATGGTCTATCTTTACTGGTGTTGTTTGAGGGAGAGGAGCGTCTTGAAGATGCCCACTAGAACACCAATCACGGTGAAGACCGTGACAATTGCTTTGAAGTTGTTGTAGACAAACTTGTGCACCTTGATCCACATCCACCTCTTGACTTTATAGTGCTCAATGTGTGTCAAGATGCGGACGTAGGAGTTGCCGACAGACAAGTGCTTGGTAAGGCTCTTGAAGAACTCAAGAATCTCCTTGTTTGTGAGTTCTCCTTGCACAATATGCTTCGTTCGTAGCTCATGCACATCCTCCTCCCGGTCCATGAGCATCGAAAGGAGGGCGATGTACGAGCAGACGGCCATCTCTTCAACATCACGTTGATTCCCTGAGGTCATGCATACCTCGAAGGCCGCCATGTTTACAAGCCAACATGCACTTGTACTGCTTAGCACCAGTGGCGTCAGAAAAAGCTCACCGAAAAGGGGTCCTTTCCTGATGCCGATTTCTGAGAACCTTCCTGTCTCGATGGCTTTCAGCTTGATGCCAATTTCTGCAAGCTCGATGGCACTTGTAGATGTTGACATTGCTTGTTTGTTGGCCGACGGTATATGTCTTTCTATATGTCCAAGGCTAGGCTCAGAAGTCGTTCGGGCTTTCGAACGACACAACATTGAAAATGCTTGACTAATGCAAGCTATCTTGCTGGTTATTTGGGCCTTCTTGCTAACTTTGATGGCCGTGTTACTGTTTGTTTTGTAGAAATGGAGGAGACCAAGGAGATGAGGTGGCCTGCGGTACTCTTCATCCAAGTCTGAAATGATTTCTTCTGGTCCGGCTCCGGTATGATACCCACGGTTTGTGAGAGCATCTCCTACCCTTGAAACTGTCTTCTTCACTAACACAGACACAGACACGGACCTAAAGTTGAGAAGGGTTTCTAGAACCAGCCAGGGGAGCTGATTCTCTAGCAACATTACATCATTATAGATATGTTGTATGTTGGAGTGAAAAACACATACCAACTCTGGACATGGGAGCTGATCCCTATGAACAATAAGTATAATAAACTCCAGCAAGAAACAGGCATCATAGAACATCATAGCCGCAAAGTTAGCATCGCTGATACCTGCAACCGCATCGTTAGCGTAGAGGCGGCGGGCCTCGTGCATAACCAAGGTGACAGACCCATAAATCTCCTCAAGTGAGTGGCCTGAATTGCCGATGAAGTGGTGGGCAGCAACGTGCTTTACCTTTTCCATCTGCCGGAGGTGGGGTGCGCCGTGGTGGTAAGGGCCGATTGCCACGACCCTCGGGACGATGTACTGGCTGTCGACGCGTAGGCTTGCAGGGAACCTATGCATCTTCTCTTCTCTCTTGTTGAAGTCAACCTTGAACTCCTCTGCTGCTTTCCTCAAGTATTCCTTCTCAACCGGAGCCGGAGCCGTACCCGGTACTGATGCTTCTACAAAGTCCATGCCCTCACTAACTTGCTTGGGGCTACAAATATCTGTGATCTCAGAGGAGAAAGCAGCCTTAAACTCTTCAGCTGCTCTCTTCAAGTAGTCCTCCTCAACCGCAGCCACTACTTCTTCCACATCCTCAACCACTGAATCTGCCGGCACGTCGCAGCTACGAGTAGCACAGAGAGCTGCCATCTAACAAGTGGCTGCGACTACCTACCCACTGCTGCCATCTAACAAGTGGCTGCGACTACCTACCCACTGCTGCGTCTCTGATGTTTGCTACTGATAGTTAGATAGTCAGAATTGCGACACCGATGAAGAAAAGCCGTAGAAAATAGCACGGTTACAAGACGAAAAACAAAACTGCAGGCGGGCGGGCGGAGTAACGAGCTAGATGCCGTCTCGACTGTCCTATCTTGTGTACATATATTCTGAGGCTTCTCAAGACATGGACGCTTGAGCTGAAAGACTCTACATATATACTAATGCAAATGAGATTAGCTTTTCCACTACAGGACAGATTTATAATCTAAATCGGAACAGACATTCTTTAGCTAGCTAGTCCTCATCAACATGGTAGTCCTCAGTTGTTTTTCTGAAGACAAGACACCAACCAAGAACCAACCACCCTTTTTTCTTAGAGAATTGCTAATTCTCAGTTGTTTACCTGAAGATATTTTGTTGTTTTGCACCACTTGCATCAACGGTATGTGGCCGGAGTAGATATAAATTGGTTTAGCCAGTTTGCTAATCCCTACCATGTAGTGTAAGTTTATCTGAAGAGAGACAAGAAGATTTGTGCAAAATTTTATGGATTTCATGGAATTTCAGTATGGGCCTGCACAGTAAGTATTGCTTACTTAGGTCAGTCAAGAGTGGCCATCCCCAGCCGGCCCAGCCGGAGCCTCCTCCTGCAAACCTAAACCCTAAATCCTAAACCTTATGCTCCGCGACGTCACCTGTCGTGGCAACGAAGAGCGGCGATGTCGTGACCTGGCTTTTGTGGGGCGATCCATCACCGGGCGCTGACAGCAACTAGGTGGAGCGTGACTGAGAGGGGGCAGAGAGATGCCCGAAAGGAAAAATGAGCTCACATCGGGTGAGCAGGGGAGATGGGCTAGGCCCAAACAAGCCTGTGGCCCGCCTAATAACGACTAGGCGTCCATTGTTTACTTGTTTACCTACAATTCATATTCCCATAGCAGCCCACAGCACGTGCAAAACAGGCAGGGACCGAACCGTCAGGTCTGCTTTTTCTAGAACAGAGACTGTATCTATCTCAACACAATTTTGAGCCCAGATCTCAACATAAATAAAGTGAAGTTGTAACTCAATTGCAGGCACAGTACATTATTTGAAGAGATCTCTTATACAAACAATCTATCAAATGCAGTACATACAATGCATCACACCGTTCGTCACTCTTAAAACAGAAAAACTAACACCACGCCGTCGTAACTAAGCAGGAAAGCGGAGTATTTTTGTACTTAAAGAAGGGTAAACAAGCATGGTCGGACTTTACTGGTGTTGCTTGAGAGAGAGTAGCGTTTTGAAGATGCCCACTAGAACACCAACCACGGTGAAGACCGTGACAATGATTTTGAAATTGTTGTAGATGAACTTGTGCACCTTGATCCACATCCACCTGTTGACCTTGTATTGCTGAATGCGTCTCAGGATGCGAAGGTAGGAGCTGCTAACGGACAGGTGCTTTGTAAGGCTCTTGAAGAACCGGAGAATCTCTTTGTTTGTGAGTTGTCCTTGCACAAGATGCTTCGTCCGTAGCTCGTGTACATCCTCCTCCCGGTCCATGAGCATAGAAAGGAGAGCGAGGTATGAGCAGACAGCCGTCTCTTCTTCACAATCAAGATCCCCTGATGTCGTGCATAGCTCGAAAGCTGCCATGTTTACAAGCCAGCATGTCCTTGTACTGCTTAGCACCAGTGGCGTCAAGAAAAGCTCGCCAAAGAGGGGTCCTTTCCTGATGCCGATTTCTGTGAAACTTCCTGACTTGCTGGCTTTCAGCTTAATGCCAATTTCTGCAAGCTCGATGGCACTTGTAGATGTTGACATTGAACCATGTGTTTCCTCAGGCTTCTTCTTGTCGGACGGTATATTTCTTTCCATATTGTCGATGTTAGGCTCAACAATCGATCCAGATTTTACACGATTCAATGTTGAAAATACTTGATTAATGTGGGCCTTTTTGCCGACTTTGGTGGTGGTCTTGCTGCTTGTTTTGTAGAATCGGAGGAGACCAAGGAGATGAGGCGGCCTGCAATACTCTTCATCCATGTCTGAAAGGATTTCTTCTGGTCTGGTTTGATGCACATGGTTTGTGAGACCATCTCCCATATTTGAAATTTTCTGCTTCACTGGCACGGATCTGAAGTTCATGAGGGTGTCCACAACCAGCCAGGGGAGTTGGTTCTCCAGCAGCATTACATCATTATATATATGCTTCGCACTCGAGCGAAAAACGCGTTGCAACTCTTGACATGGCAGCTGCTCCCTGTTAACAATAAGCATAAACTCCAGCAAGAAACATGCATCGTAGAACATCATAGCTTCAAAGTCAGCATGGCTGATACCTGCCACCGCGTCATCCGTGTACAGGCGGCGAGCCTGGTCTGCAACCTTGACGACAGCCCCAAAGACCTCCTCAATTGAGTGGCCCGATCTTATGATGAAATGGTAGGCAGCCACATGCTTCACCTTCTCCATCTGCCGAAGGTGTGGTGAGCCGCGGTGGTAAGGGCCGATGGCCACGACCCTCGGCAGGATGTACTGGCAACCAAGACCGCGTAGGCTTGGAGGAAACCTATGCATCTTCTCTTTTCTTTTGTCAAAATCAACCTTAAATTCCATCGCTTCTTTATTCAAGTACTCCTCAACCGGAGCAGGAGACAGTACTGCTTCAGCAAAGCTCAAGCCCTCATCAACTTGCTCGTGGCTGCAGCTAGGAATGTCATGCACATCTGTGATCTCTGTGGAGAAAGCTGCCTTGAACTCTTGAGCTGCTTGCTTCAAGTATTTCTCATCCGGAGCAGGCACTGCTTCTGCAGAATTCATGGTCTCCGCCGTCGAAATATCTTGCTGGAGGCTACGGTGGACAGTCAAGAAATCACCCTCGGTCTCCTCGGTTGCTTTCTTCAACTTCAAGTACTGCTCAACCCGAACCAGTACTTCTCCTGCAGAGTCCATGGCCTCAACCATCGAATCAGCTGGTTGGACCTGCAGATCGCAGCTACGAGTACCAGAGAGATCTGCCATCTAGCTTAGCTCTGGATTGCTGGATTAATTGCGGCTATGTACCAATTTCTTCTTCTCTGATGTTTAACACAATGTTAAACAGAAGTGTTTTTGATTGGCAGAAGCGCAGTACTTGGATCATGAGTTTTGTGTGGATGTACTCTAGAACTGTACAAATGCGAAAACAAGTTTTGTTTCATCCAACTTCTGGATCCAATGTGAAAGCATAAATCTCAAAAGTAAAAAATATATATCTACACGAACTGTATGAACTATAAAAGGCTGGTTCTGAAAGTGTTGATCTAATTAAGAGCTGGAGAGCTAACCTGGAAGACCCAATAATACAGTGTTACTTCACAGGGAAAAGATCCAAGTAGGAGAAATACACAAGAGGAAATTAGATAGACCTACCGGTACCAGGTTTTGCTCCCTATAAATGAATAGATGGTGGCATGCTAGTCACTTCCCGAACGTGAGCAAGTACGAACCAGACATGTTGACTTTGGAATCAAGACCAAACAGACTAGTCTCTAAATATTAAGCAACTTTATTTAAAGGTAGGTGATGGTGTAGACATATGATTGCTACTAATTACCACGTTAAGGAGCATTAGACTATCATTGTTATTATTAATCAACTATGGTGTAGACCCTTCCTTCCTGATTGGTTTTCTTTGGGCTCCTCTAATCTAAGGTGAAAGCATATAACAACGAGATACATACAGCCAAATCCAAGCGTATATAAAATTACTCTCTCTAGTTTAAATTCTGGCATATATAGTGGGCGAAGTATCTGGTGAAAGCCAGATTTCAGTGAAAATCTCGAAACTTGCTCCGGGCCATCCGAGCAACAAGGAACGGCATTTATCTGGCGTGGGATTCTAACCAGCCACTTAAGGCGAATTAACTAATAACCCCCTTCTTTCTGTTACCCAGCAGGTCCTTACGCTTGGACCTCGCGAAAAAGTTTTTTTTACCGGTGCCGGATGTACTGCTGTGCAATCCACCATCCATTAGTTTATCAAGATTCGTGCAGTCTGATAAGTATAAACATGTAAATTATTATACCACTGAAATACACAAGTGGAGCCCACTAGTGTGCAGCATTTTGCAGGTGAGAGTGGGTTGGATCGCTACATTCATTCTAAAGTGTTCTCTCTCCCCAATCAAACTAGTTGTATTTTGTTTTATGGTCACATTTCAAATGGCTAATAACTTATGAACCAAATTTCTACTTATGAAATATTTTATATATTTGAATTCCTAACGCTAAAGCAAGACAAAACTTGACTATAATTCAAACGAGTTTCAGAAAACTGATATCACTCATTCAAAAACCTATTTCATTCATTTCAATAAACTATTTCACTCATTTCAATAAACAGATTTTACTCACTCCAAACAAACTATTTCACTAATTGATAATACATATTTTACTCATTTACAAAACACATTAGATTCACCCATAGAGAACTGATTTCACTCATAAAAGATATAGATTTTAAAACTATATTTCACTCGTTTCAAGAAACTAATTTCAGAAAAACATATTACACTCACTCAGTTTAAAAAAAATGATTTCACTCGTTTCAAAAATAGATTTCATACCTTTCAGAAAAGACATTACTATCATTTGCAATACTAATCTCACTATGAATTAATGAAATATATTGAAATGTATTCCACTCATAAAAAATATCAGTTTCAAACACTCAAAAATCAGATCACGGGAAAAATTGGTTTTATTTCACTTTTATTGGAATAACTTATTTCACTCATTTCAGAAAACACACTGCACTCATTTACAAAATATAGATTTCACCCATTTCACTAGTTTTAGAAAACACATTACACTCATTTTCAAAAAGCGTATTACACTGATTTCAGTAGTTTCCAAAATAAGTATTTCAGAGAACATATTACACTCATTTCACTCGTTTCAAAAAACACATTACAGTCGCTCAATTTAAATACTATAGTTCACTTGTTTCAAAAAACTGATTACACTCATTACAAAAGATAGATTTCAGTAGTTTCAGAAAAACACATTACAATGAAAAACTACTCCCTCCGTTTCTAAATATAGGTCTTTTTGGATATTTCAATATGGACTACATAAGGATGTATATAAACATAGTTTAGAGTGTAGATTCACTCATTTTGCTCTGTATGTAGTTCATATTGAAATCTCTAAAAAGGCTTATATTTAGGAACGGAAGGAGTACAACAATTTGGATAACCCATTCAATTAATGGTTGTTACTGATGAGTAATTACAATACTAGTTGCAGTTCTGCTATATATATGGACCTGGGCAAGTAATGGATACATATCAAAACCAATTGAATTGCTCACACAATGGGGAAGCACATCAAGCACAATGCCCAACTTTTTGTTTTGCTTTCCATGGTTCTTCTAAGTTGCCTTGTTTCTTCAGTCGTACAAGGTAATGAACAATTGTAAATAATTATTTCATGAAATTTCAGTGTTCATCCTTATGTTTAAAGTTTGTTTCGTCAACCTTGAGTACTCACCCCTTGGAAAGATCTAGAGTGGTTTTCTATACATAGGCATTATCTATATGTTCATATGCAAAATGAAATTACCTTCATGTCAAGATGATATAAATTTCTTTGATTTTCACTTCAGGACAGAGCATTGACGACAAGGGGAGCAGCACAATGGCCATACGGCCTAACGATGAACCCGACTGTGTGAGAGAGACGAAGTTGAAGTGGCCGCGGAAACGACAGTACTGCTGCAACTATTTTGCATATACTGGTCCATGCTACGATGACTGTACTGTCTGCAAAGCCCATTGCCCGTGATTCAATACAATTCCCATGAATAGTTTTCATGTAATAAGGAAGAGATGATATGCAATAAGTTTTCCTATCAATATTTACTTTTCCAATTGCTAAAGTGAATAAGGATATGATTTCCTAAATTATTATGGTGCTTGTACTTATCCCTATCAACTGTTTTATCAATAAATACATTTTTTGTGCAACGGAGACACATCATTGGCACTACAGTGCAACGTAACAAAGGGTGGCCAGGATGGTGGTCCATGGACCACCCTAGAATTTTTTTCACTGGCTTACTTGGGTGTACTCGAGCCGAAGAAAGCCCTGAATAGGATTGTTTTTGCAAGATAAATATTAAATTTATCTGTGTTAGCACAGATAAAGATGTAATTTCTAAATTATTATTGCCCTTGTACTTATCTATATGGACTATGTTTTTGAAGAAAATACTTTCTTTTGTGCAATGGAGACATACCGCTAGCACTTCAGTGCATTGGCGTAACAAGGGGTGGCTAGGATCGTGGTCCATGGACCACCCTGGGATTTTTCCATTGGCTCACTTGGGTGCACTGGTGCACTCCCCAAAAAAGTGAAAGCACAACTGTGCTAGCTGGTTTTTTTCTTCGGATTTTAATTTTTTGTCCTTGTTTTTTATTTCTGGTTTTCCTGTGAAAAAAGTTCATCCAAACCTGTTAAGATGGAATCTAGTATTGAATATCTCGATGCAAGAAACCCAATGGTCGAAACGATTCGTGATTTGGATGGATGGTTCGAGAGATAAAACGTTTTGAAAAAATTTGAATCTTAAAAAAAACTGAAAAACTCTTAGTTGTGACCATGGAGAAGGTGGGAGTGATATTTGCAAGGGCAACGAGGTTTCTTCAATAGAAACACCTTCAGCAAGGGAGTGACGCTCAAGTGTCGTCATCACAAAATCGAACCACCAAAGGCTAGAATCAACGATTTCACCCTGAAAAATAACTCTGAGCAAATTCGAGCAATGCCTTCAACAAGGTAATGACACAGAAATATCGCCATTGTCAAGTCAAACCAACTCGGGTTAGCCCTAAGTTTTCACTCCGGAGCTCGAGACCGAGAACCGGAGAAGCACCAACAAGTTGAAGGCAATCATGTGTTATCACCACCACTTTTTCAACATTCCGATAGCTACAAGCGTTGGTCTAAAAGTCCCACTGCCGCCGCTGCACAACCATACTCTTTTGTGTTAAGTTGTTGCCGTAGATTGCATTTCATGGCTGAAGGCAAACTGGCCAGAGTGAGTGCCGCCAAAACTCATAAAGGAGCCTACCGACTTGCAATGGTTTGAAGATGTGACATGCCAGCATCCATCAACTGCTTCAGAGATGAATGTTTTGATCAACTACTTTCCTAATATCTTTTCCAGAATCCACCTCCCATATGAAGCCAAGTTTTGATGCAAAGTAGTCTGTCCTCATGATGTTCTCTCTCTCACCCTGCTGTTCTAGTTCATCATCAGTAAAGAACATCAGCAGCGGGCAACCGCCAATTATTGAGCACTCAAGTGCTGCTGGAAGACAAGATAATGTTTTCAGAGTTGACACATTCTCGAGCTCCAGTTTAGTGCAATGCCTAAAGAGCTCGGTATTGAGTGGCAGGCCTTCTAATGCGCTGCAGTTCACAAGCTTAAAACATAGCAAATTTTCAAAATACAAACCCTCAAGTAGCCAACTTGGGTACGCGGCACAATTGTAACCCTCAATTTCGAGGCACTGAAGTTGGGAAGGCGGCATCAAACCTGCAATAATCTCCAACCGTAAACTATCCTGTACACTCGTGTCAATATTCGAACTCCAGACAAGGCACAGGGTTCCAAGGTGACTTTTCTGATATAGCTTAGAGTCTAGGGCCTCATTCTTTCCACTGACACTCTCCAGATTTCTGACACTTAAACTGCCTCCAAGCTCTTTCATGTAACCCAGACCCCTTCTGTTTTTGCACACAAAATTCTTTAAGATGTTGGAGCGAAGTTAGCTTGCCTATATAACAGATTTGAGGCAGAGCTACTTCATACATCCTGTATGACATATCACGGTACCCTTCAGGATGCCGTAGCTTGCTTAAATTACAGAGTTTGTCAGGCAAGCTCTTAACTTTTATGGTTTAGCTGAAGTAACTGTAGCTGATAAAGAGCACATAATGACCCAGGCAATTCGGCAATAGAAGTTTTGACAAGGTTCAAATGCCGAAGATGCTTCAGCACACCTACAGATTCAGGTAGCTTGCTACTATTGTAAAAGCACAAATGGAGCACACGTAGCTTCTTCAAGTATTGCAGAACCTGATGGAAAACATCACTTATATGATTATATCATCTGTAAGTGGTTCAATGCAGATAAAGGATAAGGGTTGTACCGAAGTGGGGCTCCTAAACAAAAGGGTTGTTGCGAGCTGGGACGGGGTGAGCTCACCATGTTGATGAGCACTTAGGACTAGCTAAAGAATGGTTGAGAGGATTCAGAATACACATTGTCTCGTAGTGGAAAAGGTAATCCCATCTGCAGTAGTATAGTATCTTTCAGCTCTAACGTCCATGTCTTGCGTGGCCTCAGAGCTAGTGTACACAAGACAGGGCAGTGGAGGCGGCATCTCGGCATCTAGCCGGTCACTTCAAAATTGTCTTTCAAAATTGGAATCCGTGCTACCTCTAGCCACACTATTCTCTACAGGTTTTTCTTTTCATAGGTGTCGCACCTTTCCAACTGTCAGTAGCAAACAGCAGCTGGTAGCTAGCTGTAATCCGGCTATATATATATATATATATATATATATATATATATACACTCAGCTAAGCTGGATGGCATATCCCTCTGGTGCTTGTGCCGGCCACATGCCGGCTGATCCAGTGGTAGAGGCCGTGGAAGAAGTTGTGGCTCTGATTGAGCAGCACATGAAGTGGAAGAAAGCAGCCGAGGAGTTGGATGCTCCCCCGGTAGCCTCCAACAAGTTCATACAAGTAAGTTGGTCAGGTAATGAACAAATGAATAAGCCAACAACTTGCTTAAGAAAAAGAGCCATCTGTCTCTGCCGGCTAGAGGAAAGCGATGCCCCAACGCCCCACCCACCACCAGCACTCAGTCACCCACCCCCCACCGCTACTACTGGACTGGAGCACCACCAGCGGCAGCGAACGGCGTCGTGCCGGTGCCGCCCAGGAGGCTCCTCTCCCATCCCCGAGGCCGGCCGCCCCGAGCGGCAACCATTGATTGCAGTTGCAGGACCTGTGGAGCCGAAGAGCAAAGCAAGCTAGGTGTGGACCGATCGACTGTACNTGGCTCTGATTGAGCAGCACATGAAGTGGAAGAAAGCAGCCGAGGAGTTGGATGCTCCCCCGGTAGCCTCCAACAAGTTCATACAAGTAAGTTGGTCAGGTAATGAACAAATGAATAAGCCAACAACTTGCTTAAGAAAAAGAGCCATCTGTCTCTGCCGGCTAGAGGAAAGCGATGCCCCAACGCCCCACCCACCACCAGCACTCAGTCACCCACCCCCCACCGCTACTACTGGACTGGAGCACCACCAGCGGCAGCGAACGGCGTCGTGCCGGTGCCGCCCAGGAGGCTCCTCTCCCATCCCCGAGGCCGGCCGCCCCGAGCGGCAACCATTGATTGCAGTTGCAGGACCTGTGGAGCCGAAGAGCAAAGCAAGCTAGGTGTGGACCGATCGACTGTACACCAGGTATCGTCCAAGCTTAGAGAGGATCAGATCCAAGGAGCAATAATTTCGTTTCGTTGCTCTGGATTCATCGACCTCCTTTCTCGTTTATATTTGTATTTATTTCCCTCTTTCTTTGTTTTCCATTATTCATTTTTTTCCTGAGAAATTTATTATTCGCCTCACAGCTAGCTAGCTTCAGTAGCGCTAGCGCACCTGGTACGAATCGAAACAAACAGAATATATATAAATAGGTATATGCTCGACCACAGACCATTTGTTGATATACACTCTCCATTCCTAAATATAAGTCTTTGTAGAGATTTCACTATGAAGATAACATACTGAGCAAAATGACTGAATCTACGCTCTAAAATGCATCTATATACATCTGTATGTGGTCTATACTGGAATCTTTACAAATAAATACTTATATACAGGAATGGAGGGAGTAACAACTAGTATTAGTAATGTTTTCCTCATAGTTTACTATGCGCAAATGATAACCAATCAGGAAGTGAGAGTCAACATCATCCTCCGCACTGACAATAACAGAATTTTCACGTTCGCCAAAAAAAGGACATAATTTTCCGCATAGTTTAATTGTCATTAACGTAGGTGTAAATCGGTAGCCGTCACATGGGGCACATGTACTGTTCACAACACCACCCACTCTTGAATTAATTGAGCTATTAGATGTAAATTCTCTCTCTTAATAGCTTTATACCGAAGTTAACAGACCTCATCATGCCTCTTCATTTGTATATATATGCAGCCTGGTGGGCAACTTTATCCAATCTCTTCTTGCCCCTCTCTTCATTTCTACCTGCAGTTCTTACGGTTCTTTCAGGTTAGTGTTCCCTCACTTTTTGGAGAATTCTTTTCGCAAGATTCACCAGCCGTCCAGTTTTACAGTTTGTATATATGTTATTTTAAATCTGGCTTTTCATAGAATAAACTCATTTTACTTCAACTTATCGTCCAATTTGTAAGAGCCTATTAGGGGAATATGAATTTTACAGAAAATAACACAGTACTTCAACTTTTTCATGAGAAGTCATTTTTTAGAATTAGGAAACATCCAAATTATTTTTAGGACAAACTTGGTTTTGGACGTTCAGTTACACGTCTATTGTACTTGTATAGTGAGTCCAAAATTGCTACGAGAGCACGGACGTGGTATTAGTATTACCCAATTTGATATGTTTTTCCATTATCGCTGACTCATAGCGCTGTATAATGCTTTCCTTCCTTCAGTTGAAAAGATATGTTTTGAGTTCCATTGTAGAATTTTCTTGTTTCAAATCGAACCTATATATGCAGCAAATCGCAACATTCAGTACAAGTTCATATTAAGGACCTATATATGCGCTTTTGTTTGAAACGAAGAACCAACATTACACCGTATTTGCTCTGACCGAGTACATATATATCTTTTGTACTGTAGAAATGGATGTTGATCAAGAACGTGAACTGGAAGCCCTGGAGGGCATACTGAGTGATCCAAGTGCAAAGCCCATCAGGCTATCTTATGGAGTTTTGAAATTTATTACGAATAATTTTTCTAAAGAAATTGGTAGTGGTGGGTTTGGAGTGGTGTACCAGGTATAATATGTTATCGATTACCTTGCAAATGGTAATTTCTCACATTATTTTCTTGTGCGGAGCAATCCTAACACCATGAGTAAAACAGGGAGATTTACAAAATGGGTTTGTCGCTGTGAAGATGTCAAATGTCTATAATATCACTGATAAGCAATTCATGGATGAGATCAAGTGTTTAAAAAGTGCAAATCACAAAAACATAGTAAGATTTCTGGGCTATTGTGCGGATACACAAGAAGAAATTATGCCATTGGATGGAACATTTGTGATGGCAGGGCGCCAGAATAGGTTGCTCTGCTTTGAATATGTTCCTAATGGAAATGTCCGGCAGTATCTTGAAAAAGGTACTAAGAGCTTACAACCTCATTTCCCTATTTGCATTCAGTATAAAAATTAAGTATCAGTTCAAATTTCGGAGCGGTTTTTTCTTAAGTATTGCTGATTCAAGTAAGTACCTTCTATTTTAGTAAAAATATAAGTGGGCAGAAAATATAGTGAGGTGGCCATCATAATGTTGTGAAGTGTGGGCCTAGTTTGGTGAAACCGGTCATTTATCTATGAACATCTTTGACTGGTGCAAACTGTTAAATTGTTGGAGCCTAATGGTGTTGTTTGTAAGTCTTACATGAAGATAATTCAAAATGCAATGGCTGTAATAAGGACTGTCCAAAATACTTACAAACAAATGCACTTACAGATATTGTTTTAGTTCTGCTATAATGTAGAAAGGCTGCTCTTTCCTTAGCCATAAATATAGGTCTCTCGGTCGCCCTTTTCCTAGTTATCTGTTAGAATGGTTAGATATGCTAACATTTCCTTGTTCGACTGCTAGAACTTGTACGCACTCATACTATAGATTACGCATGGAGGATGAAGCACGAGTTTTTTTGTTGTTGATTGTTGAGTTTGAAGATAGCTAACCGGGCATGCGGTAGATGGAGCACGAGTTTGATGTGAGCTATTTTTATATAGATTATGAACAATAACTTGCCATCTCCATTTTTAGGGTGCATGCGGGGTTGGGACTCAAATAATTGTCCACCTCTAATGAAAAATGACAGCTGCGTGACTTCGAAAATAATTCTTTTGAATTAATATTAAAAAAAATGTAATGTTAAAAGTGGTAGGGAGGTGTCCTAATATGTAGTTTGATGTCAAAACTATATTACACTACTATGTATTTAAGGGAAATCATGCTAAACACATGTCCAGTTCAATGAGGTGTCGTGGATCATTTCTAATGTTCATTTTTTTGGTGGGCTTTAGGTTCATATAACAAATAATTCCTGGTAGATCTTATAGACACAATTGTGGTGTCATGACATGAGTGGAAAGTTTAGTTCCATCCCAGGAGTGGAGAAGAGTTTCCGCCAACATATAAGGAACTCTCTTCCACATCCCATTGTACCATGAGAAGAGAAGTGATATACGCACGTTTCTCCTCCGATTCCCGCCATGCCATGCCCCCGCTTGTGCTGCTCTTTTTTTTTGAACAAGTCAAGCTTAGACCTTTGTCATGTGTGCATTTAATTTTCTTCCCTGTTGGAAAACATATAATTAATTACTAATTAATAATGAGTCATTAACATATGCGTCAAGTGTAACCATTCTCGATCCATTCTAATAGTGGGTTGTTACCGACTTAGTCATGGCCTTATCCCCATGTCGCCTTATGTCGGCAACCATAGCTGTCACATGATTAGATCACATCTGTTACCTACCTCCTTGCGCATGAACCACCTCTATTTCTATTGCTGGTGCATCCGGCTACTCCATCCTGGTGATCGTGTGCATGGCCATACGGGAAAGCAAGCCTCCGGAGTTGCGCCCTTGGGGATCTTACTCAGGGAGAAGGGCGGTATGGTTTTTGGGGAGCGTCTCAACGCGACTGCTCGCTTCCATCTATCTACATCAAAGACTTTGACTACTTCCTCGACAACACCATGGGTGATAATAGTGATGATGTGAAATTTGTGATGCCACTGCTGTTGTGGCCACGGCCTGGTTTCTCCAATTAGAGGGTACGCTTTGTCTATCAAACTTTAATTGATCTATGCGCTTTCAATATTTCTTTATGGCCATAGATATGCATGTTTTATGCCTAGTAAGCACTCTCATGATTAGCTTGCAATATAAGATTAATACTGTTAGCAGTGTTGTCATGATTTTCTCATGGATTAAGTTAATTGTAAAATTGTCCAACATATAAAAGTGCCAACTAATGAAAAATCTTGTGGAAGAAGTTGATTATTGGAGAGAGATATTGACATCCATGTCTTGTTGGTGACACAACTCTTGTTGAAGAAGCCAGTGCAAAAATAATTGCAACTCGATCTCATGTGTCTCTTCTGTCCTTGCATGTTTGGGTGCGAGCCCCGGCACACTGCATTCCAAGTCGTCACCTTCTCATTTGCGGAGCGAATTATACTAGTGCGAATCATACTGGCATGCCGGCGTCGTGTCGCCCCCACCGCTTCGCGTCCTCTCTTTAGATATGTAGGACGATATGATGTTTAGCATGAACAATAAATCTACGTTCCTTTGACCAAATCACCATTTTGAGGCATACACCATACATTAAAATTAATACTAGACCTCTCTTGAAAATTAAGGCGTATAAATTTTGTCTTACATTTTGTAATAGTTTAGCAAAGAAGCTGAGCCTTGGCGCAGTGATAAAGTTGTTGTCATGTGACCATGAGGTCACGGGTTCGAGTCCTGGGAGCTATGTGCACCGAACTAGCCTTTTTTGAAAGCTTAGGAAAGTTTTCTAGAAAAAATGTCACGTTTACTGTACTAAATTGTGATTTAAAAACTACAATAAACACATGGTGAATACATATTTCTTATGGATCAAGTTGTACATCTACCATTTAATAAACACGCAATGAAAAAACATTATGCATGGATCTTCATGTATTAACTGATTTATTGTTGAAGATGTTAGTATCTTTTCCTTTGAACTTGGTCGAACTTACAAAATTTATGGGCCTTATATGTTGGGAAGGATAGAGTACTCAATAAGGA
>LR880971.1:800953344-800966495 GCA_904067115.1 Aegilops sharonensis | reverse complement strand
TTTGAAATCCAAACAATAATCTAAAAATATCTAAATCATTCCAATTTTTTAATGGAAGAGTACGCTCTTTCTGATTTTGAATAGGAAAATGTTTAAATATTTGAAAGGCATCAACTAAAATCTTGATAAATTATTCAAACTTAACTATTATTAAATGAATTAGGATTGGGTTTGAATATTTATTAAAGATATAAATAGAAATTCAAAATGAATATTTTGAACAAGTTACAAATCATAGTCAAAACTAGCTAAGCTCAAACAATTAAATTTACTGATCTTTATTTTATTAACATTCCAAATTTTCGGAAGAGAGTGATTGTTTGGAGATTGGGCTCCATGGCACCGCTTATCTTTACCTCTCCAACATTCCTTTGAGATTTCTCCTAACCAACTAATTTACTATATGAATGCTTCTTTTTTTTGTTTCTCTCAATTGACACAACATATGAACTTCAAACTTTGGAGGTCAGCCAAACTTTAGAAATTAAATGTGTGAACTTTTTTGGATATTTTTGTCCAACATAAATATACTAAATGAGATATTTTTTGAGTAAAAAGTTGTTTTAAGTATTTATGATGCATGAAAAATCCAAAAGTTTTTCCCCACATTGTAGTTAGAATTTTTTGTTATCTTGCAAAGTTTGAAGTTCATATGTTGTTTTATTTAGGATAAACAAAAACATAAAGTGCCCGCACAGATCACTATGCAGAAAACGGGTGGCTAGATAGGGAGTGCCATGTAGCGTGAGGTCCACCACAACTTTCCCTTTGAAAAAATTGTAATTTTTTTGGGATGTTATAACTATTTTGCCATATGACTCTTTACTCTTTAGCTTTGCCACTGTTCAAGATTAAACTATAATATGTAATTAAGGGAAATCTCTCCTTGCCCATCGAACGAGCGGTTGCGCCCGCCAAGGACGCCTGTGTCCGTCGCAACCGTCGCCTCTCTCCCATCCTCCTGGAACCGATGCATCTCTTTGGTATCGTCGTGTCTCTCCAGGGGATATATATACTCTCTGTAACCACCGATCAAGACAATCAATCACTTTCAATTCAAAACACGTTATCACGCATGTAGAACAGCCAGCGAGAGCGAAAGGCAACAGAGAAAGGAGAAGAGAGGAAGCACTCGCCGCCGTTTTCTACGGGGACAATAAGAAGGAAGAGGAATTATGCCTTGTGGACACTGGTGCTACAAACTCCATACTGAGGGAGATGAAATATTTCCAAACTCTGAAAAAGACAAATGGAGATATTCTAACTATCGCTGGACGCGATACTGTGATTGTTGGTACTGGACGTGCCATATTCACCCTCCCAAGTGGTACATATGTGACAATTGAGGATGCTTTACTGTATCTTGATTCTGCATGTACCCTGATCAGTTACCGAGATATCCGTAAAAATGGTTTTCATATTGAAACCCATGAAGACAACAAAGAGGAGTATCTACTCTTTACTAAAGATGACGGATATGGCAAAAAGGTACATGAGAAATTCCTTCTCTATCGTCTGGTTTGTACTATACGTACATCAAACCCGTGGAACATATTGCATACAAAGTAACTTTTCAGAATGTTAACGCATTCCAAACCTGGCATGATCGCCTAGGCCATCCTGGAATAGGGATGATGAGAAAAATCACTAGCAATTCCATTGGTCATAATTTGCTCAAGTCAAAATTTCCTCAATCTTCTGATTTTGTGTGCACATCTTGTGCCACAGGAAAGCTAATTTTGAGGCTCTCACACCTCAAAATACAAGCCGAACCACTTCAGTTCCTTGAATGTATTCAAGGAGACATTTGTGGTCCCATTCAGCCATTATCTGTACCTTTACGATATTTCATGGTTCTACACGATGGTCACATGTGTGTCTTCTATCCACACGAAACCATGCATTTGCCAAGATAATGAGGCACATCATTAAGTTGCAAGCCCATTATCCTGAAAGTTGAATTAAGTCAATTCAAATGGACAATGCTACAGAATTCTCCTCACGTGCTTTCAATGATTATTGCATGGCTTTGGGGATTGAAGTTCAGCACTCTGTTCCATATGTCCATACACAAAATGGTTTGGCTGAAGCCTTGATTAAGAGGATCAAACTCATTGCAAGACCTTTGTTGACGGATTGCAACTTGCCAACCTCTTGTTGGGGTCATGTTGTTTTACACGCCGCTGACTTGATACAATTGAGGCCAACTGCATATCACAGCTCTTCCCCTCTGGAATTGGTACGTGGAAATCCTCCAAGCATTTCCCATCTGCGTAAGTTCGGATGTGCTGCATACATCCTGATCTCACCACCACAGCGGACATCTATGGGCCCACACAGGAAGTTGGGGATCTATGTGGGGTACAAATCGCCGTCGATTATTAAGTACCTGGAACCCCTGACTGGGGATCTGTTCACAGCCCGTCACGCTGATTGCATATTTAATGAGGAACATTTTCCGGCATTAGGGGGAGATTTCAAGTACCAGAAAGAATGCCCGGAAATTGATTGGAATGCTCATTCCATTTCATCCTCTGATCCACGTACCCAAGAGACCGAACTTCAAGTTCGGAAGATCATTAATTTGCAACATCTTGCAAATAATCTGCCAGATTCATTTACTGATTTGAAAGGTGTTATAAAATCCTTAAACCCGGTCAGAAACGCGCCAGAAAGAGTGGAGGTACCAATAAAAACCACTCAACTCCCTATTCCTTAAAAGAGGGGGAGTAGTACGGCCTCTGACCCAGAGCATGCTTGTAGCAAGCAGCAAAGGAAATTGAGGAGAAAAACCTCAGAGTCAGTAAATGCAGGTCAACTCAACGTTGACAAACACCTGATGGATAGTATACACCTAGTGGAAGGGTAACCTCCACAACCCAGTTCCAGTATGCACAAATTGACTGGGACATCGGTACACCCAGACTCGATCGTATTGGGAAATCACGAAGAGTAACTAGGGGTGCAGGAAATTTCCATCAACTATGTTGATTCTAGAGAATCATTTGACCGTAAGACTACGACTGTCGACATATATTTTGCTGAAAAGATTGCAGATACCCTTCTCACTGATCATGATCCAAGGTCTATCATTGAGTGCCAAAAGCGCTCCGACTGGCCTAAATGGAAGGATGCAATACCTACACCTCCCAGTGTTTTCACTTAAGCAATACCTACACCTCCCAGTGTTTTCCCTGTGGGATTCAAATGGGTTTTTCTTCGGAAACGGAGTGAGAACAATGAGGTGGTGGGCTATAAAGCAAGGCTCGTAGCACAAGGTTTCACGCAGAAACCTGGCATTGATTTCACTGAAACATATTCTCCAGTAATGAGTGCAACCACTATCCGATATCTTATATCCTTGGCAGTGCAAAATCGTCTATCTATGCAGTTGATGGACGTCGTGACCGCATATCTTTACGGGTCACTAGATTCAGACATATATATGAAGGTTCCTGATGGAATCTCTGTCCCAAATAAAAATGCAAAACGCAACATGTATTGTGTAAAGCTGAATAAGTCATTATATGGCTTAAGGCAGTCGGGACGGATGTGGTACAACCGACTCAGTGAGTTCCTTCTTCAGAAAGGTTACTCCAATAGTGTTGATTGCCCATGTGTTTTCATCAAGAAGTCCTCTACATGATTTTGCATCATTTCTGTGTATGTTGATTATCTCAACATCATCGGCAGCACACCAGACATTGATGAAGCACACAATCACCTAAAGATGGAATTTGAGATGAAGGATTTGGGTAAAACCAAATTTTGCTTAGGTATTCAACTTGAGCATCTTCCCTCAGGAATCATGGTACACCAATCTACCTATATCCAGAAAATCAATATGGACAAATCCTATCCATCTAAAACTGCCATGGTGGTTCGATCTCTAGACGTAGAGAAAGATCCGTTCAGACCAAGGGATGATGGAGAAGAGGTGTTGGGACCAGAAGTTCCATACCTTAGTGTTGTTGGAGCGCTTATGTATCTTGCAAATTGCACAAGACCTGATATTGCATTTGCGGTGAATCTACTTGCTAGACATAGCGCAGCTCCCACCAAACGTCATTGGTCTGGAGTGAAGAATATCTTTCGATATCTCCAAGGCACAAAGGATCTTGGCCTATTTTTCCAGTTCCAGAAAAATCAGGACTCTGATGTGATTGGGTATGCAGATGCCGGCTATTTGTCTGATCCCCATAATGCCAGATCTCAGACCGGCTTCGTGTTCCTACATGGTGGCACTGCTATATCATGGAAGTCTTCGAAACAGACTTTGGTGGCAACATCTACCAATCATTCTGAAATAATTTCATTATTTGAAGCAACATGAGAATGTGTATGGCTTCGCAGAATGATAAACCACATACAACAGTTATGTGGAATGGGTTCGATAAAATCACCTACCATTATCTATGAAGATAATGCGGCCTGTGTTGTGCAGATGCAAACAGGATACATCAAGAGTAATATCACCAAGCATATTTCTCCTAAATGGTTTTTTCCACATAATCTTCAGAAAAGTGGGGAAATAAGCATTCTGCAAGTCAAATAATGCGACAACCTTCCTGATTTATTTACCAAGTCTCTACCAAATTCTACATTGCAGAAATGTGTTCATGGAATTGGTATGCGAAGACTTAGGGACTTGCAGGTGTCAGGGGCAGTCTCTTCTTGAGATATCCTTATTTTAATAACATCACATTATGCTATCTTTCTTTGTGAGTATGTGTTTCAGGATCTCATCAAAGATTTTATGAAGAAATTTTGAAGGAGAATCTTTTGAGATGATAGAGCTTCCCGGACAATCGTGAAGATGATTCTACATGATCAAGCGTAGATTAGGGGGAGTGTTAAGATTAAACTAGAATCTGTAATTAAGGGAAATCTCTCCTTGCCCATCGAACGAGCGGTTGCGCCCGCCAAGGACGCTTGTGCCCGTCGCAACCGTTGCCTCTCTCCCATCCTCCTGGAACCGATGCATCTCTTCGGTATCGTCGTGTCTCTCTAGGGGATATATATACTCTCTGTAACCATCGATCAAGACAATCAATCACTTTCGATTCAAAACAACCACAAAATGATGGGCAACAACTTTCCCATTATATACTTTGCATTAAGCCACAAACTAGCTAAACATGGTCTTACTTACAAAAAAATTACACAAAATTTGACGTTAAAATTTAAAGTCTCTGAGTTCAGATTCCAAATTTTTGTGTAAATTGATTTGTATGCTCATTCACTTTTCCAAATTGAAAGTTTATATATTTGTGTTGACTTATTTTACTTGTTTCACTCATTCAGGTTCTTGCCTTTCGTAGGGAGCGTGCAAAAGAAAGTGATTATAAGCTAACCACTAAGGATCCGTACTGGGGTAGGATGGATAGGGTAGGTGTAGAGACGGGGAAGAAAAAAGCTATTTATCTGGCACCTACTTATGGTCTCGGGCATAGCCAACATTCTCTAATGTATTTTCTGTACCCTAAATAATTAATTTTGCCGTCCAAAATTAACATGAGCATAAACGCAGAAGATATTAGAAAGTATGAAATAATTTTATTTGCTTTTGCAGAGAAATCTCATGGAGACGATTGGCCTACACGCTACAAAATCATTCGAGGGATTTGTCAGGGCTTGCGGTATCTCCACAACAAAAAAATTAGTCATTTAGACTTGAAACCTGAAAATATTATGCTGGATGTTCACATGGAGGCCAAAATTACGGATTTTGGTCTATCAAGATTCCTAGATCAAGGGCAGTCCAAAATATTTACCCAACACATATGTGGAACACTGTAAGCTAATCATGCCTCTTGACATCTTAACAATTAAAATTTCTTTGTGCAAGGAGGTCAGTTTAAGTACCAAATCCATTCATGCAGGCGATATATTGCACCAGAAGTCATAGATAAAAGAGAATTATCGTTGAAATCAGACATATATGCTTTGGGCATAATTATCACAGAATTATTAACTGGTATCAGCATGATAAGTCTCGAGAATGTAAGCGGAATTCGACTTAACCTGCTACTCAACTTTGTTACAGCATGTTAACTTTATGCATTTATGAATATATTTGCTGCAACAACCTGTGCTAGTTTACTACACCCCCACACCCGTCACAATATAAGTTTCCTTTTACTTCCCACAATTACCATGATGCAACTTTGTGCACTACTTGATTTTATTAATATGTTCTCGTGGGAATAAATAATCCTACAGTGGGGATCCCACCAAGTCCTACGTGGCAAGTGAAAAGTCCAAGGCAGTCAACAATAGTCCAAGATAATCGACAAAAGTTCAACCAACATGCCATGGTAAACAAATCAAAGAAGAGGAAAAGGAGGGCCACGCCCATGAAGAGAAGCACCTTATGGTGGAGGGATGAGATGGAGATTTCCCACAGTCGGCCATAATTTGGCAGCCGGCCGTGGGAAGGAAATGGGAGAGGCTGGCAAGCACGCACATTCGACCATACCTTCCTTGACGCCTTCTTAATACAGGGTTAAGTTGCGATTCATCGAGGCAGCTGAACCTTTTAAAAAACATTACGTATAGTGACTTTCGCTATAAGGTAGTCTTATGCACCCTCGTTACTAGTGTTCTCGTCCATGCTACCAAGGGCAACCCCTAGTCAAACGTTGTTTCCAACTAAATGTATATTCTTACTTCTACTTAGAAATTTAATGATACATAACGAGAGGTTTTCAACTAATTAGTGCTAAAAGGTAAAGAAGATCAAATACACACTTTCTTGCACTACTTGTTTTGGTTCATATGTAGTTAAATATTACAGATATTTAAATTCTTGGTTTTACTAATCTAATGATACCATTAGCATCTAACTAATGTGAGGTTTTCAATTAATTAGTCAAATGTTAAAAAAAATAGTGTCCTATATGAACTCAATCGGGTAGTGTTACTCTCAAGTGTACTAGAAAGATGGGATATATATGCAGGGACTAGTCTACTCAAGATATTGTTTATAGAGACTGCATATTTTCTATAAGAAAACATATAGGGTCTTTTACATCTGTGTCCCTAATTCGAACCCACTACTCATATTTGCTTCTAAATTCGAAGCATGCTCAAATTTGCCCCTCTGTCATCAAGTCACCTTATAGAAATGCCCTTACGTGCCATTACCGTCCGGTCAAAGGGCTTTGACCGTCTAGCGAATAGTAACATGGTAAACAGTAAATTTAAAAAAAAAACAAAAAAATAGCAAAAATAGTAACTCGGTGACAGTAGTTTTTTTATTTTTTTGCTAATTTTTTCGAGTTTACTGTTCACCAGACGGTCAAAGCCCTTTGACCGGATAGTAACGGCACAGAAGGGCATTTATAAGGTAACTTAACGGCAGAGGGGAAAATTTGAGCATGCTTCGAAATTAGGGGCAAAAATGAATAGGTGGTTCGAGTTAAGGACAGAAATGCAAATGGCCCAAACATATAAAGTGGGGTTTGTACATTCGGTTCAACCTGGGCATTATTTTCTCTCCTCCAAAAATGGCTTGCAATACCATTTACCTGATAAAAAGGTATATTTAATTAGCATCAAGATACTTGAAATATAAGCCTTTGGTCCTTAGGACGACATAAGGTACTCTACTTCACGAAATAGCATTTCTTTTGTTGGCTACCTTTCCCCCCACGAAATTTCAGTCAACTTACAACTACAAAATAGGTCTTAGGCTGGCCATTTTGAGCATTCTTAGGTGGGTTATCAGCCCACCATGGTAAAAGGTCACGGAACCCTCCACCCTCCTCCATATCCATGATCGACCTCGATCATCAGGTAAGAAACGTGTGACATTCTCCAGGTGATAGCGTGCCTCAGGTTGGTATCTTTTCCTGATGTTTTTCCATGATTTAATCTCTCCATATGTCTAAACATTCTCTGCATACCATCCATTCTTTTGATGACATATCATTCACCCAGTTTACAAATATAATAGTTTGACAGCCATAGTGTCACACCAACACTTCACAACTTCAATCCAGCACATCCATACATTCACACATGTATTAAAAACAAAATTTATGCATCCCGCATGATTTGTGATGAACATATATACATCTGTTTTCATACAATTCATCTCTTAACACTGAAAATACAAAAGAAAAGTGATTAACTTACTAAGTAAAGAAAAAATGTGTTTTTTCTTGGTTATTGTCTTCTGAGTATATCCTTCTTGCCTCTTCATTCTGAATGCGAAGCAATGCCGAGCAAGAAGAAATGACACCCAAAGGAAAAAAGATACTTCCCCCTCGCCCGACCCGCTCTCACGAGTGCGGGGGAGGCAGTGGGGGCTCGGCCGACCTCCGCCAGCCCCTCCCCTCCTCGGTCTCCTCCCCCACCATCGCCGGAGCATGCCGTCGGGCAAAGCCCGGCCGACATCGACGACGACGGGACCTATCACCCTTCGCACTACTTGCGCGGCAGAGCGGCGTTTACAGCCGTCCTGGCGATGGCGGCGACTGCTTGTGACGTGCGGTGGGCTGCTGGGCGGCGGTGTAGCCCGTTGCATCCGCGACGGCTTCATCTAGCTCCGGCCCGACTAGATCCTGCTCGTTGCTGCCTATGGCGCGGCGGATGTGCTTGCTGGAGTCGAGGTCGACATTTGGCACGGTGTGGCTCGGCTGATCTAACCTTCGACAGGGCTGGTCGTGGGCGGGGCAGGTCAAGATGGGAGGTGGTTGTGCGGGCCGGGGGTGGGGGACGGTGGCAGCGGTAGCCAGGCTAGATCTGACCTCGCGGCGGCGTGGGCCGTGATCGGCTAGGGCTGCGGGCGGCTGCCTCGACCGGGGCTGTCTCGGCTGGTCAGGTTGGCGATGCAGTGGTGGAGGTTCGACCCTCTCCTCCTGCTTCATGGGATACTCAGATACGTGGTTGGCAGTGCATCTGGCGGGTGGTGCACGGTGGCTCGATGAGCTCGTCTACAGCTGGCCACGGGGCCAGGGGTGCTCCGGAGAGATGGCAGGGGTTTCTATACGGGTCATACTGCCGCTGGGGATTGTGACGACGGCCCAGACCCGGTTCGATAAATGGCAACGTGGCTATGGCGTGGCCAGCAGCCGCCGGTGGACTTCTCCTCCATCGCATCGACCGACTGGGCCTCTTTCTTGCCCAAAGGTGGCGCTTTGCCAGCAGTAGGGTTAATGAACCATTGTGTTGGTGGGGGATGGTCTTGGATGTCGGGGCAGCGACTCTGGTGATGGTAGCGTGGGGTCGTCGGCAGAGCCGGTTGCTCATGTGCTGCCCGATGGCCATGGCCATGTGGGCGGCATGGTGGCCGGAGTGTGACGTTCGGTGATGGTGGTGCGACATTCGTCCCACTTTCCGGTGGTAGTGAGCTATGGCCGGGGTGAAAACCTATTTTGTCTTCGGGCAGTCCGGCTGCGGTGATTATCGACCCTTCTTGAAGGCGTCATCTCGGCTCTTATCGTCCATCATGTAGCCCCAAGGTAAACCCTGATCCTCAGATCGTGTGGTGGCACTCTAGTGTTGTGACCTTCCTGAAGGCGCCGCCTTGGAGCTCATGGTTCGTCATATGCGGCATCGTCTCCTCACGGTGGCGTGTTCACGGTGGAGGACCCCGGTATCTCTTGTAGTGGTAGGGGTGGTGTTGTTGCGCTTAGCTCCCATGTATCTGGCCTTGGGTGTGTGCATGTGTTGGGGTGGTGTGTGTTTGTATCGGATTGTCAATGATTGTTGCTTTATATAAAGCGGGGTGAAAGCCTTTTTCGATAGATGACACCCAAAACATCCAATAGCTCACGGATCGTCATATACAGCTTCATCTCCTCACGGTGGCGTGTTCATGATGGAGGACCCTGGTAGCTCTTGTAGTGGTAGGGGGGGTGGTGTTGCTGCGCTCAGCTCCTTTGTATCCGGCCTTGGGTATGTGCGTGTGTTGGGGTGGTGTGTGTTTGTATCGGATTGTTGATGATCGTTGCTTTATATATAAAGCGGGGCCAAAGCCTTTTAGGTTAATGACACCCAAAACATCCAATAGCTCAAATTATCTTAGCTTCCTTCCCAAAATATATAAATGTGCATAAGAAGGTATAAATAATGATATTTATATATTTATAGGCAGTTTATGTTACAGTTCTTTGTATTTGCCCTAATCAAACCCACAGTATAGGAGGAATATACATGGTGGTGACCACCCTATACCTTAAGTACATTGTAACCAAGGGGAAATCAACTATCTCATTTGTGCTTCATTTATCTGGTCGAATAAAAGTCCTGATGCTAGCGATGAATGTACGTAGTTCTGAGTAGTATATTGATGAATTTTGTCATAGTAGTTAGCTAGGTGGTACATAGAAATGAGTAGCCATAGTTCTCCATGCAACTGAATCATGGCATACCAAATGTCTACAAATGAGTATGTTGTATATTTAGTTTTATGTATGAGAGCTAGGTTTTGGTCCAATGATAGGGTCATAGTGTCACATCCCTGTCATGTGGCCTTTAATCCTCATCTGGGTGGGTTCTACCTTGATTATATTCTATGTCACCCCCTCCCTGCTAGTCATATAATTTTTTCTCTTGCATGTTCCAATATATATTTTGCCTGTCTAAACTTAATTTGCAGTGGGACGAGTCGTTAGACTTGCTAAACTGCCCAGGAGCGGAGATGTGTAACCAAATAGCTCACAATTGCACGGACACTAACAAAGATAACAGACCTACCATACATGAAGTAATTCGTGACTTGGACAGCATCATTCCAAAGTCTTTCACGAACCAGGTATGTTGGATTAATTCAACAGAAGGGTTCTCTTTGGACACGAAGACTTCTCTGTGCAAATTCGACCTGTGCAACAATTTTATATGCATCATTTGACGTGTAGTTCACACACATCCATCTTCCTGGCCGTGCTCAAATACTACTTGAATCTTGATACATGATGCAGGTCACCAGCACTGTCTTTCCTGGGACTGAGCTGCTCGATGTGTACCCCAGGGAGCTTAGGTTCCTCTTCGTGCCAAGCAGGGTAGAGATGTCATGTCACCTGAGCATTACCAACAAGACAGATGGTGAAGTCTACAGTGCAATTACACCGAAAGATCTGGATATTTATGAAGATGGTAATGAATATTGTCTACCTCCCATGTCCACAACGGTTGTCACAGTGCGTATGAAGGCGGTAAAGGAGCTTCCCTTGGACATGGTTGAGTGGGAGATAGTGATGTTTACCACGTGTCGTGATGCCCAAGCCATCAGTGAACATATGCCTACATCTTCCGACGATGAAGACATGCCTGTTGAAGATGTAATGAAGGAACTCCAAGAGTTATTTGGGGGCGAGCTGCACCGGGCGGTATTGAAAGCTCTCGTCATTTTTGTCCATGACGATCTGATGGAGGTGCATACTACTCTAGGCCGGGAAAACAAATATATTCGAAATAATGGGATGGATGTGCATCCCACATGGCCATGGTGAGTAGATTATATGTATACTCCCTCCGAACGGGTTATATATTGGACACAGAGTTTTAGGTCTTCAATTTGAGTAGCAAAACATGTGTTATATGCCACAAAAAATATGTCTTTAGATTCACCGGCGAATGAAGCTTCTAAACATATATTTTTGTGGCATGTTACACATGTTTTGTTAGTAAAATTGAAGACCTAAAAACTCGTGGCCGAGTATTATAACTGTCTGGAGGGAGTATTATAAATCCAATTGAGTAGTGGATGTTTTTTAGTATATATTTAATATTTTTCTCTCTGATTAAATTTTCTCTTGTTCATGCACAGGATAGTATTGGTCACTCATCACATGGTTTACATTTGGAACTGGCAAACCAATGAAGAAGTAGGACATTATAAGTCGCACATGGGACGTGTACGCTATTCGGTAGCTAAGTTTATTGCTCAAGAACAATGGGTTGTAATCGGGGATTCGGATGGGTCTATCCTTGTGCATACATGTCCCACAATGGACTAGGTTAAGGAATTCAATGCTCACGGTGATTGTGTCAGTTTATTGGTAGTTCACCCAACTCGTCCGTTCTTGCTGTCATGTTGTAATTCTCCCCTATCACTCAAGCTTTGGGATTGGAATCGCGACTGGTCTTGTACCAGAATATTTGATGTCAGGTCACCTTTGAGGGAAGTCATGTTTAACCCAAAGCATATTAGCACTTTCGCTACTCATGAAGATGGTGGTGTGATCAAGGTTTGTCTTCACTTATCGGCCTTTTGCTTCTTCATTTGCTCTCCTTGCATAGTACTTAAATGAAGAATCTAACTACTTAGTTCTTGTTCTTCTGGGATCATAAATTCAGTTATTCTTCTCTTGTTTAAAATATGTAGACGTGGAGAATTGGTCATCCCAGTCCCGTTGCCAAAATGCACAAGCTAGATGGCAAACCCTTGTGGCCTATCAATTGTTTCACCTATAGTGGTGATCAGAATTTCATTGCTACTATTCTTGGCAAGACCACATATGTGAGGGCCATGAACCAAACTGAAGAATTAATATAAAAATCAAATATATATAAACATGTCACTAATATGTGTACATATTTCTTATTTTTTTTTGTTGGTTTGAATCAGATATTGGATTTGCAAAAAGAAGAACGTGTCCACACACTTTATTCTTCAGAAACTGAAGATAGAATTTACACAAACCATCATATTTCAGCAAGTGGAGAGAGTATTTTTGTTGTCGCTTGCCACCCAACACGTCCAGTATTAGTTACCGCTTCACAGAATGGGAATATTCGTGTGTTGGATTCCACTACCTACAGGTATATAATACATATGATTATATTTATTTATTTGCTCAAACACGACTGGTCGAGGTGCCTACATGTCTTTCTGTTGCCAACATGCATCTGATGGACTGAGTTCGGACCACTTCCCAATACTACTAGTCTTGATTTTTAAGCATGCATATTTGGATTCAGTAAATTTGGGACTCTAAGTACCCCCTCCATTTTTTTACTTGTGTATAAGTTTTGTTTTTAGTCAAACTTCATAAAGTTTGACTAAACTTCATAAAGCCTTTTTTGGCAACAATTACTGCTCCCTCCGTCTCATAATGTAAGACGTTTTTTGACACTATACTAGTATCGAAAAACATATTATATTATGGGACGGCGGCAGTAGATACCAGGGAGCAATGCCA